>CM070758.1:16868042-17355544 GCA_036346245.1 Bonia amplexicaulis | reverse complement strand
CCTAAACCCTAAACCCTAAACCCTAAACCCTAAACCCTAAACCCTAAACCCTAAACCCTAAACCCTAAACCCTAAACCCTAAACCCTAAACCCTAAACCCTAAACCCTAAAACCCTAAACCCTAAACCCTAACCCTAAACCCTAAACCCTAAACCCTAACCCTAAAACCCTAAACCCTAACCCTAAAACCCTAAACCCTAACCCTAACCCTAAACCCTAAACCCTAAACCCTAAACCCTAAACCCTAACCCTAAACCCTAAACCCTAAACCCTAAACCCTAAACCCTAAACCCTAAACCCTAAACCCTAAACCCTAAACCCTAACCCTAAACCCTAAACCCTAAACCCTAAACCCTAACCCTAAACCCTAAACCCTAAACCCTAAACCCTTAACCCTAAACCCTAAACCCTAAACCCTAAAACCCTAAACCCTAAACCCTAAACCCTAACCCTAACCCTAAACCCTAAACCCTAAACCCTAAACCCTAAACCTTAACCCTAAACCCTAAACCCTAAACCCTAAACCCTAAACCCTAAACCCTAAACCCTAAACCCTAAACCCTTAACCCTAAACCCTAAACCCTAAACCCTAAACCCTAACCCTAAACCCTAAACCCTATACCATCCCCACACCCCAACCTCCTTGCTCTCATTCCCCTCCTCCGACTTAGAGCCACCAAGGCCGCCGAATTCGTCCAGACTGCTCTCCGACCCCATAGGGCTGGGAAGAGCTGAAGAAAGAGGCACAGCCATGATAGCTAAAGCCGAGACCCTCCATTCGACGAGGTTTTCACAACCGGGGGCATCTTCACCATCTTGGCCGCCTGCACCGCGCCCGCGACCACCACTCATGCTATGCCCAGGGCTTCGCATAGACGGTTGATGCGCGGGCTGCCTAAGGTCCCCCAGACTCGAAGGCTGTTCTCCTTGGGAATTTACGGGCCCATAAATACACATGCGAAATGCTCCACCTCCGCTAGCGACGGCACTATGAACACATGTGGTTAGCTGCAGGAAGGACAATGCATATCAACAACGTTGCTAGGGCACATCACAATTACCAGGACCCGTAGGCTTCACCAGCGTCGTCAGCAAAGGACGGGCGTCGTCCATCCGAGTAGGACCCGTCCGTACCTCCCATCGATGAGCCAGCAGGGACATGCGAAGCATACACAACTCTTTTGGCACAATCGTGCATGTTTAACTAGAGGGCGACCGTGAGGAGCCTTCGGAGTTGCATCTCGTCATCTCAGTTGAGCACCACACAGGGTGACGAGACAAAATCCATGATATGACAAGTGAAGCGAAGGCTGCTATCATGTTTAATCTTGTGGTAGAACCATTGCTCCATCCAATATGACTCCCACTTCATCTGCATTGGGTTCGAGGGGAAGCCCATCGAGGTGCTGGTGCGGAGTTGCAGACTAACACTACATAGGTTGGAGTACTGACCATTCCCAAGGTGCTTTGGTTAGCACCGTGCGTCATGTAGGGACACGAAGACTGACGCACTAGGGATGGTACCCTCTAAACGGGCCACCCAGGCATAAACGGCGAGGCGTACAATGGCGCTTGGTATCAACTACTGGAGCTCTAGTTTGTACAGCCGCAATAGGTCACCAATAAAGCATGCAACGGGGATACGGAGCCAGGCAACGAATACCAACGTCTTGCCCTCCCGCGGTCATGGCTCTATCTCCTCACTGGCAGGGAGACGCACGGCCTCGTGGGACGCAATCTTGTCATCACGCGCAAGGGACTCCAATAGCTCTTCTGTCGCAATCGACAGGCCCAATGTGTTCACAAACACACTATCGGACTTCCCTGCCACCTTCCATCGCTTGCCGAAGGCCACCTATGAGCGTTCTCCCCTGCTAGCCTGGCTGCTCGATGGAGCCGATGTCCTGCTGTGGCCACTACGGTCACTCGCACGGACTATACCAACAAACAAGCGTGCAATGACGAGGCAGCAAACGGCGGGGAGATAGGCGAGAAGGAAACGATGGCGAGCAAAGCAATCGCGAGCAGCAAAAGGAAGGCGAGAAGGAAAGTAAGAAGCAAATTGTCAAAAATGGCATCGACCACATGCTTAGGGGTGGAAACGGATCGGATACGATCAAATAGTCTCAAATACGAATCCATATTTTTAAAACGAATATGAATTCGAATATTCTCAAATACGGATATGAATATTCTCGAATACGAGTACATATATTTTCGAATACGGATTTTCTCGGATACGAATATCGGATAAAACGGATTCCTAGCGGCTTTGCTGATTTTTCACCTGTTTTTTACTTCTTACCGGTTTTAAACCACCTAAATTCAAATTTTGAATCACAAAATTTGTATGGATTTTTCATGGGTTCTAGAAACGGATCGAATACGAATCTAATAGTCTCGAATACGAATACAGATATGAATATTCTCGAATATGAATACGAACATTTTCGAATACGGATTTTGCTTACCATATTTGTGTTTTCTCGGATACGAATATCGGATAAAATGAATTATCCGTTATCGTTTTCCACCCCTACACATGCTTAAGAAGACATGACAGAGCCATTTAGTGCCCGAGCAACAGGCGCAAGAAACAAGGAGACGTGCATCACGTCGGTACAGGCATGACGGTTAGTCTCACGCACTTGAGAAACCAACCATCGCCACGTGTGGCCCGACAACCATTGCCACATCTGACCCGATTGCGGGGGTCACGTGCGCCGATGTGGTCGGCACCATTTTGGCGGGAATCTAAAGCGGCGGCTATTCAATGGGCCGGAGGGACAGAGGGGGCCAAAGAATACCAGGCATGGTCTGGGCCCACAGGAAGCAAGGCCCCGTAACCACGAGAGGCTACTGTTGGGGGAATGGCCCCATCTTGGCCAGTTGGCCCATTCCCCCATTCAGTCAGCTTGGCAGAGGTTGTAGGCTAGGAAAATGTCATGCTCACCCTATTCGTGTAGACCTAAATAGGGGTATTCATGTAACTCTAAGTTAGAAAAAAACACGCGTACCTCTGTAAACGTAGACCTAGATAGAGATATTTATGTAACAAGTCTTCTCAATTTATTTACGATACATGTGTTTTCTCATAAATAAAGTTAACACCGTGCATGCCGCAAAAACTCGCCTCCCAATGGATAGATATCTCAGCCACGTTCGCTGCATCTCTCTGTTGGCTTCTCTCTCCCATGCTCTCGGATCCACTCATCAACTGTGTGGCGTGGCAAGACGACGGCCCTCGCGGCCACCGGTAGCAGCTACTACTCCCAGTCGTCATCGTTTGTTCCCATGGTTGTCCTGTTGTGCGCCATCGACCATTAAACTCACGGATTAACCCTGAAATCCCTTGCAGATCAGGAGTTGAAAGTTGGATGTCGTGACAAAATTTTTTATTCTAGTTGAAAGTTTTGAGATTTCAACTTGATGGGTTTTGAGGTAGCAGTGGGAAATCTCAAGTTGAAAGTTTGTAAAATTTGAAGTTTAGTAGTTGAAAGTTTGGGTACTCTCCACAAGTTTGGGGTGGGGGTAATCTCGACTTTTTCCTTGTACGTAACAACACGTGGCGAGCAGCCAAGCCAGCGAGCAATCCGTGGTGTGTGACCATAATTAATAGATAGAATAGAATAAATAGGAGTGGGGAAGAGAGAGAGACGCCGATCGATTCTTGCAAGAAGCAAAATATCTCCTCCTCCGTTGCTCCAACCACCTACAGATCTCCCGGCGGGCGGCCGGCCGGCCTGCGATGATGTCGATGACCGCCACCGTCGGGAACCCCTTTCGCCCGTCACTGTCCGAGCCCATGTCCAGAGGACGCCGATGCGCCGTCCGAGCTCAAGGTATGTAAATCCAATCAAATTCTTCTTCCTCCTCAACCATCCCACTGAATGGATTCTTTGGGTCCACAGCCGGAGGAGTGGATGCATCCGACAAATCGGTCGAGATAATGCGCAAATTCTCCGAGCAGTACGCCCGCCGCTCCAACACCACCTTCTGCGCCGACAAGTCCGTCACCGCCGTCGTCATCAAGGTCAGTATCGTCACCATCCTTTCAGACGCTAGGGGAGCAAATCTATGTATCTCTTCGATTGTCATACCAATTGAATACTGTTGAATCTTAACATACACAAGAAAAAAAATAATTAACCATACAAATCGAACAACAAAGAATGTTAAGTTCTGTAGTTTCGGCTTGATATCGCATTTGTTGGAACATTGTGTTGGTTTTGCGTAGACCAATACAACGCTAGAGAGCAGACGTCACCTGATGATGCATTGGTATTAAGAGAGAAAGAGTGGCACAATAATTTTTATACAGGTTCAGACCTCGGGTAGAGGCTGTCGTGTGCCCCTTACTTTAGCTAGGAAGACCTCCATGGAAGAGGTCTTCAAGGTACATGTCATGGGCGTGGGTCTTGGACCCAGCCCATTAATTATTACGAAGTAGCGAGTTAGAGATTAGTTTCTTTCTGTTAGAGATGTGATATTAGTTTCTATATTTATTAGAGATATGATTGAGATAAGATTCTATCTATTAGAGGGAGCCCATCTATATAAGAGGGCTGACGCATGCTATTGTAACCAAGAAAGAAATAACAAAGCCATTCTCATCTATAGTCTCCCTCTCCCTCTACGCCGACGTCGTTCGGCCATCCTCTCTGCGGTGTTTACCCCCTATGAACTAAGGTTCATAGGGATTTGTTTTCATAGCCAACACCATGGCTTCTGCTGCCGAGTTAACAGGTGGCAAGATCTTTGTTGGCTACAAAGAAATCCTCACTGGCCTCAAGAATATAGAGAGTATATTGATGAAGATGCTGGCAGCAAAGGAGAAGGCACAAGCAGCTGTTGCTACGCATAGCGTCTAGTTGGTTGTTTGCATTGGTCCTTTCTGGTTCAGTGGGATGGGCTCGTTCTGTTGTGCCAGGCTAAGGTGACTCGCTTGGTTGTATGAGGCCATACTGATTAAGAGGAAGTGTGATGCAAGTAAAAAATACATTAATGATATTTTTTGCTCAACTTTATTAACTGATTATACCTTAATAATGCTTGACCCACCTCAATAACTCAATTCATACTGGAAGGCCTTAATACATGCCAATCACTTATCTGACCACATCATTAGATGGGCCTGGCTCACATGCTCAAATCTCACTTCCCTCCCATGGCCTAGAGTACTAGAGCATTTGTTTGTATCAGTTTAGGTTCATTAGCATATTGGTTTCAATCTAGACTAGGAGTCCACATGCACTCTATATATTTGGCTATTGGCCTACAACATCAATATAACAGTTGAGTACATATTTTCCTAATGTGGTGTCAGGGTCTAGATCCAAAAAACTCTGATCCTAGCCACCACAAATCTGCTGTTCCCATGAGAGGCTTTCTTCTGATCTCTGGAGGGCGGCATCAAAAAAAGAATATTTGTGTCGATTTATTGTTCTTAGCTTCACATATCCACTATGCGGATCGAGATCCTGACAATCTTGAACCATCGTGTATTCATGTTTCATTGGTACTTTTTTTTTGGCTAGATGCAAATGTTGTGCCTGTGGTGCCTTCATGGGAGTATATGCACTAGATTGCACTGTTACAAAATGGATGCCATGCCCTTATAACAATAATAAGTAGTTGTGTTTTTGGGTTGTCGTTTGTTGACATGGAAAGTCACAGCATTGGTAAGGGGCAAAAGATACCAGATAACGTCAACTTGTGGCTCGCTGCTGTGGAGAAGAGTGGCATAAGGTCAAGGAAGGTTGTAGCGCTAAGTAGGCTTTTCTTGTCGGTGACCCCTCCAGGGGGAGTGGATTGGTGGGCCTGGAGGGTATGGTTAGGGTTTAGGATCTCAGCTCTAGTGCCAATTGAGGGAAACAAGTGATGCATTAATATTGTAGGCCAACAAGCCTATATGTTCAGCACATAGGTACATAAGAGACCAAAGCAAAAAAAATTAAGGGACCAATCATAGACTACTATGACTAACAAATAGCAATCTTGCTTAAGCTAGCTCCTGGAAACACTCAAGTCGTTGCATGATACGAACTGATAAAACTCTGCAACACAAATTTGCTGAGTGCAACTCCTCTACTCTGGTTTTCACAGAGGATAGGAATCATCATCTTGTGTCATATGTTGGAATTACTGTTCGCACGAACTGATACCAAATGTGATGAACTTTAATTCATCGGGGTAAACACCGCTGGGAGGAAGACCAGGCGGCGTCGGCTTGGTGAGATGAGATATTTGACTATAGACTGGGATGATAGAACATGGAGAAGAAACTAGATTAATTCATCTTCATTGCTTGATTGATTATAGATACATGCTAGCTTTTTAATAGGGATAACTCGACTTGACTTATGATGCGCAGACACGGATACGTCGACACGACATAACACGACATTGACACGGGGATTTAATTCATGTTCGTTACTTTCTTCTAAAAGGGACAGCATGTATCAATTATCATCAAGCAATGAAGATAAATTAATCTAGTCTTTTTCTTAAGTTCTATCATTCCAATCTATAGTCAAATCTCTCACCATGCCGATGCCGCCCGACCAACCTCCTGACAGTGTTTACCCCATGAAGAACTAAGGTTCATCACATCTTGGTTGTAAGTATAAAATGTGGAATGTTGCAGCCCCTTCCTGATGCTAAAGTATAAAAATTAGGGATTGCCTTCTGTGTCTTCTTGATGCTGAATGGAAACTAAAAAAATGTTTACAGGGACTTGCTGATCACAAGGAGCAACTTGGAGCTCCTCTATGCCCTTGTAGGTAATTTATCTTATATATTGTTTTTTTTTCAATTCATCTTCTGTGTGCATATGACAGGCACTTACTTTTCCTCCCTTCATGATCTAAATTTAAATTAGGCATTATGATGACAAAACTGCTGAAGTAGCACAAGGATTTTGGAACTGCCCATGCGTACCCATGCGTGAGAGGTAGGGTTGTTTATAAAGTCTTGTTTTGAGTCTTTTGACTAGCTTTTATGGTAGTGCATAAAAAATGTTGAGATTCTATTTGCAGTTTATAGTTAGAGATGCAGTGTTCTACTTCTCTATTGCAAAACATGGTGTGGTTCTTTTTCATTTGCAATGTTGGATGACCATCATCTTTTTTTGTCTCTGTATCGCTTCCATATTATTGGTTGTGGAGGCATATGCTTTGCTAAGAGCCAAAATCAACCTGCCATACCTCTTATGATGTAGCATATATTGAATACTTTCGTATGGTAAACAGCTGTGGAACATAATTTTTACTTCCTTTTTTTCTGGAAAGGGATATAAAGTGAAATGATGAGCTTTTAGAAGCATCTCTTTCAGATGGGTAATCTACTTTTGCAGGAAGGAATGCCATTGCATGCTTTTTCTTACTCCGGACAATGATTTTGCTGGGAAGGACCAGGCATGTCTGTTTTTCTCATTATTTCCTGCATTACAACACAGCAGTCGTTCAGAGATACTGTCTAGCTCTCCTTTCTCTGCATCAATGTTATTTTTTAATACAAATCCCTAAAAAAATGCTCTTTTTATATCTATGCGCGTATACTTATTGCAGGTTATCACCTTGGAGGAGATCAAAGACGCGACATCAAAGATCTAACCCCCAGCGCATTTTGCTTGACAGCTAGTGTTTGATTTGTATATGTAGTCTCTGTAGGAAGATATGCTACCGAAGAAATCTGCCATAATAAAATGCGTAGTAAACAGCACTTTCGAAGGCTGTCACCTCTCATCTTTGTTGCTCCTTGGCTTTTCACTGCAGGTAATAAAATGTGTTTAATTGGTTCGAGCTTATAGCTTTTGGCTGGATCTTTTGACTTAAGGAAAATTTTATTGTTGCCACTGAAAAAGTATATAATTTTGCTTATATCATCTAAAATCCTGTCATTTTACTTTTGCCATCCTTCCGTCAATGTACATTTCATTTTTACCACTCTGCCCATTTTTTTGTCAAGTCAACAGATTTGATCCTTAAAAAGTATGAAAAATTCAAAAAAAAAATAGAAAATCACAGGAAAACCAGGAAAATTCAAGAAAATTTTGAAGGATGCCTTTGGACAATTTTTTTTTTTTTAGTTTACACTAGGAAGGTTTCTCAAAACATTTACATGGAGGAAAACATGTTAATCTTTCTCAACTTTTATGGAACATTGCTAGCATTTTCTTGATGTAAAATTTTTGTGAAATTTTTAAAACTTTTGTTTAGAAGTGGCCCTCAATTTTTATGTACCTTCTGGTTTTTTATTTTCTTTTCCTGATATTTTTGCATATTTCTTAACGGTCAAGCTCTGTTGACTTGACGGAAAATTGGACAAAGTGGTGAAAATGAAATGTACACCGATGAAAAGATGGCAAAATTGAAATGACAAGATTTTGGATGGCATAAGTAAAATTGTACATTTTTTCAGTGGCCCCAACAAAATATTTCCTTTGACTTTTGGCTGAAATAGAAAAGTAGCAGTAGGAAGAATTGGTAATTAGAACAAATTTTTAAAAAACGGAGACGCGGACAAGGAGGTGGTGGCCAGCAGCTTTTGGAAGTAGCTCGGAGAAGCCGCTTTTAGAAGGCGAGGGTTTTAAATGGGCTTTCAATTTCTCTAAGTGGAAGTGCAGCGTCAGTGTGTTATGTTCCGTTGATTGCATTTTGGTGCAAAGCATACATCAAGATGAAGTCGTGCAAAATGATCTGATGTGGACATGTGGTGGTGAGTTTAGGGTTTGGAAGTCAGAGGGATACAAGGGAAGCAACAGCAACGTGATGCATGCTTGTAAAAACAGTCTTAAACAGCCCCGAAAATTCAAAAAATGAACTATTTGAATTTGCTTGAATTTGAAGGTCTTTGCCAAATCCGAAAAATCAAGCCAAACATCTGCTTTCCTTTTTCGGAATTACGCTATCCACTATGAGGAAGTGTTTTCTTGCTGCCCGCCTCCTCCCTATTGCCGCTTGCCCCGCATCGCGCTGCCGTTCACATGTGCTCGCACCGTCTTAACCCACCGTCGTCTATCCATCGCTTTCACAACACCCTAGCCCGTCTCACTTTGGCCTGCCACAACACGCGCCATTGTTTTTCACCGTCACCTCGCATGCCCGTTCCAGAGAGGAACGACGAATCCTGTGCCGCCAGCACTGCTCGCTCACCAGCAAAACCCGTATAAATAATTAATAATCATAGCGAAACCCAGCACTGCCCAGTACAGCTTATGGTTGCTTCTCTATCGTTGTTTCGAAACGGTTTACCAGGATAGTCTTTTTAAAATAGTTTATCGGTATTCGGTTCATTCACATAAATAATCATAGTAAGATCAAAAGCTATAAGTCACAGCTATAAATCATAAGTTGTAGTTAAAAAAATGCACCCATTAATTAGTTCACTGTTCACCGTTCGTGACAAATCGACCTCTGTTTGCAGGCCACCCACATATCTGCATGCAATCGAGTGCTACGTAGCGTCTCTGATAACCATAGATGGATAGATAGATAGATAGATAGATAGATAGGTAGATAGAGAGTTGGGTAGGAATGCACCAAATAATTCACTTGCAATAAATCTCTTAATTTAACTAGAAGCTTTATTAGATTGATAGGATGGGTCGAAATAATTGACTTGCAATTAATCTCTTAATTAAACTACAAGCTTTGTGCAAATAAAAAAGACCTAGGATGGGTCGGGTGAGCTCTCACTACTCCAGCCTCCAGGGGGGCGGATGGAGGCAGCAGTACACCTACTGTGATCGTAGCTGAGCTTAGGTAGTTGCTGCTGCTTTCTCCCGTTCCCACCTCACCCTACCTTCTAATCCATTTATATCATTGTTTGCTACGTCGTTATCGTCTAGGGTTCATATTGAATATATCTGTTGGCTTTTTACGCTCAAAATAAATAGTAACGGTTAGAAAAAAAAGTATTTTTTAAAAGGAGTAGATGACCGATAGAGAAACTGAATGAGAAATACGTGCGCAAGATAGGAGCAGGAGAAGTGAAATACCTAAGACGAGAATGAAAGAACTAGAGAAACCGTTTTAAAAAATAAGATGTTCATATTAAATTCTGGCCTCTTCAAACAAAAGCTAATATGACAAACCCCTCTAGCAATACACGACACATTATAATGGATGATCCAGCCATCTTTGAAAAAGGCAGAGCAGCGGCATCCTCAGGCGACTCAGACACACGGAGAAATAATCTGTGTGGTCTTCAAAGTTTGGTTGCTTCAGTTCAACCTCCGACTCCGAGTGCTCTGGAAGAGCACAAACAACAGGTAAGGTTGCTAGCCACTTTAATTAATTTGCCTCTTGTTTTAATTAACTGGCTGCATGCAGATGGAAGAAGAAGAAGAAGAAGAGATTGCGTTCTATCACCACGGGGAGCCTGCAGCTTGCTCCTCTTCTAGAGATTTGCCAGCTGATGATAGAAATAGTGATAACACAGCAAGCTCTGCTGTCCCGAAGCCGCTTCGCTCGTCGTCGACCAAGCCATTAATGTCAGTGAAGAGCAGCCTGTTGCCAGCACGGAGCATAAGATCAACAAGTGCTCAAGCCGACGAGGACATTCGGTCACTGTCCTTCTCCAAGATGTTCAGCTTCAGAATTGCAAGGGCAGATCTTTCATCACTGTCGTCCAGCTTGGATATCGATGACATCTCTAATTCAGCGCATCAGCTTGATCAGCTTGCTGCTGCCGATGCTGCAAGTAATTCTTGTGCAGTAGTAAGTAGAAGCACCAATCAATCGCCAGTGAATTAATCACGCAGCGAGAGATTCGTGTACATACATACGTTTTCTAAATAATTGGGTGCAGTGTTAATTAATCGCCGTTGCATTTACGAAGAAGACGAAGACGACGAAAAAGGAGCAGCAGCAAGCGAACCATATTTGCCGTTCGCAGTCTCTGCCCATGAGCATCAGGAGATTCAACTCGAAAGGCTCCAAGAGAGTGGCGGACTCGAGCACCCTAAATGCTAACGGTGGAGTGTTCCGAGTGTCGGTGGTAACACCGCCTTCCGCGCCGCCACCAGAATCCAAAGAGCCAGCAGAAGCAGGTGAAGAAATTCGTCCGTTTTCAGTATACCATATATATATATATATGTGATCAAAGAAAGACTGAATGACGGATGCATCGGCAATTTGATACAGATCAGCAGGACATTGCGGAAGAGGAGGCGGTGTGCCGGATCTGCATGGTGGCGCTGTCGGAGGGGAGCGAGACGCTGAAGCTCGAGTGCTGCTGCAGGGGTGACCTCGCACTGGCGCACGGGGACTGCGTCATCAAGTGGTTCAGCATCAAGGGCAACGGCAACTGCGACGTCTGCAACCAGGAGGTGCTCAACCTCCCCGTCACACTGCGGCGCATCCACAGCGCTGCCGCGGCGTTGGCCTCTGCTGGTCAGGCCGATCCTGCAGCAGCAGCAGCAGCATCTAGTGCTAGCCGATACAGAGCGTGGCAATGGCACGGCACGCCCATCCTAGTGATCATCAGCATGCTCGCCTACTTCTGCTTCCTGGAAGAGCTGCTGGTTGGCGATCACGGCACGGCGGCTCTGGCCATCTCTTTGCCCTTCGCATGCGTCCTCGGCCTCTTCTCCTCTCTCACCACCACAAAGATGGGTACGTACCCTCAACTCTGTAGCGTACGCGTCTCAACTCTGAAACAAATGCTACCATGGCTGTGCAGTGTCGAGGAGATATGTGTGGATCTACTCCGCGGTTCAGTTTCTCTCCATCGTGCTCTTCACCCACCTCTTCTACAGATATGTATGTGAGAACTATATATATATGCATCCTAGGCTCGATGTACTAATCGACAGGTGCATGCGATGCAGGTGCGGATGCAAGCGGTGATCGCCATCATCCTGTCCACCTTTGCCGGGTTCGGCGTGGCCATCTGCGCCAACGCCGTCCTCCTCCAGATCATGAGATGGAGGGCCAGGCGACCCGCGGCCTCACCTGAACAAGCAGCAGCAGCAGCAGCAGCAGACCTTGAGAGCGCTCTGCCTCCGCCATAGTTCTGCTTAATTTCCATCATCTTCAGTTCAGTCCTTGAGTCCAATCCAGCTTGGTTTGGTTTGTACGTAGCAGGAACTCGGCTAGCCCTTGTTTTCTGGGACCTTAATGTTGTACGAATTAGCACATTTACCCGTGCAACAACTACATATATGATTATCTGCACAGTTATTATCCTTGCATCTTTTTAGCAAGGAGCCAAGCACAAATCTGCAGTTTTGAATTGTGCATGAAACACATCTGTTTATACCCAACCCAGCTTTATATGAGACCAAACAGACATTTCAGTTTTAGATGAGTTTAAGAAAGTCTAGAGACAATTCCAATGAAGGACAAAAGATATCACTGCTGAGAAACTTAAGCAAAGGTGAGAATAATGTGATTACTGTTAAGGGTATTAGTATCTTCTCTCATTGTCTAAGGTTTAGAGTTTAAGGTTGAGTCTATAATATGGCCCTGTTCTTTTTAGCTGCGGCTTATGCCTTTTGGCTGAAAGTTTTGAATTTTGACTGTTTACAGTACAGATTACGGAGAGATCGATACTCACTTGCGATTTTGGCTGGTACAGATGTTGGGCTTTTAACGTGTACTACGTTTAACTTGTAGACCCCGTTTTGAGAAAATACTATGTTTAAAAGTTAGTTACTGTAGCGGCTGCGAAAAGCCGACCGACTTCCTCACTGCCGAACAGGCCCTATATAAGCCCCGTTAGACTGTGCAATACACAAACAAACATTTCAACTTACATGGTATCAAAGCCCAGGTTTTAGAACCTAGCTCCAACCACCGCGCGCCGCCGCCGTCGGCCACCGCCGCTGCCCCCGGGAGGAGTGTGCTCCACTCCCGGGACGGCCACCTCCCGGCCATCGTTTCACTGAATCTAATGATGGCCAATGTCATGAACATAGTTGGTTTCCCGGTGAGCGACAGTAAGGCGTGGCGGGCAAGGAGGAAGATCATACACGGCATGTACGACAAGGCCTATGACTTCGTGCCAAGAACGCTGCATCAAATTGCCGAAGCCAATCCTGGGACATATATAAATAAGATAGAGAGGGTGCACCCTATGAAGGGGTCCAATTGTTTCATCCTTAACCGGGTGTTCTGGGTATTTTTATAGTGTTTGCAACTTTTTTTAGTTTGGCTTTGTTGTGCATTTGAGCAAGTAACTTGCTCTGAGTATATTACTTGGCTCGAATGCACAACAAAGCCAGATTCAAAAAAAATATGACTTAGATAAATAGGCTGGGCGAAACGTGCTGATCTGAAATACGATACTATTGGCCCGGTCCAGGTACAACACAATACGAACAGTAAATGGGTCATGTCGACTCGGTTCGATCGGGTGTGCAGCTTGGGTCGGCACATTGGCACGACACGCATAATACTGTGCCAAGGAACTGTTCGGCCCAACACAACACGACACACCACTTACCCCTTCCAACCCTCCAGGAGGCCAGTTTGTTCAAAAGAGTGCAGTAACTCTCCTATGGTAGTACAGTAAAATTACTTGTGGATAACAGTAAAATTACTTATGTTAGAATTGCTGCACTCTTCTAAACGCGACTGGGTGTTGCCATATCATGTCGGACGGTTCATTTGATCATGTTAACGCTCATCAACTTGATGGTATTTTCATCCACTCTGAATTTATTTACTTACTTTTGTCTCGTCTTGCCATGCCATTTCACACATATATACAAACTTTAGTCGATCGAGAAATCATGAATTGTAGGACCATTTGTCTTCTTTTGGTTAACTACAGTTTCGCATTCCTGGTTTTTAATGCTATACTCTCCGCTCGGTTAGACTAAAAAACTGTAGCTTATGGCTGAAATTACTCTGTAGCGGCTGAAATTTCACTATAGCTGAAGATGACTTAGTTGGCTTAATTAAATTTTAAAAAAAACTAAAAATGAAAAAAATATACTAGCTCATCACGGACAACGCAAACGAATACGGGAAAAAAGAACTGGCAAAAAAGCCCAAAAAAAGCAAAAAATTCAGAAAAAAACAAAATTTATAAATAGTGAAAAATAAATCAGAAGTTAAAAACTAAAGCCGAAACAAACGTCGCATAGTTGAATGCAAACCCGCTTTTAGCTCAAGGGCACCGGGCCCCACTAACCACCCAAACTTATTTGGCTTAATTAAATTTTAAAAAAATCTAAAAATAGAAAAAATATACTAACTCACCGCAGACAACGCAAACGAATACGGAAAAAAAGAACCGGCAAAAAAGCCCCAAAAAAGCAAAAAGTTCAGAAAAAATAAAATTTATAAATAGTAAAAAATAAATCAGAAATCAAAAACTAAAGCTAACCACCGGGCCCCACTAACCACCCAAACACCCTGCAGCAACCATACTGATGCAATACAACACATCGACAGGCGTACATAACGAAAAAGATTACACGCAAAGCCTTTGGATTTGTCATTACCGAAGTGTGTGTGTGAGAGAGAAACAGATTCACAATGGTAACTGCGAATCGAACTGCATTCAGATGATCATGATTCATTACCTCTTGCAATACTTTCCTTTTTCTTTCGTTCCATCTCTTTCAAAACATAAGATACAGAATCTAGCTAACTACTGTCATTTACACAAGAAATTACAATTCTGAGTTCATGCATCCGCCCCAAAATTGGCTTCACAAAGTTAACAACAGGAGAGGAGCAAAAAGGAGCCCCGCAGCTTTAGCCAAAAGCCAATATCACACAGCGATGACGCAACAAAAGAACGAAAATAAAGTATTGGCCATTCCCTCCACACAAATCAACGAATGACCCAAATTCTTCACTAGTCGAGGGTAGTCGAAACAAGTTCCCGAGATGAGTCGGATATCCTAGCAGCCTCAGCAATCCTGAGAGACATGACGGATTTGTATGTCGCGAGCTCAGCATTTGCCATGAGAAACTGAGCTCTACTGCGCAGATGAACAGCTGTTTCTACAGCCTGTTTTGCTGCACGTTCAGCTTCGACAACTCTCTGCAAAGCCTCCTCTTCAGCATTGTCTGCCCACCAAAATGCACAAGAATGAAAACAAGATTATTAACCCCTTAGAAGGAACTTAGTTCTGTGATCAATGCTAGCACATCCATAACTTCATGAGCTGAATGGTAAGGTATGATATACAGCTACGAGAATTCCAATGGAGAAATTATATTTAGAGCACAGCGAGGTTTATTATACTCAGGGCATAATGAGGTCTAACTGTTACTGTGTCAAATGGCAAAGGCAAAAAGAGATAAGGCATAGCGGGAAACTCATCAGTTAGCGCAATAAAAAGGCTACAGATTACAAATCATCTAATGTATGGGTTCCCCATGCGAAAAGGTTTGTATCATCACAAATATGACACAGTAAAGTAAAATTCATTCTTCCATGACATCCAACAGCAGGGCTTGTTACAGAGTTGCAAATACCTTGCACGAAGGTTTCAGGTTTTCCTCGGCCAGTTTGGCTTCTTTGTCTCTTGAAGGATCTCTTTTTCTTAATACAAGATTTTTGTGATAGTTGTCCACGCCTTAATGGTGCACCCTTAGAAAAATTGCATGCATTAGTTAGATGATATAACCAAAAGTACACAATACACACAAAAAAAGGGGCATAGCTGTTAAAGATTCCAGCTGGGTATTAGGTAAGGGATAAACTCCAAAATTACCTGAAATATCCCTAGCAATGGTGCACCTTTCTTATCTCTCTTATTTATCCAATATTCATGTACAGCAAGGATATTATCACCCTTCCCTAAAGCCGGATATCTGGAAAGGAGCCGATCCTTATCATTAGTTCCTTCAGGATTGTTGTAGGCATCCTTTTCAAACGTGGTTATTATCTTCTCGAAATCTTCGTAAGAAATATTATTCAGATGAGAGCCTTTTCTATCAGAATCTGCATGATTCAACTGAATGAGCCACTGTTCATCTTCTGAGTCCATGTCATAAACAGAATCCCTCGAAAGAGCTCGCCCAACTTCATCATCCACCATTCTGATATAGTCTGGCACAGGGCGTGAGAAAGGATCTGTTACAATCCCTTCCATGTCATCAGGAACCTCATGTACACCAGGAATTGGAATCATCTTTCCCTGAGAATTGCGCTCCCGACCCTCAATTTGCAACTCTTTGAATAAAAGCCAGTCCCACTTATCAGAAAACTCAAGTTTCCATCCATCGTCGACTGCCCAAATGTAGGCATGAGTAAAACGGTTAACGACATAAAACCTCTGCTCTGAAGGCTTATGAGAGATTCTAGTAACACCATTGATCTTCACAGCTATGCACCACTCACTGGAATCCGATAGTTCCAGCATAACTTCGGCGCCTTCCTCCCTCCAGCACCTATCAGCTTGAATAATTAAAAGGCTCGCTTTGCAGTGAACAGAATCTATATTCTGTCTAACATCAGCCAAAGCCAGCCTTTCATTCATGCGCTCAACAGGACTTTTCAAAGAAGACCTCCTTTGCTTCCCATTTGATCCCATGGGAGTCGAAACATCACTGTCATCCATGTTTTCAAGCAAATCAAGAGAAATTTCTAATGCTGGTTTGGGTTGGACAGGCTCCATGGAAAGCTCCTGCCTAGTCGAGGACGGCTTTAGTTCTGTCTGGGTGGCCACAGTACCCTGCTTCATTCCAATTGCCTTGCCAGGAAATCTTGCTGCAATACGCTGCCGATTTAGGGGATGCCTCATCGAGCTTCTCTTCCTTTGGTGCTTCTTTAGCCTCAGACCATGCACCACTACTCCTGCAACTTGTTCAAGGGGCACATAATCCTGGACCACTCTACGAGGTTCATTGCTACCCAGGTCAACAGCTGGTTCAGCATCCCTAGTGCTTGGAGACCCAGAATCCGCCTCCAAGGGTTCGTGAGGGTACATTTCTTCAGCTCCCCCAACCAAGCGCATGCTCCGCCGAATCGCGGCTGGCAGATACATGGAATCAAGAGCTACCACGGAATGCAAGCCCTGGAAATAAGAAGGAAGTGCCGAGAAGTTGGCTGACAACAACGGCTGAGATTCCTTGGCACCACGAAGTTCACACCACCCACAATGCACCGACGTCCTCTGTAACAATGTACACTACAAGAAGAAGCACTCACATCAAACCAGGTGCACAAGGAACTTAAAGTGGCACATGAAAGCTGTAGAAAGCTTACGACGGCTCTCCGGCACTGGAGCTTGACAAAGTGCAACCCACGGGACGCAAATACAGTGGCAACGGCAGCAGACGACAGAAAAGAGGCCAAGTTCCGGACCTTGCAGAGCTGACTCTGACGCATCCAACGCAGCACTGGGAGGAGAAGGCGAAAGAACTGGTGCGGGCTCCCAGAGCAAGATGTATCGACGAGGAAGACAAGCAGAAAAGCCCCAGCGTCAGTGGCAACATCATCTACCAGGGTCAAGAAATGAGCATCCAAGAAGCCAGTCCTTGATGCAAACTCCCTGGACGAGGAGCATGGAATGGCGGCGAGGTCATTGGGGGTGTCCCGGCGAAAAGGCGCGACCTTTGATCGCTTGACCTTCCTGGTGAACACTATCCCAAACCTTGTGTCGTCCTTGGGTTCGGGGGGGTGCCTCCGGCGGCGCTTCCTGCTGTACACGATCCCGAAGGACCTCGCGGGAGGCGGTGGAGGCAGCGGCAGCGGTGGCTTGGGGTCCTTGTCGCGTTGGTGGTGGTGGTCGTCGAGGTGGAAGCCATTCTTGGGTTTGCGGGTGTCCCAGCGGAGCCAGTGGGCGTCGTCGGCGGCAGAGTGGGAGAAGGCGAGGCGCTTGCCGGAGCGGAGGACCCTGGCAGGCTCAGAAGGGTGGGGCTTGGACGCCTTGGGGACGAAGACACGCGTGGAACGGCGGGCCCCGACGGCCGGCATGGGCACCGCGGGCTCGTCGTCTTGGTCCTCTGGCGGCGCGGGTGGCGGGTTGTTGGTGGGGACCCGACTGCGATCAGATCCAGCGCGCTTCCTCATCCAACATGGATACACCGCCGCCCATCAGCTCATCCTCCAGGAGGAGAAGGGAATCGTCTCGAATCGACCAAGACTGGACCTTGGATCAGGGGGATTTTCTCGCGGGGAGGTGGTGGCGGCGGTGCGAGGACGGAAGCGGGGGTGGCAGGGGATTAGGGTTTCCTTCCTTGCGAGGAGGCGGAGGCGGCGGAGTCGAGAGGAGGAAGATGATGCGCACCGACTCCGGGGAGCCGTTGGATGAGCATCGGACGGGCCCACCTGTCAGTCAGGAGGCTGTGGACACTGGGCGAGCGGAGCGGGGTCAGGAAGGTACTGGAAGTCAGTCTAGAAGGCCGATAATATAATAATAATAATATAAAACCCACCACCAGTCCACCACCTGCCCTGAGATCGAAACCCTAGCCTCCGGAGAAGTTGAGTCAGGGAAGGAGGCCGCCGCCGCCGCCGCCGCCGCCGATGGATGCTTCTAGGGTTAGCGAGCTTCGGGGTTTCGTCGAGGCGTGCAAGAAGGACCCCTCCCTCCTCGCCGATCCCAACCTCGCCTTCTTCCGGGATTACCTCCGCAGCTTGGGCGCAGAGCTGCCCGCCGCCGCCTTCAACAAGCAGGTATCGTCGTATCTATCTGCTTAATTAATTCCGTCCTCCTGTCCTTTCCCCGACCTTTCCGATTCATTCTACGACCCAAAAATTCCTCCTTTCCCCGACCTTTTCGATTCATTCTACGACCTAAAAATTCCGCCTTGAAAGAGTCTCTTTCACGAAATACCAACATCTGCTTACACGCGCTGCCTTGGTCCCCGTTTGTTAATTGTGCGCTGCAGACATCTTCCATGGACGACGACGACGACGACGACGATCTAAACATGAGGGATGCCACTCCTGAGCCAGATGAGCTCGATGAGGAAATTGTTGAGTCCGATCTTGAGCTTGAAGGGGACATTGTAGAATCTGACCATGATGACCCTCCGCAAAAGGTACACTCCGTCATTCTCCTCTCTACCCCTCCCCTAGTTACTTAACCCTAGCCAACATCTTCATTAGACTTTGCTCTAGTCTAGGTCCCTCTAGTTTCTCAATTCATTCTGCAGTCAAAAGGTAGCTGCAGTGCAGCAGCATTCTTAACTAGTCTTGCTCATCATGGAGTTATTGTTATGCATCAGAGTTCCCTGTGGCTCAATTTTATTTCCACAAAGGTGGAGCTGGCTTAGCTGTTAGTACATCTATAATGAATAAGCTGAGGTTGTATTTCCGGTTTTTTTATGGCAGATGGGAGATCCTTCCATTGAGGTGACTGAGGAAAATCGTGATGCCTCACAAGAAGCAAAAGTCAAGGCTATGGAAGCAATACCAGAAGGTTACTTAAGTTATCCCACATCGCCCTTCCTTTGGGCTTATTGCCGTAGTTCGGACGATACTTGATTTTCCAATCTCTGTGGCATTACTTGTCAGGAAAACTGGAGGAAGCTGTTGAGCATCTTACCAAGGCAATACTGCTGAATCCACTCTCAGCAATCATGTATGGTACTAGAGGTAAGCGGCACTTTATGGTCTATATGTTCTATATGTTACCACCTATGGATGATGAACTGCTCATGTGACTTCCACTAACTGGGTTGCGGAATTCTTATGTTTATGCAGCATCTGTGTTCATAAAAATGAAGAAACCAGTTGCTGCCATCCGTGATGCAAATGCTGCTCTAGAGGTGATTGATGAGTTTATCTCCCTTTGCCTATGTATTTGTTGCTCAAGCAAAGCTCTATGTTGCATGCACTATACATGAAGTCAAAGAGGCATAATTGAAATTTAATAGAGTTAAGAATGCATTAACTCTATTGATAGTGTAGGATGCTCTGCACCTAAACCGTCTTTGTATTTCTTTTAGATTAACCCAGACTCTGCAAAAGGCTATAAAACTCGTGGAATGGCTTATGCTATGCTTGGCAAATGGGAGGAAGCTGCTCGTGATCTTCACACAGCATCAAACATGGATTATGATGATGAGATCAATGCTGTGCTCAAGAAGGTAGAATTTTGTTACAACTATTATGCTCTCTATGCATTTGGCAAGCTCATATAATCCTGACATTGGTGATATTGCAGGTGGAGCCTAATGCACACAAGATAATGGAACACCGCAGGAAGTATGAGCGGCTGCGGAAAGAGAGGGAAGAAAAGAGAGCTGAGCGTGACCGGCTTCGTCGACGGGCAGAAGCACAGGTAATTTGTACTAAAAATCCCACTCCTGGTATGTATTTCCCAAGGATACTGCTTATGGTTGTATCTGAATTAATGCATTGTGTATTTTTACCAGGCTGCTTATGACAAGGCCAAGAGGAAGGAGCAATCATCAAGTCGCTCATCAGGAGGTCCATCTCCCAGGGGCTTCCCAGGAGGGATGTCTGGTGGAGGCTTCCCAGGAGGAATGCCCGGAGGAGGCTTCCCAGGGATGCCCGGTGCAGGAGGAATGCCCGGAGGAGGCTTCCCAGGGATGCCTGGTGCAGGAGGGATGCCCGGAGGAGGGTTCCCAGGGATGCCTGGTGGAGGAGGAATGCCTGGTGGTTTTCCTGGGGGTGCTATGCCTGGAGGTGTTCCCGGTAATGTCGATATGAGTAAAATCCTGAATGTGAGTGCTTAAGCATTAGCTGCCTTTCTTGGTTTTGTTCCTTGTAATCCACTTGCGATAGAGGAGAAACTTCCCTCTTATACGAAGTTCTGCTTTCTTTGTTCAACAGGACCCTGACCTGATGGCAGCATTTGGTGACCCAGAGGTTATGGCAGCTCTTCAAGATGGTACGCTTACCCGCTCAAATATTGTGACGCTATTGTTCAAGTTCCAGTTTCCTTCATATAGTATGGTTTCCGGATAAAATCAATCTTCTTGGTCAAGTCCTGGTGCCAGAATGGTGCTGACTGGTTATACAATTCCCTTAAGAGTAACGTTATACGTACTAAATATTTCTTTCCGAAGTCTGAATGGAGAGTAGTCATAAGGGATATGGGGGTGCAAATCAAGGGTAGGATTGGTTGTGACTTGTGAGGAGTTAATGGATGGTGTGGATTAGTTTCTCTGAAGATTTTGTAAGAATGTCCTTATATTATTAGAGATTTTCATAGTTCACAGCAGTATTGCATGGTTCAAATATTTGGACAATGGTACCCTTGCATCTGGGTTTCAGTGCAAAGTAATATGCCTAACAAAGTATATCTAGACAAAATTGAGCTATATTATGTTTATGGCATGAAGGTACTATTAGGATAGCGGGCTAGCTTTCCTTGGTTGCATCACTGCGTATTTGCTAGGTTAAGGGGTGTGTAGCGCTGTAGGCTACATTGCTCTACTCCTGTTACCACAATACTTTCAGTTATTTCACCCTGTGTTTAAATTGTTTGCAGTGATGAACAATCCTGCCAGTTTCGCTAGGCACCAAGCCAACCCCAAGGTGGGTCCTATCATAGCAAAGATGATGGCAAAATTCAATGGGTCCCAGTGAACATTGTGAGCTCATGGTGTGAAGAAAATGTTACTTGATGATGATAGTGTCAGGGTTTTGTGATCAGCAAGAGCTCTGGTTAAGTGTTCCTTTTGGTGCATCTGGAGGTGTTTTTAGTTTGTGATACTAATCGGACACGGATATGAGCAGAAATACTTTTCATGGGGATATTGACTTTATGTTAGTACCTTCAGAGATGGTTTGGAGATATGATGGTTAGCACTTGTGTTTCAGTCTTGCATTTGTGATATGGTAAATCTTTCTCGGTGTACGGGTTTACTCACGGGCCATGGATCACACGTGTTTTGGTGGGGAAAAATTGCTCCCTTGCTCCAAAGTTTAATGGCGTTTGCTCAAATGCCCTATGATGTCTCACTGACATGCGGGTCCAGGGCCCACATGTCAGTGAGACATCATGGGGCATTTGAGCAAACGCCATTAAACTTTGGGGCACATGAGCAAATCCCCCTTTTGGTGGTGGATGCCGTGAAGAAGGCTGCTTATGTTTGGTTTGTATAAGCATTGCGTGGTGTGATTCATGCTGTGAACAGGTGTGTGTGAGCTTAAAACAGGTTTATGTGCAGGAATTCAGGTTGACATCGCTTGAGCTGGTTAGTCATAAGTGAGTGCGGCCTGCTTCGCAGCATTTTGCCTTGTATTGCTGAGCAAATATTCTTGGTGCTAAACTATTAATTGCTGAGCAAAGCACAGAACATAATCATATGTTTATGCTGTGATTATGGACGGGTTCCGATTATTCTGGTTCTGATGAAGGCCTGCTAAGAAAGGTGAATTTATTAGTCTATATATAAGAATAAGCTCCTTTCCGAGCCAAAGATAAATACTCCATATTACGAAAAATGAAACAAGAATATCTGAAACACTGATTTAGGAATCGACTAGACACGGTGTACCATTGAAACGGCATAGTAATAGGTTTAGTGTAGTTTCAGCAGGTTCTATGAAAACATTTGAAAAGTTTTATGTTTCAGTAAGTTCTTCATGTTTCTATAAGTTTTCAGAAGATTTTAAGAAAGTTTTAAGTGTTTCAACGAGTTTCAGATTTTAGAACTCAAGTTTGAACAAGTTTTAGTCACAAAATCAACAAGTTTTAAACTAAAGTTTCAATAGGTTTCAACCAAAGTTTGAGGAAAGTTTCAATAAATTTCAGCAAGCTCACCTAGCCATAACGGCACTACCGTTTTGCCATGAAGCTGCCCGACACCATCCACCGCTTGCGCCAACTGATTGCCACCGTCGCCACAGAGCCAACTGATGTTACCCTATTGGGTTTTCTTCAAATACGGAGCCGAAGGTGAAGGAGGAGGGAAGGACGGTGTCAGAGTAGGAGATGGAAGGCGGCGCCGGAGATGAAGGAGGAGCGGGAGGGCCGCCTGCCTCTGGCGGCTGCCCTCCCCAGTCGGACACTAGGGAGAGGGATCGAGAAGGAAGAGAGTTAGACGGGCGTTGAATGTGTGGTAGAGAAAAGGGGACGGCTTATCCGAAGGGTTGGCTTGGGTGTGTTGGATTTGATCGAACGGTAGAATTCTATACCGTTGAAAAATATAGGGTTTTGTAATCTTTTCGTTAATGTATTATAGGTGGTGGAACTGCAGAAGTATTTTTTATATTTCTCTTTTGTGTACATATAAATAGCCAATTAGTGGCTAGTAAGATACGGAGCCGAAGGTAAAGGAGGAGGGAAGGACGGTGTCAAAGTTGAAGGAGATGGAAGGTGGCTAGCAAGACGGGTGTGTAATGCACTCGTGTCTTGCGGTTAAAGGACCTAACAAAAGTATCCTATGCAGATCATTTGTAAAGCCGCAGCATTAGGTAGAAGTCTAGAAAAACATGTCATGATCCACCACAGTGAATTAATGGCGAAGAATTCAGGATTATGAAGGAACAAAGGGACACAAATTAGAAACTTAGGGTTACGAAGGAATTGAACTTTTTTTAGCAGCACATCCAGGATTGGGACAAGTCTCGGTATGATACAGAAAATTTTCTCTTATCAAAGGGTGGGGAATGTATATATGATTTAGGGTTTAGGGAGAAGAGGAGATTCGTCAAATGCTAACTATTTTTTGTACAAAGTGGAAGTTCGTTGAGATACTAGTGCGTGATCACGTGCGTGTAGATGAACCATACCAACCAATCAACCATGCACGGAGCCAGCTAACCATGCCATGCTTGGGTTAGCTAATGGCCGACTAGTTGTTGCATCTTGCTTAATTGCTAGCTATATATACATCGTCGGATCGGAATACTTGCATGTCCTGCCTGCACTGCACATTTCCATCCCCCAAAGAGGAGGAGAAGAAGAAGAAGAAGAAGTAATTGCAGATCCATCGATGCAGCAGCAGTCGGTTGTGGCGCCCCGGGTGGAGGCCCTGAGCCTGAGCGGTCTGTCTGCCATCCCGCCGGAGTACGTCCGTCCAGAGGAGGAGCGGAGGGACCTCGGCGATGCCTTCGAGCAGGCTCGGAGCTCATCCTTCCTCATCCCCGTCGTCGATATCAGCACCTTCAACTCCGCCGACGGTGCTGCTGCGTGCGTGGAGGCCGTGCGAGCGGCGGCCGCGGAGTGGGGTGTCATGCACATCGCGGGGCACGGCATACCGACGGAGCTGTTGGACCATCTGCGGGGGGCGGGCATGGCCTTCTTTGATCTGCCCATCGACGCCAAGGAGGCCTACGCCAACGACCCGACGGCGGGCCGCTTGCAGGGCTATGGCAGTCGCCTTGCCACCAACACCAGCGGCCAGAGAGAGTGGGAGGACTACCTCTTCCACCTCCTCTACCCCGACAGCCTCGCCGACCATGCCCTCTGGCCCGCGCACCCTCCGGACTACGTCGCCGTCACGCGCGACTTCGGCGAGCACGTCCGCCGCCTCGCCTCCAAGTTTCTCGCCATCCTGTCGCTCGGCCTCGGCCTACCGCAAGATACGCTGGAGCAGCAGCTCCAAGGTACTCAGCTGCAGCAAGCTGACGACTGCCTCCGCCTTCAGCTCAAGATCAATTACTACCCTAAATGCCCGCAGCCCGATCTAGCCGTCGGCGTGGAGGCCCACACCGACGTGAGCGCCCTCTCCTTCATCCTCCACAACGGCGTGCCAGGCTTGCAGGTGCACAAAGGCGGGCGCTGGGTCACCGCGCAGTCGGAGCCCGGCACCATCATTGTCCATGTGGGCGACGCCCTGGAGATCCTCAGCAACGGGCGGTACACCAGCGTGCTCCACCGCGGCCTCGTTAACCGACAGGCCGTGCGTGTCTCCTGGGTGGTCTTCTGCGAGCCGCCACCCGAGGCAGTGCTGCTGCGGCCGCTGCCGGAGCTGGTCACGGACGAGGAGCCAGCGAGGTTCACGCCGAGCACCTTCAAGCAGCACGTCGACCGCAAGCTCTTCAAGAAGCAGCAGCAGCAGCAGGCGGAGGCGATCGCCGGCAGCAGCGTCAGCATGGCGGCGCCTGCAGCTGCTGCATCTTGACAAGATTGATCGGCAATAATAATCGTCGGCGTACCACTGCATTACACTTGCTCCCACGATGTCTCAGTCTTTCTACGTGTGCATCATGTACTACTACTACTACTACTACTACTATGTACCTGCGTGTTTGTTTTTTCCTTCTTTTCCTGAGATCATGTACTGCTACTACTATGTACCTGCGTGCTTGTTTGTCAAGTCAATTCAATTCAATACTACACTACACTTGCTTTAGACTTGTTTTTTGATGACGTGGCACCTGCAAGAGGCAAAAGCTAATCATGTGTAGTATGAGAATTCAGCCTTCTTGCTGTGAACTCAAGAATCAACTAGCAACAGACTCACATATCAAGAATTCAGGCAAAACCTCTCCGTCCTGGCTACGCTGCTCTAGTACTCTGCCATCATATCTTGCCCCTCACTTGACTTATGAGATGTAAATCTCCAATTTTCCAAATTCATGGATAAGAAGTTGGGATTATCAACAAGAGTACACAACAAGAATGAATTGGAGACGGATTTGATTGGATTGAGGTCTGTAGATCAAGGAGTGGGGGACCTGGGGGTTGGGGATGCCAAGAAACAAGTGTTAAAAATAATCTTCACTTAGAGTTCAAGATGTAGTAGAGTTCATCTTCGTTAAGTAACCCGTCCACCTCAGGCTGCTGCCGCTTGCCACACGGTGGTAGAACCACCGTTGCATCGAGTTCGACTCCCATTTGGTCCGAGTCGAGTTCACGGGGAACAGCTCCGTGCATGACGAGCGCAGCACGAAGTTGGCGCCCCCGAAGTTTGAGTATTCCCCTCCGTTCAGCTTCTTCGGTTGGCATCGTGCGTCGTGGAGGAACACGAACAAGTGGCGCTACGCCACGTCCTCTCCGTCCGTGACGCCCAGCAATAAACTGCCAGGTGCACCAGGGCGTTCGGCGTCAGGTGCGCCATCTCCAAGCCGTAGACGCGCAATACCTCGCCAACAAACATGACAGAGGGGAAGCAGAGTTCGGCTTCCAGGTACGCAACAAAAACGACGGAGGGTACGCGAACCACGCTGCGGTCCGAAAGCTTCCCTTCGCGACCAAGAGGCCGAACGGTCTCCTCGGTTACCAGGCTCTGCACCAGAAAGTTTGAGCAGACGCCGGTGACCTTCTTCGCCACTCTCTAGCACTTGTTCGCCATTGAGGGATCGTGCTCCACCAGCTCGTATTCCATTTCCATCGCCGATGAGCTCCGACGGCTAGAGGAGCTGTCGCATCTCACGAAGCGACATCGCTCGGCCGACGAGTACGATTGTCACCATGGGCCATTTTAGCTACAATACTTCAGACAACGGCGGGTAGCAGACGGTGACGAGACGACACCAGTGGCCGAATGGGGCTGACGAGGCGAAGAAGTGCAGTGACGGACGACGACGAAAATCAGTGTATCCGGCAGCGGTGCGCACAGAAGCAGTGGGCGAAAGGAGGTGTTGTTGCAGCTAGTCAAGAGTGAAGGACAACAATGCGACAACGACCGCGCTTTTAAAGCCTCTTCGGCTGCCCCACGATCGGGAAGTTCAACCGGCGGAAACTGACGCCGTACAACCTCCCAACCATGCCCGCACACGTGTCCCACGGCGCCTCGAACGCACGCACAACCGCGGTCAAACCTCGTCTGCCCATGCACGACGCGCTAGTAAAATTCTGCCGTGTGTCCCATTACGGCGGAGGCGCGGTACGACTTCAAGCGGGCAGCGAAAGGACTTCTGTCCATCACCGGAGGCATCACAGGCCGCAAAGACAGAGAGGGCCAAAGGGCTCGGCGTCATGATTTTAGCTCGTGAGAAATTTTTTATCATAAGAGACTCCTGTGGTAAGGGTAATTCTCACTTGAGCTCATTTAGCCTGTTAGAAAGTTAAGATCTAACCCTGGCAAAAAGGGAAGGGGCGGAGAGCCGGAGAAGACTGCCTGCCTGCCTCTAAACCTCTGAGAGGAGAGGAGAGAAGACAAGACCGAGGTCGGGATGCGGAAGCGGGATCTGGGCATCCTCCTCCTCGCCGCGTTCGCCGTCTTCTTCTCGCTCCAGGTTCAATTTCGTTGCGATGCTTTTTTCCAAGATTTGCCAATCGATTTGATCTCCTCCGTTTGAAACCCTCATTGCTTGGCTTGGCATGGCGGCAGCACGAGGGCGACTTCTCGTTCCGCGAGGCGTGGTACCACCTCTCCGACCAAGACTACCCCATCAAGTACGAGGCCGACCGCCTCCCTCCTCCCCTCGTCGCCGACCTCAATGGAGACGGCAAGCCCGAGCTCCTCCTCCCCACCCACGACGCCAAGATCCAGGTCCTCCAGCCCCCCCACTCCCGGACCCTCGATGACGCCGGAGCCTTCCACGAGGCTCGCCTCATGGCCGACATCTCCCTCCTGCCCGACAACGTCCGCGTCTCCTCCGGGAGGCGCCCCGTCGCCATGGCCGTCGGCACCGTCGACCGCTCCTACAACCACGCCCATGTCATCAAGAAGGTCCTTGTCGTCGTCACCTCGGGATGGTCCGTCATGTGCTTCGACCACAACCTCAAGAAGCTCTGGGAAGCTAATCTCCAGGATAATTTCCCTCATGGTGCCCACCATCGCGAGGTTGCAATCTCAGTAACCAACTACACTCTCAAGCATGGAGATGCTGGATTGGTCATCGTTGGAGGAAGGATGGAAATGCAACATCATGTACGACCTGCCCTCATCTCAACACAAACAAACAATTATATTTGTGCCATCAATCTTAGTCTATTTTAATTCAAATAACATAGGATTTTCAAGTACAGCAAGTGTGCTATTCAATTTAGCTTTGCACTGCAACAGAATGGATTGCCTCTTGCTTTCTTCACTATCATTCATATCTTGTCGAATGTGAACCTAAGCAACGAAATGTTTCTTTCTCAAGAACAGCGCTCAAAAGTTTCAAAAGCTAATTTGACAATACGCGTTCAGGGATCATATTTTGATGCACGGTTGGATTGCCCTTTTGTTTTGCTTAGTTTGTAGAATAACTATTGGCCACCAGCATAGAATCGTTCCTTGTTTGTGGGTCAGACTTTGGGGCTAGTCGTGGTGAAATCGTTTTGTCCCCTTTGTAGTAGGCTTTGAGGTTTGGTCTTTCATATTTTTTGCTGATTTCTCTGTTAAGGCCAATCCGTTTGCTACCTTGCTATGAAGTGTAGCATAGAAACTTCTAATCCTATGATTGATTGCTTGACCGAGTTTGAGATCTTTCACTCACCCTGTGAGTTTTAGTAATCCTTACTGGTATTGATATTTGATCTTCAATCTTTATTTTCTTTGGTTGAATATGTCAAGTTACACCTGTGATTTGCTTATCAGTCAGCAGGTCTTTTCGATGAATTTATGATGCCAGAACACAACCGGGAAGAGCACCGCAGAAGTGCCAATGAGAAACAGGTAATTTTCTTGTTTTCTGAGCTTTACTGTCCTATGGGCAATAAAATGGTGGGCAATGTCTTCTTAGATTGCAAAATCATGCTGTTCTATCTTCGCTCCTTCACTTGATGAAGACCTAACCTTTGTCAGTGTCGCACTTTGATGTCATGCAGGCTTCTGAGACTGGCACTGTAGACCTGCGTCATTTTGCCCTTTATGCTTTTGCTGGTCGTACTGGTACGTTAAGATGGAGCAGGAAGAATGAGGTATGCCCCGTATTTAAGCTAGTATTTCATTTTATAGACCATAAATTTGACTTCGCTGCCCGTCAAAGGATGCTGGCATTTAAAGGTAAAAAACAATCTGGAATATTCATGAACAGAGGTCTGGCTTATAAATTGTTGCTATGTTTATCTTTTGACATGTCAGAACATCCAGTCACAGCCATCAGATGCTTCAGTGCTGATACCACAACACAATTACAAGCTTGATGTTCATGCCCTTAATAGTCGTCATCCTGGTCAGGTGAGAATTATGTTCATTACTCTTAATAATGAAATATTCCTCAAAGAAGTCATACTTACATTTGAGCAAGTCTTGTATTGCTGTTGCCACTTGTTCTTTGTTAGCTTGATTTAATCATCAGGCTGTGGATCATCTTCTTTCAGGGCAGCTGGCAATGTCTTGGAACACTGCCAGTATTCCATCTGATATCCACGAGAGTGTTTTGCTTCTACTTTACAGGAATATATTATTGCCATCCCTTTGTTCTATTTACCAGCTGTAGCCATCATGGTTCGAATTGCTTATACTTACATGCTCTCTGCTTGCTGCCAATGTTTTGCTGAACCAATAGTGGTTTATGTTTGGATTTGGGAGGTGACCTAGCCTAGGGATCTGTATGCAAATCCTACAAAATTGGTGAAAGAAAAAAGGTTATCAAACTTAGCTACCACTTTGCGATTCAATTTGGATATAGATGTCAGATGTGCTGTTAATCTTGACCCATAGAGATGCTATATAGGTGGTTCATGTAAGTACTGTTTCACTAATTAGAACCTAATGTGTCATATATCAATTGCCAGTTTGAATGTCGGGAATTCAGAGAATCAGTTCTTGGTGTCATGCCTCATCATTGGGTAAGAACAGATACCTGTTATCTCATATTTCTATTTTAATATTTTGGGGATGTTTAACTCAGATCTGAATTTCTTTTCTTGTTCAGGATAGGAGGGAGGATACATCCCTACAACTTGCACATTTTAGGAGGCATAAAAGGAAAACACTAAAGAAAACACCAGGAAAGGCTGTTGTGAATAACGTGCACAAGCCCAGTGAACACAATCCACCTGGAAAGGATGTTTCCAATAGATTATCCAAAGCGATTGGGAAAGCTGCAGATATGGCTGGCTCAAATAAAGCCAAGAAGGTATAAGACATATATATACAGCTGTCGAATTTCTGAATGCACCTTCTCTTTGTAGCAACAAGTGCGGTTATGTTGAAGGCCCCATAGAATTGCTGTGTTCGAGTGACTATATTCTAGATATTAATAGTAAATTGCAAATCAGCAACTATAGTCTAGATAGTTATAAATTTTAAATCAAACATACTTGCCTAATTAGCTTATTATTCATTTCTATTTTATGGTTAAATTGTGATTGAAGTTATTCTTGATTAGGGGATTTTGGGGGAATTGTGTGTTGTGTGTTCAACAGCCCATGCACTTCTTTAATTTAACAACTTTGCAAAGAGGTCTCTACTATGTTACATATTAGCATATAACGCATATACCAACACTCCCTCAAGATGTGCTAAAGAAATCATGCCCATCTTGTTACATATTGCTATGCCATCACTAGGATCCAATCCTTTAGTGAAACAGTCAGCCAACTGTTCACTAGACTTGGCATAATCTAGTTTAAGTATCCCACTGTCTAACTTCTCCATGATGAAGAACCTATCAATCTCGACGTGCTTAGTGCGATCATGCTGCACTGGATTGTTTGTGTTATGAATATTGTGTGTATATTGAAGAAGCTAATGTGCAATATATATAGGGAGTACAAAGGAATATTACAGTGGAATATGCTGATTCCTATTCTATCTCTAATACCCGTAACACACCTCCTCAAATGCAAGGCGTATGCAATAGCATTGCATTTAAAAAAAAGGTTAATACTAAAACAAGAAATATCCGATGTCTGCGTCTTGATAATGTCGTCGTTGCGTGCAGTTTTTAAATAAACTGTCAAATCAAGCCGAAGAGGAATAGATAGAAGCATGACGATGCAGATCGAAGCCCAAGAGGCGGCAGCGCAGTGCGCAAGGTGCAGAAGACGCGCGGCGGCCTTAGAAGCTCGAGGCGGCGACTAGAGAAGCGACGGCATCATAACGACTTCTACGATTTGCACGCGACTCAGAGAGTAGAGCGGCGGCTGCTGCCATGCAAAAGAAAAATTTCTACACTTCTATAACTGACAATAAATTTGTTGACTCGCACGGCTTGGACAAACTAAAAATTAGAACTACGGACTTGGATGGACACAACGGAAGACTTACGAAAAATAACTAAAGACTGACTAAAAGAAATCAGCAGTAGAAAACAAAATATCGCACTCTCTCAAAACCCCTCCCTTCTCTCTCTCTTCACCCCCCTCCCTCACTCCCGCATGCACGCTCGCTTATCTCTTCACTCCTCGCGCCCGTCTCCCTCACTCCCGCATCTCTCTCCCCTCCCTCTTTCTCTCCTCTCTCGTCGCCGCCTCACTTGGCGGCCTGGGAAGGGCGGCGGTGGGGCGACGAAGAGGAGCCGGGAGCAGAGGCCGGCGCAGGCGCAGGCGGGCGAATGCTCAAGGGAGACGCCATGAGAAGACGACACTAATAGATAAGACGACCAATAAGCCTCTGATAAGCCTCCTTGTTGACCGAACAATAAGCCTCCCTATTGACCGGATCACATGACTGAGCACATAGCTTTGGTTCCTATCGATGGGTGAAGCAACGGATGACATCCAAGCATCCCTGTCTTTGACAGCAGATGAGGCCGACAGAGGGGATGAGAGGAGGGGAGGAGGAGGGGACGAGGCGGAGGTGCGAGGCGGAGCCACCATGGGAAGGCGGGGAGAAGGGAGGGACCGAGGGAGGTGAAGGTCGGCAGGGAGGGGGAGCCGAGAGGTAGGGGGAGGAGGAGGCCGGGGAGGTAGGGCATACCTGGAGATGGAGGCCGTAGCAGATGGCCGCCAACGCGCCGCTTCGAGGATGGTGGCGGGGATGGACCGATGGAGGCGGCGCTAGGGTTCGACTTCTAGCAGTGACAGTTCCCACCGCCCCTCATCCCGTGACGTCTCTTTATACTTGCTTTTTCGGGTTCTTGGGGTGTCCGCCTTCACCGTCTCTACGCTTTTCTTCGCCTAACCGACGCCTTAGGGTTGAGGCGGACGCCATACAAGGCGACGCCGACGCCTTACCATGCGCCACCGCTTTACCGCCTAAGCGTCGCTTAGGCGACGCCTTAATAAGTTTGGTTGCAACGGAGTCATAAAAATAATGAGATGGAACTTATTGCCTAGCTAACTTCACACATCAAACATTGGAGAGCAAGTGACAGAGAGAGAAGGGTGGCCAGAATGCGCGAGGAGATGAAAAAAGTGGAGGGGATGGGCGGTTGTATCCTGAGAGATAGATGACAAGAGAGACGAATGGTCCAGATCAAATCGGATGGCTGAGAAGAGAGGAGGGAGAATGGACTAACCACAAACTCACACTTTTATAATAGTGAAGATTAACTCCAGCCCCAATTTCGATGATCCCACTCCCGTCTTAGGACCAATCATATTCATCATCATGAGGTCATGTAACACCCTTCTCAACTTGTCTTAAGTGACCAGCGAGGATCCTCCACTCTCCCCGACTATGCTCACAGCACCTTGCTTCTCCTCTACTGCTTCAGCGTAGCCTCTTCCTCTGCCTTCATTGCATCAATTTCCTCCGGAACTCATCATCTTTGCTGGAGTAATGTCACTTGCTCGACTATGCTGCGCGTATCCGCTACGATCATGGCAATTCTTCAACTATCAAGGTCTAGCAAACCTTGCAGACTACACCACTCAACATCACCTGACACAAATAGAAAAATAGCACAATGCATACTCTTCCTTCTCCCACACAGAGGAGGGACACGTGCTCTGCTTTCTTCATCTCCGAACCAGCAGCACCTCCCTTCACCTCCCAAATAAACAACACCAAACACAGCCAAACTCCTCATTGGACACCCTGCCTAGGAAGGCCACGTGTGCGCGCAGCGGGGTGGCGACGGCGGCCCATGCGCCCACGGCAGCACGGTGGCGCTGCTGCTGCCCTGCGCTTCCGCAGCGGCTGATGAAGGTGGTCGACGGCGCAGTGACGGCGGTGGACGGCGGTGGCGGCAACCAGTGAGGTATGAGTTAGGGTTAGGGTTGGGATGGCTCTGATACTATCCTGATTTGGGGATTTTGAGGGAACTGTGTGTTGTGTGTTCAGCAGTGCACGCGCGCACGCACACGCACTTTGCAACGAGGTCCCTACAAGGTTACTTATTAGCATATACATACACGAACAGTTATCCTTCCATCAGTTATATCTAGTACTACCTCCATTTCAAAATATGAGGCATACAGTTTTTTTCAGTTTTGTTTCAAAATAGGAATAAGTCATGCATGCGACTTTAATGGCATCGTCTCTCTTTTGCCCTTATTTGTCTTCCCTCTCAGCATTTATGAGTAAACATTCACACACACTATTCTCTCTCTTATTCCCAACAATTGACACTAGGGACACCATGGTTATTTGCCTCTACCATCCTCTTGGTTCTATAACCTCCTTAATCCCCGTGAGCGATCAAAATACACCTTATAAAAGGAAATGGATGGAGTACTTTAGTGGCAATATCTAGTCTTTATGATTGGCATCGAACATTCCCTGGCCCAATGTTGTAAGGTAACTGGTCCTAATAGCTTCGTAGTATACTTTTTTTTAGATCGATCCTTGCAAATGTACTTCATGAGTTCCCCCTAGTATTAGAACTGTTGCCTGTAGGATGCATCTTATGCGGTAACGATATAATAATTTCAACTCAGCGATTTTTCAACCATCTGATATCTTCAATCTGCATAATGCAGTCTTTTTTGCAATTCTTGGTAGCCAGTGCATATTCAGGTGCTGCTTTCATATATTGTGTGTTGTTTCTTTGTTGCACCGCAGTTTCTACTTTTGTCCAACAAAATTACAGTCCCCTTGCATCAAAATCCTTCTTACATATTTTGCGTTTGCTTTGTAATGAAATGTAACATCTTGCTTCTATTGCAGGCACAGAGGACACGTTACATTCCTACAATAACAAATTATACTCAAGTTTGGTGGGTTCCTAATGTTGTTGTTGCACATGAAAAGGAAGGGATAGAGGCTGTTCATCTAGCTTCTGGACGTACAATATGCAAGGTCTACAGGATATATCTCACTGATTTTTGCTGTTTGCACCCTGCTATTGCTTCTGTATTAGTTCATTGTAGATTATTTTTTAAAAGAAACTAATCCTGCTTTCTCAAATGGGTGTACAATTTATTTTTACGCTGTAAATGATTATTACTTCATTTTTAACACCCTATTGTTCTCTTTACAAAGCAATAATTTGTAGTGGTTGGTCCACTGGCTGACATCAAGCTGTTAATGGAGATTAAGCTAAAATTTTGAATGCTAATTGAATGATTGCTAAAATCAATCTGTGGTTGCACCGGATCTATGTACATGTTATGAGTTTCTCGGGAAACTCTATTCCTTCTAACTTCTAAGGGAATTATATTTATGCTTATGCATATGGATAAATTTATGTTTCTGTAGCACACTCATACAGTTCATGTCCTCTGACTTGGTTTTCTGAAATTGTTTCTGTGTCCAGCTTCATTTAACAGAAGGAGGCCTTCACGCAGATATTAATGGAGATGGAGTTCTAGACCATGTTCAGGTGTGTTGAGTGTGCCAAGATTAGAGCTGCAATTTACTTTTTCATTTGCACCACCTTTTTAGGCTCAGGAGAATACACATGTCCGCATTTTTTGAAACAAGACAAACCTTATGTCTGTAATTTTGAGCAGACTTATGGATTTGTCCATCAAGTAGATTGACTGTTTGTTTCATAAGGTGTTATGGTGTACTGTACCTCTTAGGCTTTTACAACCATTGGACAAATTAGTTCAAATGATTTCAGGGATTGTCAGTTAGTTCCTTCTAATGTCTTATTCTTTTAATTAAATTATATCTTGTCTTTCTCACAAGTGATTTACAAAAATTGTATGCAATGCATGCACCAATATAATGTTCACATGATAAATGAATTCCCTTTTTAGTTCGCCTTAAATAATCAGAGTTCATATTTACCATAGAACTTAAATATCAAGTAATTTAGTATGGAAATGAGAGAATTAACCCATGCTATAAAGTATACAGAATTACAGAGGCCCAACATAGAGCCAGCATCATACTTTCCACCTGAACTTTTCTTTTACAAGTCCTCGTCTGCTGAGATGGGCAATTTCTGTGCTCCTAATTGAATCTGCGAATCTGTCATGTATGACCTCTTTGCTAACTCCAATGGTGATCTGCTTGTTAATTATCGTTATTTCCTTGTGTAAAAGTGTAAAACTGACAATTCACTTTTCTGTAGGTTGTTGGTGCAAATGGTATTGAGCAAACTGTTGTTAGTGGGTCCATGGAAGTGCTGAAACCCTGTTGGGCAGTTGCCACATCCGGTGTACCAGTGCGGGAGCAACTTTTTAATGTTTCTATCTGCCATTACAACCATATCAATCTGTTCCATCATGGTGACTTCTCAAGAAGTTTTGGTAAAACATTTGATCCAACTGGCTTAGAGGTGGCGACTCCTATTCTGCTCCAGAGACACGATGGTCATAAACACAGGAGAGAAAGTCATGGCGATATCATCTTTCTGACAAGCCGGGGAGAGGTCAGCATATCATTGACTGTTCTTTTTTGGGCCCCACCACTAATGGTAGTTAGGCATGGTTGCTCCACATGCAGGGAATAATTCATAAGCAAGTTAATCTGTTGAAATACCTAATCAACTGTACTGTAGAGTATTCTATTTAACTTGTGGGTTTTGAGACTGATGCAAACTTCAGCCTTAGCTGTCTCCAAGACCTTTTGGCCATACATTTTTTAAAGTGGTTGCTCCACATGCAGGGAACATTTCATAAGCCAGTTAATCTGGAGACATACTTATTCAATTGTACTGTAGAGTATCCTACTAACTAGTGGGTTTTGAGACTGATGCAATCTTCAGCCTTAGCTGCCTCCAAGCCCTTTTGGCCATACATTTTTAAGTGATTTTTGATGCATTGAGTCGATGACGCTAGCTTCTCTCATGACACTAGCTGTAGTTTATCTGCAACACGCTGACCTGTTTACCATTGTAGGTGACCTCATACTCACCAGGTCTGCTTGGTCACGATGCAATATGGAGATGGCAAATATCAACAGGTGCTACATGGTCCAACCTTCCATCTCCATCAGGGATGATGGAGAACATTGTAGTTCCTACTTTGAAGGCTTTCTCTCTGCGGGCCTATGACCCAAAGCAGGTAATCATTGCGGGCGGCGATCAGGAGGCTGTGGTTATTTCTCCTTCTGGTAGCTTATTGGCATCCATTGAACTACCCGCACCTCCAACTCACGCATTGATTCTTGAGGATTTGTCTGGTGATGGTCTAACTGATATTATTCTGGTAACATCCGGGGGAGTCTATGGATTTGTGCAGACAAGGCAGCCTGGGGCTCTTTTCTTCAGCACGATTGTCGGCTGCTTGATTGTTGTTATCGGAGTGGTATTTGTTTCTCTGCACCTGAACTCCCCGAACAAGGGCAAACCAAGGGCTTCAACTGACTATAGGTGACATCTTATAATCGGTATTCTCTTGAGAGAGTCTTCCCAACATCCCCAGCCTTGATTGACATGCAACATTGAGGAGCTCCTATATGGTTACTAATTGGCACTTATCAATCATGACATGCAAATTGCGTCTTTGATGGTTGGTGTGATTCTCAACATGATCAGTTATGCCTTTCTTTTTTAATGCATTAATTTGCAATTGGATGGCCACTTGATTGTTCTCTTGGTGGGGTGCCACTAATACGCAAGTAGATGGGTGGCGGCTGCTAGATTCGGTAAAGATTTGGTTTGGACCGAACTAAGACCGTTTTATGTACTGGCAAAGGTTTCAAATGATGAAGAGAGAAGGTAAGGGTGGGTCAAAGAGAGGAAATAGTGCATATTTGCATTCACCTCTTATATTTCTAAACAAGATTGAAAGTGTATTTTAAAATGGGTGTTATTTTTCTTTGCTTGGTGTAACATCTAGAATATGATTTTGATGGTTAAAATTTTCTATATATTGAAAGGTATTATAAAATAATTTTGGGTGCCAACCCATCCGTGTCCTTGTCATGGCAAAGGTATCACTAGAATCAGAGTTCATGTCCATGTAAAAATGTCCTCCGATTTACATGAGTTCCGCATTGAAATGGAGACAATGAAGGCACCTCCAATGCAAGCCTCGTAAGGTGTGGTAGCATAGATGTGAGCGTTTACATGGAAGAAGTTGATTGTGTCAAGAAGGTGCGGCTTCAGAATTTACGGAGCGAGTTCGAGAATCTGAAGATGGAAGAGACTCAGTCGGTGGACGAGTTTGTCGGCAAGCTGAGTTCGTTGTACAATCAGATTAACTCTCTTGGCGATAAGATGAAGAAATCTGTGGTAGTGAAGAATTACCTAAGCGTGCTTTCGGAGAAGTACATACCTGTTATCACAATACTTATGTATCCCCCAATCTGGACAAGAAGATAGTGGAGATCACCGGATCTCTCAATGCGCATGAGGAGTTACTGGAGGGGTTTCAGTCGCGTAAGTAGCAGGGATCTCACAACGAGCAGGCGTTACTAGTAAGGGGAGATCCGAGAGACAGTCGTGACTCATCATACAACCGCCGGAGATGGCACGGTCAAGGTGGCCAGAGTGGTAAGGCAACAGGGGTGGCAGTGGAGACAAGGCTGGGCAAGACGGTGGTAAGAGATCCTATGATTTATCATATGTCAAGTGCTTTGAATGTGGCGAATACGGGCACTACACGATAAGATGCCTTAGTAATAAAAAGTGCTTCAACTGTAACGAGTTTGGGCACTTTGCTTTGGATTGCAAAAGCAAGAAGAAAGACGGGGAAGTGAACCTTGCCAAAGACGAAGAAGAAGATAACGGAGAGCTAGTACTTCTCTCCTCATATATTGAAAAGGAGTCGGTCATGGTGGAACTGAATGAGGAGAACGTAGATCCAAAACTACGCATGAAGGAAAGAAGCCATGATCACACGGATCAATGGTACTTAGATAATGGAGCAAACAACCACATGACGGGAGATCGCTCCATGTTCCACAAGCTCGACGAAAAGGTTTGGGGCAAGGTCAAGTTTGGTGACGGCTCTACGGTGGAGATAAAGGGCAAAGGGACGATGATGTTGCAATGCAAAACGGAGATAAAAAGTTATTGACATGAATTTATTATATATCTAGTCTATGCAACAACATACTTAGTCTCGAACAGATAACGGAGAGAGGGTGCAGGGTGGTGCTGCAAGATGAGTTCTTGCAAGTGTATGACAAGAACAGAGATTTGTTGATGAAGGCGAAGAGATCTCCAAATCGGTTGTACAAGATTCCTTTGAAAACTTGTAAACAAGTTTGGGTGGAGACACACACAAATGGACGAGGTGCAGAGGCAGCAGGAGGCAAGCCTGGTGCACAAGAAGTCGTAACGAGGAAGAGACCGAGTCGGCAAAGAAGCAAGACGAGGCAGAAGGCATGGTCGTAACGAGAAGCGACCCCGGACGAGCATGCACCGGGTATGCAGTAGCCGTAGCGAGCGGCGCAAGAGGTGCGCACAGGCATGCAGCCAACTCCGAACGAGCACATGCAGGAGGAGAGCAGCGGAGCGACGGCTTGGGTGGTCGGCACAGACCACATGCAGCAGGCATGGTCATAGCGAGTAGAGGCTCGGGAGGAGCTCTCACGCGTGCAACAGAAGGTAGTCGTAGATGGATCCCGAGGTGGCTGAAGGAAACACGACATGGAGGACAGTGGTCGATTGCAATGGCACACGACAGTGAGAGGAGGTGCTCGTGGAGGAAACAGGAGTAAGTGCTCTAGTCTAGGCAGTCATGCAAGGAAGAAGCAGCAGCAAGAGAGAAGGTCAACGTGATCAAGAAGGAAAATCAAGATTAAGGAGATAATTGTTAGAGTTTAATCTTGTTTTAGATGTATTTGAGTTGTACACGTGTACGTATTTGAGGCGGGGCCACCGGCGATGGCGTGCCAGCCGTGCTCGCTGGGCCGGGCCAACCCAAGCACAGCATGTCACGCCAAGCTGTGTCGTGCCACCCATTATGTCGACTTTCTAAGCCCAGCCTGATTCATCATTTGTGTTGTGCCAGTACAACCCATCATGTGTGAGATCAAATTATACTTGATCCGTGCTAGATTAGCCGTGCTTTAGGCTGATCCAAATAAAAAGAAGGACCGTCTCCCACCTCTACATACGATGATACGAACACAGATCCAGAGAGAGAGAGAGAGAGAGAGGGGTCAACTCCTTGGCTCCTTAATTTGAGGGCTTGATGGAGCTACCTAGCTTAATTAGAGCCGCACGGGGCTCGAGGAGATCCATCGCGCGATCCTTCTAATATGCAGTAATTGCCATGCATGCGCGCCATTACTCCTTGCTACCTGCTTGCTTATCAACTCCACTCATATGCTAGGTACCAGCTGCAGCCGGAAAATTCCGTATACTAGCTCAGAGGCTGTGTTCTTAGTTCCGGATCAGAGTTGTGCTTAATTCCCTCGATATAGGTGGTGATCATTTTGGTATCAAGGTGGTGATCATTTTGGTTTATTTTTGATGACTTATGGCTGAAAAGCATTGTAGCTGGCTGAAAAAACACTGTAGCTGACAGAGGCTTATTTAACATAATTAAATTTAAAAAAATATAAAAAACATGTTAGCCCATCACAAACAACGCAAACAAATACGACAAAAAAAAGAACCGGCAAAAAAGCTAAAAAAACAAAAAGTTTAAAAAAAGACGAAATTATAAATAATAAAAAATAAATCAGAAATCAGAAGCTGAAGTCGAAACGAGCGGGGCCATAAGCAGCTAGCTAGCACAGAGAAGCTTAGGCCCTGTTTGGGGAGTCAGAGATTCGAGTAGCTAGCTGGTCCGAGTAGCTAGTGGAGATTCCGAGTAGTGGCTAGTCCGAGTAGCGGTGGTCCGAGTAGCTAGCCTGTTTGGCATCCCGGATTCTAGTCATGTACTGGTATCCCGATAGATGTATTGACTGAAATGCCCTTGAGTGATTTGATGTCCTGATTATGTATTGATAGAAGAGATATCCATGCTGTAAATTTGTAGTACTTAGTTCAAACATTGAAAAACTAATATTAAAATTTCATGACAATAAATTTGACTCCAAATCATAATTTTAGATATTAATATGGATAACTACCATGTCTCCATACAAAAGGAACGTACAAAAGGTGTACATAGACATATAAGGCGCACATATCACCATCAAAAGGAACTTCTATGGTACTATCTATATTCTTGAAGCCATCAAGCCGTTAGCTATGGAATCACGAAAGGCACACATATCACCATCATCTTGCGCCGTGCCAATGTAACCATCTCCTGTGTTCGAATCAACATGTGGCATGTACTCATCATCATCATCGCACCTCTCAAAGAGATGGTCACTCAAAGCACTGTCTCGAATGAAATTATGAAGCGCCATACAAGCAATGATGATCTTCTTTTGCCTCTCAACCTTATAGCTTGGTATATGCAATAGAATTCGCCACTTCATCTTTAGCACGCCAAACGCACGTTCAATCACATTACGAAGAGAGGAGTGGGCATGATTGAAGACCTCCTTTTGGCCACTTGGGTGCCCTCCCCGTTGAAAGTCCGGCAAGTGATAATCCGGCAAGTGATACTTTTGCCCTTTGTACAGAGCGAGGTATCCTTTTCTATTAGGATAACCGGCATCAACTAGATAAAATTTCCCTACAAGAATCAAATCGGATTAATGACAATGTATAAAATGAGAGATAGAAATAGATAGTTGTATTACCATCTTCGTGGTGTGGAAAATATTCCAGTACCGAGATAGAGTGTCATTGAATATACGAGAGTCATGGGCGAGATCCAGCCATCCAAAGAACAACAAAAATAAACCTCATATCAAAGTCGCAAATCGCCATAACATTTTGAGTAGGATACCCATGACGACCAATGTGTGCAATTAGATCCTTGGCTGGCACTACAACTGGGATATGTGTGCCATCTATTGCTCCAATGCAATTGTTGAAATAGGGTGAGAACCGAGAATCTTGAAGCTTTGGGTGCATGAGATTGCGACTCCTTTGGTTTTATGTTGTGCTTGGCTAGCTCATTAACACACTTAAGGACTTCTCTGAATTTTGTACTAATTGTTTCAGTTGACCGTTTAAATCGGTTCTCAACTTGGCTAAATGATTGAGGTCCACCACACATCCACAAAAACATACCAAGAGCTTCAATGGAATTACAATCTCTAGTTGATTTCAAACCATAATTTTCTACTAGTGTGTCATGCAACTTGTAAAAAACTGCAGGAGTCATCCGAAACATACGATAACAATCTTTTGTTACCCTAAGTTGATCCATAACCCACTGATTCCCAGATTACCGTGGAATAACTCTTTTCCTTTTTTGGAGATAAGTTTAGCATGGTGCATACCTATGAGAGCAACTGTTGCAGCAGCTTGTAGAATTAATTTATGACGCTTAACCTCAACTGATGATCCATCGTTGTCATTTGATTCATCACTCTCACTGGATGTGCTCATCTACAATTCATATCAAAATTGATAACATGAGAAATGTACATCAACACAACAAGATTACATAAAGGCACATATGTGTCGAATAGAGTATGAAACACAATAAGATAACATAAAAACATAGGTCTGAATAGAGTATCAAACACAACAAGATTACATAAAAGCACATAGGTCTGAATAGAGTATCAAACACAACAAGATAACATAAAAACATAGGTCTGAAACAAGATTACATAAATGTTCTACTTCTTTCTATCTTGATACATCCTCTTAAGCCATGCAACTCTTCCTTCATCAGTTTCAAATGAACGAAACACTGCACGATACTCTTGTTTAATAAAAAGTTTGGTTGCAATGTAGTGTTCATCACTTCCTTCTTTGGCTCCACATCTCACAGCCATGCGCAAGTGCTCAATGATCTCATTGTCCAATTTCTCATTCCGGCCGATGTCACGAATTGCTAGTCGCAATCACATCAACTAGACGTTTCACTTCCTTGATCATAGGACTCTTCTTTTATTTGGGCTAGAGCAATGCTACCTCCCTTACGCTTTCCAACCTTGCTCATCTTATCATGAGAATTGTCATCATCTCCAACATCAACGATATCATCGTCAACATTAATTGAGTTGTGCTTTCACGACCACCGTGAATAATGTAAGACGAACCGACACATGGATGTTTTGGAACATAACTTCTAGCTCATCTAGGTTCTCCATTGGTGAGTAACGGAACTTGGCATAGTCATTGTTGGCCTGGAAAAAAAATATGTAGAATTATTTACAAAATAGTGCCACAAAGCATTGAATGGATACGTTATTTTACAAATATCAATGTCATACCGCTGTTTTTTCTATCCACCATTTGTCATCTGCAACAATTGTTCCATTTTGGACATCCCAACCAAGACCGGTTGCATTCTTTTTTAGCTCAATCCATAAGTCGTACTCCTCTTCAAAGTATCCCAACGGTTCTTTAGCTTGGTCCGGTCATAGTTTCTATTTGTCTTTGCATTGAATTTTTCTTGTAGATTTTTATAACCAGTGGCATTCAAGGTGCATTTGGCCTATTTCCGCTAGTACTTCATCCCTACATATTTCACAAAAAAATTTGGTTGCCCAAGCATCCCAACTTGCTTTTGGTGTCTTCCTTTCTCCATCTAGTTTCATACAAATATACACAAGGCGCTTTATTTTGGCGAGAATGATTACACAATAGAAAATTGTGAATCCATCTACTTGCATAGTTATTTCTACATTAGGATACTAAAAACCATGCACCATTAGTCCAAATTGCAAAGTCAATATCAATTCCTGAACATTTGTATTCCTGTTAAGTAGATAAAAATAGAAGGAAATATAGGACAACAGGAAGCTACAAATCTTGTATTCTAAAATGAAACTGAAACATAAATCAGACCAAAGCATTGATACATAATCTTGTATTCCGAATGATTTCTATTATTCTGATAAACATAACTTGCAGTTCCTACAGTGACTGAAATCTGGAGAGTTTGCTTCACATTGTCTTACATAAATGATTGATCAAGACCGAGCATTGAGCACCAAATCAAGACCAAAGCTTTAGAAATATCTTAATGATCCTTAGTTCTAATTATCAATAAAATTAATCTCACTGTCAGCAAACTACCAATTGTCTGAAAATATTTGCCTTTATAACATGCTGAGTCTTTCCATCCTAAAACAATCAAAATTTCTAGATATCCTTCAATTCTTCTGATTTCAGCCTCATGTTAGCACTAATGCACAATCAAAATAATATTGCTCTTTTCACAATCAAAGTATTCTCGCAAAGATATGGTTCCAAGAATAAGCAATAATTATATCCACTTAGGATATTGACAATCCACCTCAAACTCATGCACCAGATTACAGACGAGCAATTGTAGCAACAAAATAACATGCCTTGCAGTACCATTGTTGTGGCGACAAAATAACATACATGGCAAACAATGATGAGCAATTACTGGGGGGCGTGGTGGGCGGCGGGGGAGGAGGAGATAGTTGGGGGAGGAGAGAGGGGCGGGGCACCGGGAGGAGGGGCGGCGGGGTTCGGGAGGGGGGGGGGGGGGCGGGGAGGGGCGGGCGGGGATCCGGGGAGGGGCACCGGGGAGGAAGGAGAGAGTCGGGGAGGAGAGAGGCGGGGGGGCGGGGGCACCGGGGAGGGGCCGGGGGCGGGCGGGGGGGGGGCGGCGGGGATCCGGGAAGGGGCCGGATGGGAGGGGCCGGGGGGTGGGCGGCGGGTAGGGGAAGCGAGTGGGGAAGGGAGAGGTAGGGGCGGGGGATCCGCGAGGGGCGCCGGGAGGAGGGGGCTGGGGTGGGGGCAGGAGGAGGGTTGGGGTGGGCGGCTGGGAGGAGGAGAGAATCGCGGGAGGAAGGAGCCGCGGTTGGGGACGGGCCGATCCGATGGGGCGAGCGAACGCGAGGCGGGCGGGGAGGTTGAGGGTTTTATCCGGTGGCAATTGCGGTAAATAACTTCAACTTTAAGTGGCATTAGTATGCAGAATCTGTGAGAAGCTCGGCTATTGCAGCTTCTTGATTCTAGTACAATTGTGGCTTCTCAGATTTTTAGATTCTCAGAAGCTAGCCCAAAAGCTGGGCTATTTGGGAGAGATTTTGGCTACTAAAAGTATCTAGCTTGCCTAGAATCCAAAACAAACAGGGCCTTAATTCCCTCGATATAAGCAGCTGAAGACGACGGAGCAAGAGCCGTTGATGCTTCGGGGAATTGAAGAAGATGGATAATGGCCAAACCAGCCAGGTCTTGACAGGGCTTGCCCATTTGGCATAGTTAACTTACTCGTGTCGGTTCACGCGTCTGCCGTTCAGCCCAAACATGGTACGAAGAGAGATAGATCGTGCCAAGCTGGCACAAACACACTTAGCCCAACGATATAGTCCGTTGAGCACGGTGGTCCGGTTGTGCACAGTTATCGATGGGGGGAAAGAGGAGATGTACGATGTTGGCTGGGACGAAAGAGGTGGCGGCAGTCACAACTTAGTATATTGCTAGTTATAAGTAATTTTAATAGTAGTAACAAGTAAGTTTATTGACAATCACAAGTAATTTTTTTATGTTATGTACGTAATTTTACTTTAATTCATGTAACAAGTTACTTTACATAATATACAAAAAGGAACTCTAAACATATAATTCTAATCCTACGAGGTGCATGTAGAGATGGCAACGGGCACAAACCCGTTGGGTTTTGCTATTCTAAACCCGTACCCATGAAAGTTGGACGTGCCCGCTAAAATACCCATGCCCGTGATTTGCATGATTTTTGCCGTGACTCATGCCCACTCTGTAACGGTACCCACGGTCACCCGTGTCGACAATATTGTGCAGATTGCGAGCAGTAAAGGCTTAGCAAGTCAACAATAAGTTCAAATTATATGCTACTATGCATGAAACAAGCAACGACAAATCCACAATGCACATCACTAGTTCACTCCATCAATTCTCAGTTAATAGTTCATTGGTATAGCATATCATTACAAGTTCACAGTTCACAACTCAGTTAAAGCCAAAAGGAGAGACATCAACTGCTCCTTTTACTTGACTAATGGGCTATGGGCTGGGCTGATTTGCCTGGGAGGTTGGGAGCCTGGGTTTATAACTCCTATGGATCGGGTTTATATTACCTATGGATTTACGGGTTTGGGTACTATAGGAACGTACCTAAATCCAGCAGACCCGATGGGTTGGACTTTTTGCCCATTAAGAGACCTATGGGTTAGAAAATTGACTCAGACCCGTGCCCTAATAGAGTAAAAACCCACCGGGTATCGGGTTTCGGATACCCATTGCCATCTCTAGGTGCATGTGTGGAATATGCATGCTAGGGGCCGGGGCCTGCATGCAGCCTCTCCCTTCCAAATTCCAATCCAGTTGGTGGATCTATTCTTGCCCTACTAGGGCTAGCTACGCGAGTTGACATGCATGGCTGGATTGGTTGAAATTGGATCACTAATGGTGGCCAGTGCGCCCGGCGCGAGCTCATCTCCATCCAACCCACACCAATTTCTTCCAGCAATGGCCGGCTTCTCCCTTGGTGGCGACCCCGGTGGCTTACCCCACCACAGCCTCTTCCTTTCGGCCGCCGCGGCAAGGAGCTCGGACCACACCACCCGCGGCTTCGAGCTGTGGCATCAGCCGCTCTACCAGCCCTCGTCGGGGCTGCTCAGCTTCGCCTCGTCCTCCCCCTCCCCATCCGGCCGGAGGCGGGGGAGCGGTGGCGGCGGCGTGCTGAGCTGCCAGGACTGCGGCAACCAGGCGAAGAAGGACTGCGCGCACCAGAGGTGCCGCACCTGCTGCAAGAGCCGCGGCTTCGCCTGCTCCACCCACGTCAAGTCCACCTGGGTCCCTGCCGCCAGGCGCCGCGAGCGCCTGCAGCAGCAGCGACTAGCCGCCTCCTCCTCGGAGCCCACCAACATCTCCTCCTCGCTCGACGTCGCCCCCGTTACTGCAGGTTTGATGGAGGCGGCCGGGAGGCTGGGCTTCCCGGCGGAGGTAAGCTCGCCGGCGGTCTTCCGGTGCATGCGCGTGAGCCCGTTGGACGACGCCGACGGGGAGCTGGCGTACCAGACGGCGGTCAGCATCGCCGGCCACGTGTTCGGGGGCATCCTCTACGACCAGGGCCCCGACGACGGCCATAACCCTCGACTACTACTCCCGCCGGCCGAGACGCCCTCCGCTACTGGCGAGCTGTTGGAGCCGGCGACGGTGTTCCCGGCGCCCATCAGCGCGTTCATGGCGGCCGGTACCCAGTTCTTTGCTTACCATCCAAGGCCACTTAATTAATTAACGGAAATGTTCCATTTACATTGCAGCGATACATCCATCGTATCCACACAATTCGTCTCAGATTAATGCCACCCTAGATAGATATAAATCAGGGAGCCTACACGCCTCCAAGAACACAGAGACGCACTCTTTGTAACAAATTTTTGTAATCATTTTCCCATGGTAATAAAGTCTCTGGATGTTTAGCGTACTCTATTTTCGTAAATTTGTTAGTGGGATCGTAGGTTTGATTTCATACTCTTGAGAGTACGTACTCCCACTCCTTATATACAGTCTAAATCGTTGCCCTGAAGCTGGCCTCCTCCCTCACCACAGCTCGTGTCGCCGAAAGCCACCCCGCGCCGCCCCATGTCCACGGCGCCGGACCTCCTTGGCCTTCCTCTATCTTGGCCAATCGCACGATGAGCTTCCCCCAACCCCTCTTGTGCTCGTTGTAGTTTCATCCCCCTTCCCTCCGACCGACGCCGACCCCTCTCTTACTTGGCCCGTGTTGCCGCCTCCCAAGGAATCACCGGCCTCCCCATGCTCCATTTTGCCAGCCCGCAACCTTCCTCCAACTACCCCTCGTCGACGCAAGCACCGCCCTAGCCCGGCGCACCAATCCTCTGTCCCCTGATGTTGCTATACATCTATCCTTTTGAACATACTCTAATAATAATTATAAGATACTTCAAAGTGGGTTCTATGAAAAATTTCATCACAATTCACTTTTTGTAACATAATTTGTGTATATACTCTTTTTATATATGGAAAATGGCATATCGTAAAAATAAATGGCTCTAATGATTTTTTTTCAACTAAGTTGCATTAGAGTATCTTAGAATTACTCCCTCCATCCCGTATGTAAGTCCTTATTCTTAGGAAACATTGTTCCACAATATAAGTCCACCACAGAGACCAAAAGTGTAGTTATTATAATATTTTTACTATATATGCCCACTTTAATACTGAAAATGAGGAGTAGTTGTAGTATGCCATTTAATAGAGGTATGCACGGTCTAATGGTATTAACTTTTTTTAAAAAAATTAATGCCTTCTTGGTCTATGCGCATGGTGGGTTTTAGACTTATATTGCAGGGATAGAGAGAGTAGTACTTAAGTATACTTAAAGTAATAAAAAAAGTATAACATGTTAATTTAAATGGTATATTAAAAGTGAGAGTATGTACTCCCAGTGACAAAATATTGACATTTTGAACATAGACACGATCTGCAAAAACACAATTTTGACAACTGTTTTTTAGTGTAAATATATTTATAAACTCAATAAAATTATAATACTATGAAAGTATTTTTCAAGATGAATCTACACATATCGATAGCCAAAGTTTATACAATTTAACTACACATATTACAAAACGCCGGTGTTCTATGACTTGAGTGAGTATATTGCTGCATTGATTAAGAACAAGGATGGGTCCATAGGCCTGGTAGAGACCGAGGGTGCTTGTTCTCACCCATCCCTAAGATCGGCACGGTGTGTCTTATTTCATCAAAGTACTCACTGCATATACATTCAATAAAAAAACACAGGTATGCTTAACACCATGCATGCATGTATGTATGGTGTTAAGCACGAATGAAAAAACAAGATTACAGCTCTAACATAATCTAATGATCTGTTAAATGGTCTGGCCTAGGCCTACTAGTGACCTGATGGATCGTGACTCCCATGAGAATTCGTTCTATTTCTGCCCCCCCAACGCAACTCCCAACAGCTTGAGCTAACGAAACATTGCATATCAAACGAACAAACTCAAGATCCCATAAACTCAAATAAAACCAAGCATTTAAAACCTAAGCTTATATGAGCCATAGCACGACCGAACAAAAAAGGACTCATCTGGCCAAATCAATGAAACCAAAACATGGTGAATTGCTCCAAAACACAAAGTTTATATTGGGCCAAATTTCAAAACCATCAAGTTGCCTTGATAAACCGTCAATTCAAAACCAACCAAAGTGGACCCAAATGAGCGATTTACATCAAGGTAAAAATAGCCACCAAGATTACAAGATCCAAACCGAAGAAGCCAAGCAACAACTACTAGTTGTAAGTTGTAGCACTGCAAATTAGGGCCACAACTCAAAAAGGCCACGATCAATTAGAATGTATCCAGATTCATGATTTTTACCACGGCAAGGATCAAGATAGCCCAAAAGCTCAACTGCAAGCAGAGAAGAATCAAACCACTTGGTATTTTTCAAGCACAGAATTGAGTTTGCTCATCAGTCATCACGGAGAAGAATGAACATGGTCAGTTACTCTAAGCTGCAATTTTGATGTCTGAGTTCGGCAATTCATCCTATAGCATACATGGTACAAAGAATGAGACAGGTTATTAGCACTGTCAATTCATCGAGGAACCTGCTAGTTTACAATTTCCAGGTACCTTATAACTACTGATTCGGCTGCAACTGTGTGGCCATGTTGTCAGATACGGTAGCTTGATCACTGTAGTCGGCGGAGAAATACAGGGAACAGAAAATCACACTTGAAGATGCAACATGATGAAAGCAACTCGTCCGACAACGTTTGGTGATTGACACAAGTGTGATGCACCAATCTTGCTGGTCCAGTAAGCCTGGAAAATCCTTGCGACGACAGGGAAGGCAGTCTTGTCTGCACAATGTAAGCATGCGGTTAACAAACAGGATGAGGGATTTTACACCATCAGGGCATGGTGTTTGCAGAGGAACATTATTTTTATTTGAGAGAGTAGGTGGAGCCTGACTCTATTGATGGTGTCTTTGAGCAGCGAAGATGTTGAGGCGCCTCCCTTGGGTCTTGCTGCTGCTCAGAGGGGTGAGATGGAAGCGCAGCATCGCAGTATCTAGGGCGGGAGGTGATGAATAGTGGACACTGCAGCTGCGGCCGAGCCAGTAGAGCCTCTTCGTGAGAGAGTCGCGGCGGACATGGGGTTTAGGGATAGAAGAATCGGGCAATGGTATCTCAGAATCCATCCCTGTAGAGTGACTCCCATTGATCCGGACGCCAGCTCGCGCCCCCTCGGACAAGGATCTCGTGAGGAGGAGGATATGGGCAGGCTTACTGACGAAGCCCCTTAGCGGCTTGGCCACCCTGCGATCCCAGACTTGATTCCAGCCGAGTGAGGCATTGGTCCTCGTCCTCCTGTCAAGAACCAGCTGAGCGGCGGCACTAGGAGCAGCAGCAGCAGCTGAGCCGTCCCAGGACTGGCGGGAGTCGCTGCCGTCGTCGCAGCAGACGATCCAGTCGCAGGGCTGGCGGAGGGAGCGCTTGCGCTGCAAGGGTGGAGCTCCTCCTGCTTGGGGTAGAGATGGGGGATCTTGCTGTTGGTCGCTGTGGATGTGGACTCGAAGATGGTCGGCGGCGCTGGTGCTGCCATCGGCCATGTCGTCGAGCTGGAAGAGGTAGAGGAGCGTGGTTCTTGTTGGCCTGGGGTTTGTGAAGCGAGTGTCGGTTTCGGTGGTGATTTCTGATGCGGCGGCGGAAGAGGAAGCGGAAGGGAGGTGTGCGGCGGAGAGCCTCTCGAGGAGGCAAGCGGAGCAGAAGCCGGTGAAGGGAGGCTGGGTGGGGTGCTTGGGGCACGTCGACAGATGGCCATTGGGATTCATGGGAATTGGAGCTGCTGCTGCTGCTGCTCGAAACCCAACCCAATCCAATCCAAGTGGCGAATTGGAGCGGGATCTGTGCGAGAGAGAGAGAGAGAGAGACGGAGAAGGAGGAGAAGGATTTGGAATTGGTGAGGTTTGACCGGGGTGGGAAGGGTTTTGACCGGCCGGGGACGACGAGCCGAGGGAGAGAGCCGTTGGGTTGGGTTGGCGTGCAGACGAGTGGAGCCGAGGGACTGCCAATGCCATGTGCCAACAAGACCCGACCCCCCGATTCTCTCGTCTCCCCCCTCTCCGGCGGAAGACCAAGCAAGAATCTACTAGCAACGACGAGCCTCTCACCGCAGGTACCTACCGTATTCCTCCTCTCCCCGCAGGTAGCCTAGCCTCCTCCTCCTTTAATTGTGTCTACTCTATTTCTGTTACACCGGCATAAGCTTCCTTCCACATCCACACCTAACCCTTTGATTCCTCCTCCTTCCGAGGCTCTTCACTTGTTCTCTTCTTGTAGCAACCACTCCAAACATTTTGCCAAATCATATAATTGCCTTAAGCAAGAAACATCAGAGCCTCCTGTCACGGCAGCGGGCATGTCTGGCCGTGACAAGGATGGGTGATAGCTCGCCCCTCCTCCTCCACACTACCCCTTATATGTTCAAATCCACAATCTAGCAACGCCCTACTTACCCCTCTCGTCTCCGACAGCAGACCACGCCGTATCAAGTCGGCACCAATATCATCACCACTTAGGTTTATCCATCTAGGTAAGAAAGTTTGTCCTTAGCTTTCATTTCTATCACTCTGATATTTTAACAAGGAACATCAGGTTCACTGGCATGAATGTGGCATAAATTGCTTGCATGCTTTAAGTTCTGTCACAACTCATAAAGGGGTGCTGAAGACTGGGTTAGTTGTGAAAGATGTCCTTACCAATATACATTTGGTTTTTTCCCTTCACATGTGCTCTATAAATCGTCAAGAAGGATTTATTTAGAAGCATAAATTTTTCTTTGCATACTTGTTCTGTCATCATATCTCTTCCAGTTTGATGTCACTTGACTTCTGAATTTCTGATTATCTACATTCTTCCAGGATATCTCTCTGATGTGAAATTCTCTTTCCATCTTAGGATAAAGCAAACAGGCAAAATGAAGAGTGATGCTCGTGCAGGAGCTCTGTTAGAGACAGCTGGGGAAGATATATTGTTCCTTGGGCAGTTGCCAGCAGGTGACGGATTGTCCTCACGCGAGAGCCCTCAGTTACTGTTTGTTGTTCACCGATTCCACATCGGTAAGGATTTGTTGGTGCAGGAAGCAAAACTGGGGTTTGAACATGATCGACGAATGCTCACTGATTTGGCCGGATTGGGCTGCAATGACTAATGAACAATCTAGGAGCTGATAGCCTTGAAGTGCATGGAAATTATAGAAGGGTGTCGTCATTGGTTAGACTCTGGTGTAAAGTAGGATTGAGCCCGCGCATTGTTGCCGTTATTCTATTCTCCTTTAGCAATTTGGCATGTGAAATTTTGTAATGTTAATGATTGAAGGAATTGTTTAAATGGAGCATTATATCCAATTAGATATTGCCTTTTTGGACTACGGCTTATAACCTTTGACTGTGATTTATTAGTCTAAAAAATAGTGATTATTGAGAAAAATAAAAAACCAAAAGCCACTGAAAACCCAAAAAGTACAGGACCATAGCTCATATAACTTCCAGCAAGAGCCAGAAATTTTCATCATTTGGGGGGAGGGGGGGTTTAGCATGTATAATATGACATTCACTGAACTACAGTTTTAATGTGATTTTACGTAAAGCTATGATTCAACTCATGGAGGCTAGCCTATATAAAAAAAATATTCCACACATTGAAAGAGTGTGTTTAACAAAAGGATGTACTCAGTTAACCATAGCTGATGACTCAGGCAACATAACATTTTCCATAACATTTGCCATGTGGAGCGCCGTGTGTCAAGGGGAAAATCAAGGGGAAGTTTAGAGTAGCGCCTAGTAAAGATCAGGAGAGAGAGAGAGGAAGAAAAAAGAATAGCTCGTGATCTTGGTATTCTTCACTTCAGTAACGATCTGGTTATTTTGTCTCTGTTGTGTTAATTTAATTAGATATTAGAATCTAGATTAGAGAGAGAGATAGCAAGTGTTTGTCAAGGAGGTCGAATAGTAGATAAGTTAATCTGCTATATGCTTCTACTGTGATTTAGGGTATTGTATGAGCGTAATTTGATAATGTCATCTACTAGATAATTATAGATAATATTGGTAGTTTTATGTAGAATATTTAATCATGTCGATTGGATGATTAAATTTGAAGTTATGATTTTTTTTTGCTTACCATCTGGGGAATTGTAGTCAATTGATCATACTGGAATGAACAGTACATTAAAAATAGTAAATGGAGTAATTAGGGTATTTGGTCTACATGAAAAGTGTAGGCAATTTCTTAAGAATTCCAACGAATCCAAGAACATGAATTTTAGATGGGTAGAATGGAAGTTATGATTTTTGGGAGATTGTTATCTAGAATCAGTTGCTACTGGACGCAGTCGTGGGAAATTATTGATTTAACTGATTAAATGGTAGAATTGAATTTTTGGTATAACTAGAAAGTGATAGGTAACTTTCTGTAGTTTATGAAAATGTCATGATTTACTATAGTTACATGCGTAGATTGATATGAAAATGTTAAGTCTATTGTCCAGAAGATGACAGATCTATCTTCTGAGTTAAAAACAGGGATTACATGATTTAATCTAGGCATAAGGCCAACTAAGTTGCAGAAAATTTTGTGTACATTCTAGAACTGGTATGATTTGCTATGATATGAATGATTCCTTCTTTTAACATCTAAGCTTGATGCTTGCTATCCCAAAGAAAAGAATAAATATTACTACTCGTGACTTACTTTGCACAGAAATCTGGATTAAAGTGTGCTTGGAGTAGGCCGGCGATAACTTTCTGTAGTTTATGAAAATGTCATGTTTTACTATAGTTACATGCGTAGATTGATATGAAAATGTTAAGTCTACTGTCCAGAAGATGACATATCTATCTTCTGAGTTAAAAACAGGGGATTACATGATTTAATCTAGGCATAAGGCCAACTAAGTTGCAGAAAATTTTGTGTACATTCTAGAACTGGTATGATTTGCTATGATATGAATGATTCCTTCTTTTAACATCTAAGCTTGATGCTTGCTATCCCAAAGAAAAGAATAAATATTACTACTCGTGACTTACTTTGCACAGAAATCTGGATCAAAGTGTGCTCGGGGTAGGCCAGCAGTTTGCTTCAGAACACAAACTAAGTAATGTACTCCACTGCCATCTGAGAAAGGGAAAAGCTGGGATTAAAATAGATACAGTTAGATGGATTTCAGTGCGTCTTGCTCAAATGCAAAAGCTCAATGAATAAATGGCTGCAAACGCTCTCATAGGCACAAGGGGGAATAAAATGTGCTACTTACAGAAAGTGAACCTTCTAAGCAATTCATTCTATAAAGAAATTAGGGGGCAGAACGAAATACTAGCACAGTGAATTTGCAAGTTTATTGATTAATCAGGTGGAATCCAACCGCATCAATGGCATAATATTACTCCATCCCAGACTCAAGCGGAATATCACTCCATCCCAGACTCAAGCAAATTAAGGCAGAGTACAATTTAGTGATGAGAGAAAACTTAGAGCTTCATTTGGTCATTCCGTCATTGAAAAAAGATGGCAAATTATATGTGTCATGCATCTATGCATTTAGACCAATGAAATGCTTCCACAATCCAGAACCTGCATGATTGTGTCATGCATGCCTATTCAAGCCCTGAACCACAAGTGACAACTTGAATATATGGAACAACAGACAAGTCATAGACGTATCTGGTAGTGACAGATCGCCCGTAAATAATTAGATCCAATGAATGTCCAAACTACCACTTCAGAGTCCAGAATCTCAATTGGTTATGGCAATTATCTCACCAAGGCTCTTGTACTGACAGAAACAACGCACATAGCATTAGCAATAGTCCCTGATGTGAATTTGTTTTAAGAACCGGGAGAAGTGCAGAGGGGTAATCGATGATTGCTTCAAGTATGCATTTTAGTATCATAGACTCCTAAGTCTCAATCAAGATTTCAAGATCCATCAGGGCCAAGTTTGGATCATATCTTACCTACAGCTTAAATTAAGTAGCTTGTGTTGGAATGAAAGCTCACATAGTGCAATCTAATTTGCCATTGGTTGAGAACCTGGTCCTCACTTATGCATGGAGAAAACAATTAAGTTCAACTAATCCCAAATGGGCACCAACACTAGGAAATTCAGTTAGTCAAAAATTGGCAACAAAAGAAAGTAAGTTCAATTAGGTTAAGAATATTTGAAGTGTTTAAATCTGAATTATAAAATTGATGGCCACAATGAAAAGCGGGAAGAACCTGCACACACGTTATTGACTTCTTAGTTCTTATTATTTCATGAATGTTTACTTTCATCACTTCTTCATGCTTGTGCATGATAAAAGTACAATTAAACAGTACCATAAAATAATTTTCTAAAGTTGAATAAATAACATGTGGCAAGATTACTCACACAACAGCAGGAGGTTTGCAAAGCTTTAGTCAACTTCTCACCACCCGGTAGTGCTGAAATGTGACCCTTGTGAGCGATAACAGATTCACAATGGCCTATAGAAATCAGATGAGAAGTTCACTCAGCAAAAAGTAATGAGGTAAAGTAGAAACAAACATAATCCTCAACTTCCTGACTGGAGTATCTCATAGAAAGTGCCACAATCATGACCAAATGGCCAACAGAAATCGGTAACAAGGATGTATAATAGCACAAGATCGCACTAGGAAAAACCAGAAATTATGGTTATGAATTTTAAGCATTATTCACCAATTTCCAGAGCACTAGAAATAAATGAGAATTGGATATCCAAGAAAAATTTCAGGGCAGAGATTTATCCATCAAAAGTAGCACTCTATGTAAGCATACCTAGAGTAAACATTTTTATCTACTTACAAACCTCAATTGCAAGGTCCGCCAACTGTTCAATGTAAAATAGAACATTTCTAGTTTAAGACTCATGAGTAGTAATAGATTTATCTGCACCATTGTCAAAGAAAATTGTTAGTATATGACTGTTGACATACTTACATAAGCATAACCTAGAAGAATACGTTGTACTTTCTGCCTTCCTGAGGGTAGATTATCCTATCTTGTGGTTGTGGTCACCTATTCAAGGCAATTTTGGCAATCACATTCAGTTTAAATATATGGTCAAAGGATATAATTACAATATAATAAAGACATCTTCAAGTTACCTGAGAATGATCGCATTGTCACATTCATAAGCTCTGAGACTACTGCAGGTGTCAAGTAGCTGAATTAAGTCAAACGTCTGATAAGATATCATTGCCACTCTCAAACTAAAGCTGGATCCTTGCAAAATGTGTCACTCTTTTTCTGCTAATGAAACAAGAAGTTCCATCATTTGCTGCATCTCTGTTGATTGATGGAACGAGATATCACTGGAGACAAATGTCCGAACCATTCCTCCTATCTCTATCCAGCTACAACCAGGCACCTTATTGCCACACATGTTCCTCATCAGACTTCTTACCTTTGCAAGCTCACTCCAAGCTCCTGCAGCAGCATATGCATTGGATATAAGCAGGTAATTAACTGGCCGATTTGGCTCCAGACTGAGTAGCCTATCGGCAGCCCACTTTGCCAACCCAATGTTGCCACGCATCTTGCAAGCACCAAGGAAGGCTCCAATAACATCAGCGTTTCTTTCGTGGGAAATGTTCAGTAAAACATTGTAGGCGTCTTTAATCCTACCAGCTCTCCCTAAGAGATCAACCAAACAAGCAAGATGCTGCGGACATGGATCGATTTGGTAGTCCCTCCTCATTAGAAGAAAATACTTTAAGCCATCTTCAATTAGCCCAGCATGACTGCAGGCAGAAAGAACTCCAAGAAACGCAATGCCATCAGGCCGTACACCTTGTTGGAGCATTCTCTCGAACACATGGATTGCACACTTGGCAAGCCCAAGATACGCGAAAGAAGAAACCATCGAGGACCATGTAACTATATCTGGTTTATAGATGGTAGCAAATGCTTGTGCTGCTTCTTGAACAAAACCGTTCTTACCGTACGCCATGATGAGAGCATTGGCTAGTTGCAGAAAGCCTTGTAAGCCCCTTTTTACGGCGTAAGCATGAACCTGAGTAGCCTCATTGGCAGCTGCCATGTTGGCACAGGAACTAAGTAGACTGGCAAGAGTGAGCTCATCCGGGGGGCAGCACCCATCTCTGAGCATCCACACGAAAAGCTCCATGGCTTCCTTGCCTCCACCGTGATGCCCGTGGCAAACAATGATCGCATTCCAGGAGATTGCATTCCTGAGAACCATGGCATCAAACACACGGCGAGCGTCAGCGGCCTGGCCGCATTTGGCGTACATGTCAAGGAGTGCAGTAGCGACCACCACATCCAGGTGGAGGCCCAGCCTGAGCACAAGTCCGTGAGCCAAGGTTCCCAAGAGCAACAATAGGCTGGCGTGGCCGTGGCTTGAAGATGATGATGATGAAGAAGAAGAAGAAGCGCGTGCACTGAGCAAGGCACTGAAGGTGAAGGCATCGCCGGAAAAGCCACCGGAGCTCCTCATGAAGCTAAAGAGAGCCCAGGACTGGTGCACGAGGCCGTGGGAAGAGTAGCAGTAGAGCATGACGTTCCAGAGCACCGGGTCCTTGAGCGGCGTTTCGTCGAACACCCTGCGTGCGTGGATAACAAGCCCGGACTTGGCGTAGGCGTCGGCGAGCGCGGTGGCCACGCGGGCATCGGGGGCGCGCCCAGACTTGATGACGAGCGGGTGGATCCGCGCACAGCCATGGCGGCCTCTGGCGCTGGCGCGGAGGAGACGGAGCAAGATAAGGCCCCGCGGCATTTCGTCGAGCATGCAGGTGGACGCAACGCAACCAACAATAATGGAAGTAAATTCAATTCAATATATATGAACGGTTAAATACTAAAAGACCACGACTCTTAAAAGGAGATTGATATTTGATAGTGGACCTCCACTGGTTAACCAGCTACTAAACAAATTTTTCCTGGTATTAATGAGTTGAAAGTTGGAATCTTCTACTTAATAATTAGAATATCTTTGGATTTTTGTGAAAACATACAAAAAAATTCACTCGTATTAGCATAGGAAATTCAGCCTAAATAAGACCAAAAATCACACAACTTTCACAAGAAAGATTCAAATGACTTGAAATTTAAACCAAAACAAGATTGTAACCTTAAAAACCTAAAACAACAAAGATCTTATAAGATCATAAGAAGGTTGGGACTTTTTAGCTCCTAAAGCCCTGTCATAGAAAAACCAGATTCAAACCACAAAATAAGCCAACTCTCAAACTGAGTCTCCATCACTTCAAACTGCGTATGAGCCTTGTCTAGAATGTTAGAAACCTATTTCAATCAACGATCACGAAAATTATTGTCAAAGTTCTGACATTTTTTTGTTTGAAAGAATGTTGCACCAAAATCGGGGAAAAGAGTAAAAATGTTAATATGGTTTGCTCGTGGGTGAATAATAGTCAAGATAACTCTAGATGTATTCCCACATATCACAGCAAACAAGAATACCTAATGAATTGAGATAAAATAACTGGATCGAGCCACATGGTTGACCGAATCAATATGTAATTGGGCCAAGAGTCTGAATTTACATGACCGTGCCTCCTCATGTGCATGACGTAGATGCTCAAGGGGTGGACTGGGCTTTTTCCCATCTTGCCAGGCTTTTGTCTACAGACCATTCCAGACGCCTCTGCCTCTTCCTCTCTCCTTGGTTGCGGCCGCGCGCACCGCGCACCTTCTCCACCATGGCTCTCCGCCGCACCATCGGATCCCTCGCCCTTCGCTCAGCAGCCTACCTCCGCCGCGCCCCGTACCGACCCTTCGCCGCTCCTCCACCGCAGGTCCAAACTTCTTCCTCCACGTCCCTCCTACCCTACCCTACCCTACCCTACCCTAGGTTTTTAAACCCATCACTCGGTTTTTGCTGCTGTGCCTCAAGGTCAAGAGGACGAGCAAGGACGACCAAGACGATGCCGCGGGTCCTCGGATCAACAACGACATCACCTCCCCCTTTCTCAGATTAGTCACCGACCAAGGTACTCTCACTCATCAGCCTCCCCTTCTTCACTATTCAATTCCTCCACTAAACAGCCACATTCACTGCTCCAACATGTACAAACGACCCATTCTCGAGAATTAACTATGTAGAATAATGTCATAGATGGGCTTTATGAGTGCCATTGTCCAAATGCAACGAACTTTTCATCTATTGTGATGTGGTTTCGAAAATATTGTTATTGACGCACAAAAAAGTGTGCACGGTATAGCATTTTGAACCAGCTTTATACTTCTGGGCTCTCCGCATTTCACGCACATTGTTTTACTCGCATTAACCATGCCACCTGGTCCTGGCTGGATGTATATATCTAGTTTCCGTATTATACCGTATTTTTAGTCAATTGTGCGCATCGTTCCTCTTACTAATATTTATGGGTTTGAACATATTTTACGGGATTATTTCTGTTGTTGCAGCGGGGTGCATGCTAATTAGTTTCAATTTTTCAGGGCATAGTGTTGTCCCCAGGCACGAAGCTCTTCAGTTAGCTGCGAGGATGAACATGGACTTGGTTGAGGTAGAGCACTGCACAATGCATTTTCAGTGCCACTCTGAAGTCAAATCGTTCTACTCATTCACTTTTCAAGTATTATGGCATTGTTGTGGTAGTCATTTCATGCAGCCTATTGATAATGCTTTTTGATGTGGGCCCGAATTGTGCATCTCTATGCCCACCTGCATTATCAAGCTATGCCCAAAATGCATAATTCTTTAAGACCATGACACTACCGTTTCACACACTGCGGTGCACTTTGATCAAGAATTTGCTTATAATGAAGCTAAAGAAAATCGCTATTTATATATCGTTGTGATAGTGTATATGTATTGTTACTGAAAGAGAGTGCCAGCTATAGCTTCTTAGAAGCTGAACTTCACAACAAGCTTTCTTTTCTCAACATCAGAGTCAGGGGTTACTAATCTGTTATATCATATTTAGTTATTTACTCAAAAGACCATGTCTAAATGAAAAGAGTGCATTTCTTTGTTTTGATTACTTGATATATCTTACTGTTTGTGATTATCTTGTTGTGCAGGTCCACAGAAAATCAGATCCTCCTGTTTGCAAAATCATGGATTTTCACAAAGAGAAGTATAAGAAAGATGTGAAGGAGAAAGAACGGTTAAAAACTAAGGTATAATACTTCCTATGTGAATTTTGTTTATCAGAGTCAGGGGTTACTAATCTGTTCATCAGTACTGGAGTTAACTTGGAATGTTTTGTCCAACATCCTGATTGATCCCCTATTCTTTCAAGCTAAAAAAAAGTAGCAAAAAATAAAATGAAAAAGTGTCGTGTTATTGTAATTTTGTGGATCAAAGAATTGTGAACAAACAATTTGTAACCTCTTTTTTTGCCCCTACAATCAAGCTGCAGTCATCACTCTTTGTGTTAATAATATGCGGATGAACTCTTGAATTTCTATGGAAGCAATGGTACATGTGTTCTTTGTAGGGGCATTAATTGCTGAAGGGCCTTTCGGTCACAGAGTGAAAATGGGCAGAGTTATGTTGGTCTGATATTCTTTTTGAAGTCTAGCATCTCTTATTTTCTTCAGTATTCAGGCTCTTGGTTATAAGCATTTAATCTCGAAAAGAATGTTAACTATGTTATCTCCTAGACTCCTATCATGTTTGTAGTACTCTTGCATAACTCGTATGACAATGTCTCCCGATTCTGAATTTTAACTTCAGATCTGAATGACAAAAACATGTCTCTCCTTTGTGCAGTCCGCTATTGTCTTACGTGGTGGGGAGAACAAAGAAGTCCGATTTAAGGGGAAAACAGTAAGTAATTCCGGTTCTCTCTCTTTCTTCTTTTCCTTTTTGTGTGTGTGGTGGGGGCTTGCAGCATATCAACTTGCAGTAATAGTGAATGTTCTACGATAGAACCTTTTGTTCTGATCTGGGACACGTGCTTGATTACTACCTCATAACTATGTATGATCTTGCTTGGACTGACCAGGCTTTTTTTGTCTGTCTGGATCCATATGGACATTGGACAGTTTCTTCCAATGCCTAGTTGAAGTCGTCATTTTTTAATCATAGAGCCTTTTTGTGGAAGTTTCAAACAGTCTGACAGTGATGTACATTATGTTCATTACAGGGGACCAGTGGCTTGTATGGGCTATTGACAAACATAAATTGTTGCTTGCAGGAACTAAAAGACTTGAAGGTGAAAGCTGATGCAATTACCAGACTAATGGAGCGTGGTTACAGGGTGAAGGTAAACTCGCATTCATTTTTTAGTCCTTTTTGTACAGTTTTCGGCAGATGTTTAGTAACAACCCAAGCAATTTCCATGTATAGATGCTACATGATCTTATTGTGACACTAGAGAATATTATCTGTCGGTCATGTGTGCTTGGATATTGCTGACAGGAATGTTACAGTTGATTGATGCAAAGTACCAAAGAGGCAATCTTATTTAGTGGTTGAGGTGAAGCATTTGTGTAAGGTGGTAGTTGGGACGCAGTGGAAGTTGTGATCTGGAGTTTATGTTGTGTGTGGAGTCTTTCGTGCCTCAATTTGGGTACGGTATTAATTATGATTGGAGTATGATTTATGACTATGTTGAGTCTAGGTTGAATATAGGAATCCTAGTTAGATATAAAATTTATTTAATTCTATCTGGATGATACTATAGCATGTATGTAATGCTATTATCCATGTGTTCTCTTTATATGTATGAAATGGTTATACCGTGATAGGCATGAAGAAGTTTGTAAGTCAGGAGGAACTTTCTGCCTTGCCCATGCCTTAGGAGAACCCCTGCTATCTCATATCTAGTCTGAGCAGCTGTTGGTTTCCACCGGAGGTTGATGATATTAAGCACAATCTCTGAAACTGCCATCCAACGTGCATATATCCCAACATGAACAGGATTTTAATTTTTTTTAATCTATTAAAACTAAATAGCTATATTATACATCGGAGTGTTTGTTAATATTCATGTGCATATGTTTATCTTAATTTCTCAAATGCAAACTCTGAAAATTTTAACGTTGTTCCTATTTGACAGTGTATGGCAATGCCCTCAGGTAATGAAGAAGAAGATTTAGGTGGACCGCTGTCTCGGTTGTTAGGACTTGTGAGTATTTTGCTCCTTGTTTCCCTGTTGCTAATTAACTAAATGCCAGCAGATTCAATTCGAGAATTGTTAAGGTCCTGGTAACATTTTCGAAACTGTTGTCCATAAAAATTCACCTTTTTCTTTACCTCATTAATTGAACAGATACAAGATGTCTGCATTGTGGAAAGTGGTCCACATTTGGACTCAAAGCATGCATATGTTATTGTCAGGCATGTGAAGTTTGCAACAAAGAAAGCTGGAAAGAAAGCCAGCAAGGCTATGGAGGATGCTGGGAAAGGTACCCGCAACACTTCCTCTGAATCACCAGTAGCTGCGACTGATAGTGGAGACGAGACAACTGAATGTGATTTGGAAGTTGACGACGTGGCCATCTCAGATCATTTTGACAAAATTCCCTCCTATCTCTTTGGCGAATCTTCCGCACGAAAAGAAGGGAGCAGAATTAAGCCTGGTCAGTGGGGACCACAAACCTCTGAGCGTGGATTCGGTTCCAAGGATGCAAAATCTGACATGGAAAAGCGAGAGAAGACTAATCAAGATATGGCACCTGGGGAAACAAACAGGTATGCGACCCGAAGACAGCAGATAAGAGGAGACAACCAAGGTTTGAGCCAAGGAAGATCCCCACAAGATCCTAGAAGAAATGGAAATGAAGGACGCTATCCGGTCAATGACAATCAAAGACCACTGCAACAGCATAACCAACCGTTACCAAGGTTCGACCAAGGTAGAATACCACAAGATCCACGAAGAAACGAAAGGGGAATTCGTATTCCATTGAATAACAACCAAAGACAATTTCAACCATTGAATCAGCCTGCTGAACCAGCAAGTAGTCCAACAACCAAGAGTTTTGGAATCTTTAGTACTCCAAAACCTGCCACATCTGAGTTGAGGAGGACAAATAGTGCATATACTAGTAAGCCTGCTAATCCTGATTTGCCTAAAAGCTACGGAATTTTTAGTTCTCCTAGAGGGGAATCTGATGATAAAAGCTCATGAAACAAGACAGCTGACGGACCTACAAATAGCAGTTCTACAGCAAACTATGTGATATTTTGCACAATAAACCTTCTGCATCTAAGGATCAAAACTAGGTGGCATCGATGGAATGTTTTTGATGCTTCAGTCACTGTTGATCATTGCCTCTTTTTCAGTCTCGGAACATCTATATAGCGGTGCAGGATTGGTGAGAAACTAATTGTACGCTTGAGTATTATTTATTGAGTAGCTGTTGAGAACCAACCCTTGTTCACGTATTCTATTGCTTTAATTTGGGTGAAAGAACCATACATGTCTATTTAATCTGGAATAGACTTCATGCCTGTTAGTTTGGATAATTGTCATTATGTTTGTACAAACATAATCCCTTGGAATTGGTTATTTTCTCTATGCCTTTTCATTAAAAAGGGTCAAATTGACAGTTCTGATGTTTGCGCTTTAACGAATACAGATTGATGAAGTTTAACTTGGTACTTTGGTAGTCTGTATCGATTGGTATTGTGTCGAATGATGATGAGGTAGATGTTTGTATTCAGGTCAGGGTACTTTTATGATTATGCTGGAGTGAAGAGGAGAGTTGATTAAGATGAGAATTCGATGTAGTCTATTTTGCATTCCAGGGATGAAGATCTTGCTCTGTACTTTGCAGCCGTTTATAGACCAGCTTTGGTTGGACTAACTCAACATATGTGCACATTCTGGCTGTTAATAGCTGGGGAGGTTATGAGCTGTTTGTGTTTTGTGTAGTGTCGCCAAGTAACGGTTTTGTTGAGAACTGAATTTTGTATTTATAGCTTGGTGCAGGTGACAAATATTGTCTGCCAATGGCAACGGCATCAGATAGATTTGCCGATGGTAGATATTATTATCATATAAATAGTGTATGGGTGAGTAGCAGAAATCTGGATGCTCGCTCGCCCAGCAAGACGATCTTGCTCCTGGGTTTGCTGCTGTTGCGTATCTTTGAAATCCTGACGGAATCCTATATCTGCCCCGGGCAGGCCCAACACCATGCAATGCAAGATGCCCAACATAAGAGACATGCATGCATGATCGATCGGATTGGAACTGCCGGCCATTAATTCCCTTGCTATTACATGTAGAAGTAGTAGTAGTACAATCATGAGTCAGTTTCCTTAACCGTCTAGCTAGATTACATAGACTCTAGCTAGTTGTTAGAAATAATCCCGTCGAGTCCGTTTTAGAGTCTATGTCAAGTTAAGTTCGAGTCAATTGAGAAATACAAATTTATATCTCAAAGCTGATTTCTGTATCCGAATTTAATTTGTAAAAGTTATGTATAAGTAGTGGAGAAAACCAGGAAAAAGGTGCAGCGATTGGAGCACCACCAACAAGACTGCGTTTATTTTATCACTCAATTGTTTTCGTGTTATCGCCGCCGTACTCAAAAAACAGAGTACCAGAGGAGACGTTCGGATCAGTCTGATCGGTGTCAAAGATTATGAGTACTGTTCACGAGTACTGTAGCACCCAACTTTCTGTAGCACTCGAAGTTACTATAGCACTCACATAGAAGGTTACGACAGCTACTCGTGGTCATACGCGGAAGCGGTCGAAGTCATCCACGAGCAAGTGGTCAAAGTCAATATTAGCAGAGGAGGCGTGGTCGTAGTCGAAATCAACATCAACGTGGTCGTAAATGACTACGTCTCGTGAGTGGTCATAAACAACTACGACTCGTGAGAGTGGTCGTATCCAACATCTGGTATCAGAGCATATGCCGATCGACTTGCAGAAAGAGCAGCACATGGAAGGGAGCGAATCTTCGTCGACAATGAAAGAAGGACCAAATGTCCTCCCATATCTAGTTCTCAACTCGGAGAACTACCCGGTATAGTCTATGAAGATGCGGGTGAATATGCGTGTCCAAGGGTTCTGGGACGCAGTGGCTGATCCAGTCGACGCTAGTTGAAAGGTCTATTCAAAAGAAAAGGCTAAGGAAGTTGACATGAAGACCGATCAAACTGCTTTGGTGCTCATCTACACTGTCATATCCGACTCAATGCACAGTCAACTTGTTGAAAAAGATACAACATGAGAAGCTTGGATTGCTCTTCGAACTATGTACAAAGGTGTGGATCGTATAAAGAAGGTTCGACTACAAACTCTCCAAGGAGAATACGATGCGCTGCATATAGGTGAAACTCAGTCAGTAGATGAATTTATAGGTAAATTAACTATTGTGATCAACGAGATTTGATCTATCTCTTGGAGGTACATTGGAGGACACTACGGTGGTTAAGAAATACTTACGTGCCCTACCCGAGAGGTTCGTGCCAGTGATCACAACTCTTATATATAAGTGATCTTCAAAACATGAAAATAGAGGAGGTAATGTGATCTCTCAAAGCTTGTTGTGGTTATACTCCAATTAAGGTCACATTGCGCAACTGGCTGGAGTATCCAGTTCATTTATTACATCGATGATGCATGGTTTTGGGCACTACATCGATGATTTTGGCTAGTGGAGGTGGAGGCCGGCCGGCGGCACCGATTAACCAGCAAGGTCCGGCCGGGTGGGTCGACGACGCGTGCGTGCGTCAGTCAGGGTGGGGCGGAGCGGCATCTTTGGACGGAGGGTGGCCTCTCGGGGTCCTGCGCCGCCATGGCCAAACGCACCTGCAACGCAACGCAAGCATACGAGAATTTTAATCAAGAGTATGAGTAAGTGAACTACTCATTCCATGTGTGTGTATATTACAAGGAGCTAGGCTCGCTAATGCGTCCGTACGTTGAGCTCCTCCTGGCGCTTGATGAGCATCTCGTTCTCCCGCCGCAGCTGCGCCAGCGCCAGCTCCAGCTCGTTCGTGTACGCCTGCTTCCGCGCGCGCGACCGGGCCGCCGACTCCCGGTTCTTGATCATGCGACGGTGCCGCCGGTCCCCGCCGCCGCCTGCGCCTGCGCCCGGGCACCGCGGAGGATCGGCGGCGAATGAGAAGATGTCGGTTTGCTCGCCGGCGAAGGGGTCGGGCATCAAGTCCCCTCGGGTGTCGTCGCCGGAGCTGGAGTTGGAGGGCGGGCCGGCGCCAAGGTTGGTGAACTCGAGGGTGGAGCTGAGGCTGAGCGCGGTGGGCGGGAGCGTGAGCGGAAGAGGCTGCGGCATGGGGGCGGAGGAGGGGGGGAGAGGAGGATGGCGCTGCAGGCGGAGGTGGTACAAGCCGGCGGCGGGAGTGGCGGTGGAGAGGGACATGTCCTTCCACACCTCCTCCATTTCCTTGCTTAGCTTGCACCCACTGATGACTGGCAAGCAGATGCTTCTGTTTCGTGGAGGGCGGTCGTCGATCCACTCCGGCCCGGCCTCCTGTTATATGCGCGCGAGCGGAGGAGACCATGGGGCCCACAACACACTAGCCTAGCTGGCTCTTGGTGAACAGCACAGCTGCCAGGGCAACCTCTAACCTAGGGTCTGCCATTCAAGCTTAGCGCAATTTTACTAGGAGTGACTGTTACAAAGACGATTGAAATTTTTTTATCTCTTAATTATTTAAAATTACATTTTTAATTAACTAAAATTACAATTAATTTTTTAGAGGGGCTGTAACTTCAGTTGATTGGGAGTGCAACTAAGTGTAACTTTAGTTGCACTCTGAATCACCTAAAGTTGTAGCTATTTTTTTAGAGGAGGTTGTAATTTTAGTTAATTGAGAGTGCAACTTTAAGTAACTGAAAGATAAAAAATTTCAGTCGCCTTTGTAATAGCAAAACCGTTTTCCTAACACTTGCCCCTTCAGTTGCCTCTAAGGTGCTCATCTTCGTTCCTTAATCTCTCTTCCTAATCTTTCTCTGCTAGGTGGGCTCCACAAGCTTAGGATATTCGCTTTATTTGGAGACTATTCAGCCTCAGAGCTAGCGCTATAATGGTTGTTCTTTTCGACTTTTAAAATTAGTTTTTGTTTTTTACTATAGTATCTAATTTTTAAACAGAAATTTTTTTCAAGACGGGGTCTACAAGTTAATTATAGTACATGTTAAAAGTCCAACATCTGTATTATCCAATATCGCATGCGAGCATCTCTCTCCGTAATCTCTATCGTAAACAATTAAAATTCAAAAATTTCAGCTAAAAACCACAACCACAAAGAACAGACTTTAAGCTTACAATAATTCTTTTCCAATATTTAGCACCTTGAATTGTTTATTCTTCTCTCATCTCTATTCCCTAAACCCCTCTTTCTCTCAAGTAGACTACTGCCACTTCTCCTGGAATGTTTAGAGGCAGCTTCTAGCGGTGGCCAATGGGCCATGCCGGGTCGCCACGGCACGGACTTGGCTGCGGTACAGCCCGTTTAGGTATGTCCCATTAAGGCCCGCTAAATAAACGGATCGTGCTGTGCTGGCCCATGGGCCACGGTCCGAGCCAGAGCACGACCGTGCGTGCCGAGCCAAGACAGATGCAGTTCTGACTTAACGGGCCATGCCGACCTGGTCGGCCCGTTAAGCCAGGAAAAATAGAAACAAATCCATAAAATTGTAGAAAATTAAGAAAAAATGTAGAAAAATAAAAAATATAGAAAATTGTAGACATTGGTAATCATCAAGATAATTATTTTCAATGACATAATGAGCTTTATTAACTTGTTAAATTACATGGGATGTATGCCTCATTAAAAACTTTACTAAGTAAAAACTCAACTTGAGAAAACCTTGATAAAGAAAAAAGTACAACATATAAAGCTCATTAGTGACTATATGTAAAGAAAAATATTGAAAATCCTATTCATTGTTATCTAGATATAAGTTCTCAAAAGATTCTTCTAAATTCTATTCTCCGCAGTATGTTGGAGTCTTGATTCAGCTTGTTCCTAGACTTTGACGATCAGAAGGATTTCGACCATCTCATTCGAGAGACTTGTTCGTCGCTCCTCGATTATTCTTCCAGATAGACCGAAGGCTGACTCTGAGGAGACTGTAGAGACAGGAACAGTTAACACATCCCGCGTTAATATGGATAGCACTGGATATGTTATTTTATAGGTTTGCCTCCATAAGAGGATGTTCAACTATTGCTCGAAACTAACGCCATCACTGTTGAGATAACTTGATAGGTCTCCACCGGGGCCGTCGCTTCTTCTGACTTTCAAGTTTGTTGTGAATATGGATCTTCCGCGAATGGGCATCCTTGCATATACTCTACCGAGAGACCGAATTCGGAGAGTTGAAAATCATAGTTCTTAATTGAATCAACTGTAAATTAAAATAGTAAAGAATAATTAACTTATTATTAAATGTAGAAAAATAATATATTAATATATACACACAGAGTAGTAGTACTTGCGCTAGTATAGTATAGGGCTGACGAAGGAGTTGGTACGCATGCAGTCTGTGCCACTGCTGCATCAAGTGCCTGCTCCCATGCAGCTACTACTGATCCGATTCCGTGGCTAGCTTGCTGGCAACTAATAGCTAGCGTCCTCGCCTACAACTGAAACGTTGCGTCCATTGATGCCTTGCCAATTGACTCGCCATCTGGTTAGCTTTAGGGTGGGTTGGTTTAGGTCCTATTTGTTTCGGATTCTAGATAAGCTAGCTACTTTTAGTAGCTAAAAGCTCTTCTAAATAATTCAGCTTTTGGATCAGCTACTGAGAATCTGAAAATCTGGGGAAGGCACAATTGTCTTGAGACCAGAAGTCGCAAAACCCGACTTCTCACAGATTCTGCGGACTAGTGCCATTAAAGTTCAAGTTATTTACCTGCAAAATGCCACTGGATTCAGCTATCGAGTGAAATATTATAATGCACATTGCGTATATCGAACTTCTGAAAAAAAATATAGGAACAAATTATGATTTAGAGACATGGTAGTTATCCATATTAATATCTAAAATTATGATTTGGAGTCAAATTTATTGTCATGAAATTTTAATATTAGTTTTTCAATGTTTAAACTAAGTACTACAAATTTACAGCATAGATATCTCTTCTATCAATACATTAACTCACCTAAGGGCATTTCAGTCAATACATCTATCAGGATACCAGCTACACAGCTAGAATCCAGGATGTCAAACATGCTAGCTACTCAGACCAGCTACTACTCAGAATCTCCAGCTAGCTACTCAGAATCTCCAGCTCCCCCAAACAGGCTCTAACTTATGTCTTATTTCTTTTAAATTCTAATTTTTTTTATAGATTTTATCTTTAAAAATATACTGTTTAAAAGCTAGTTAATATACTCACGCATATATAAGCTGCAGCATATATGATTTTACGTACAAAATCCCTGTAGGACTAGTATATGCTGCTAGCAACTATTAAAATTAGGGTTTAGGTTAGTAGTACAACACGACGGACTTACGTACGTCTAAGAAACATTTGCTCTGTCTAAGAAACATTTGCAATGCAACGCAATCAATGGCGGCAGGACAACTTGTTGCTGACCTGCCTTGCCTTTGTGCGTACGTCGTCTGTCGTACCTTTGGTCGATGCTGCAGCGGAGCGAGCGAGCTACTGCTCTCCTCTGCCTGCCGACGTTGCGTCTGCCACCGGAGCAGAGCAGGTGTCGATCGATTCTCCTACTCCAGCGTCTCCATCTCGGCGGGGCCGTCCCCGGCTAAGCCACCGTGACATTGCCACCACCACCACCACCACCAGCAGTCTGTGCGTGTGTGTCTGTGGTCGACTGTCGTGAAGAGCTCGCAGCTAGCTTAGCTACTGAACAGTCCATTCAGGGCAACTACTGAACAGTCCATTCAGGCCTAGTCCAACCGAACAGGAAGGCAATGTCCAGCCTAGCCTTCTTCAGCAACAACAGCCGATTGTCCCCTTCAGCAGCAACAGGTCCATCACGGTCCCTAAATTGACAAATCAACCTTCCAAACACAAATAAAGATCGTATCGAACAAATATATATAAAACTCGTGTTCTAATCCCTTTGCATTATGATATCAAAGATGTATATCATCATATGATAGCTCAATCCTTCACTCGATCTTATAGTGAATTACTCATTGCACTTGATGATCAGCTGTCCCTTTAAGAAAGAAAGTAGTATATTATTGGAAAGTTCGTAGGCATCAGTCATCAGTTGCATCAGTGGGGTAACTAATAGTTGCCTTGATCAGTTTAACCTCCAAAATTGTCTGCTTTACACCCCATCAGTCATCAGTGGGGTGCGAATTCAACCTTGACGGCTGTACAATCATGGCTGGCTGGTTGTCGCAGTAATGAACTTACTGGGCAAGCAAGCAAGCAGAAGCGTCCAATCATGGCCTGTAGCAGCTTGGAGCCTTCAACTAATTGCAAGGAAGGATGCATGTGTGGATCGTCTAGTCTCGCACTGCATATCCTAGCTAGCCTCCGATCCTAGCTAGTGCTAGTGCCAATGTTTCTAAATTTCGTCTTTTTCTCACTCTTCGAGCGGCCTTAAGATGCGAAGCAGTAGCAAGAATGCAATATATATTATTATATGGACCGATGGACGGATGGATCTCTCTCCATTGATTTATTAGTGCAAGCATGAAGATGCAGTACTGGCTCAATAATAATCCAACAGCTAGCCAGCCTTCGCTGGCATGGCCGGGACGCAGTTGGTTGCTTACTCTTAAATGTATGGGGCCGACCGTGGAAGATGAACAAGATACTCTCAGTCAGGTACTGGAAGATGAGCAAGGATGGATGCACTAGTACTGGTAAGTTTGGAGTGGCCAATTGGAGTAATCAAAGGGATCACCTTGGCCCATGGGCATTGCGGCAGGTTCAGAAACTGATCAGAGCTATAAAGGTCTGTTTGGCAACGACTGTGGCTTATGACTTTTGACTGAAAGTTTTAAATTTTGGCTGTTTACGGTATAGATTATGAAGAGAGAGATATTCACTTGCGATTTTAGATGGTACAGATATTGGGCTTTTAACGTGTACACCATTTAACTTGTAGACTCCGTCTTGAGAAAATACTCTGTTTGAAAGTTAGGTACTGTAGCAAAAGCCAAAAACCGTCAGTTTCGAAGAAAAAGAACATACCAAGTTTTTTTTATTGTGTGGTCTTGGAGCGTCATGTGGTATATGAATTTGCAAAAAAAATCTCCTTCTCAAGTATGAGACGGTGAAAAGATGATGCGTGTCACCTCTATTGCCCCTACTGCGGTAAGCCAGATCCACCGTAGGAACAGCGACGAGCATGATCGACAGTAGGGCCCACCCACCTGCAGTGGCACACGAGCGCTAGAGGCTCTCCACGCCTGTTGTGCCTACTAAGGCTATCCACAGTGTATAAAAACAGAGAGTCTTAAGCCACCTTAAGGTCGACCTTATACATTACAGGGGTAACCTTAAGCAGGCCATAAGCAAAAAAACCTTAAGACCAGTCCTCAAGCTAAAGACCTGGCCATAAGTATTAAAATACATTTTTTCTTTATCTGACAAGTGGGATCATCTTAAGGCCTAGTGGGTTATATACATTACAGCATTGGCCTTAAGGTTTAGATGGGAACGCTGGAGGTTGGCGCCTACCACAACAGAAATCCCCCCTCCGCGGTTTTTAAATTTAAACAAAGTAACCTTAAAAGTCAAATTGAAACCTTTTTTCCTCACTCTAATGTTAACCATACACAGTAGAAGTGTTGCTTCTTCTTTCAATTGATCGACGGCTCATACAAGTTCAACAAGGCATTCATTGAGCAAGAGTTCATGTTCTACCCAAAGGCCCTTGAAGGTGTTTACCCATTGGGCACTTTCCATAACCGAGAGCAGCAACAAAGATAATAGAAACGAACAGCAGATGAACCTTTTTCACAGAGCAAGGAAAATGGACCAGCGGATAGGTCTTCCCCACCGTACAAGTGTAGGGGCGACTTTCCTGAACCCCATCGTGAACGGGCGATCCATGACGAGCACGTACCTCCAATCATACGTTATCGTTGCAGTGTGCAAGCCAAGATCGGGATAACCTGTTGAGGCACCTAATACTGGATTTACAGGCACTCCTCATATCCACCGGTGAGTTATATATCAAGATTTTTTTCTACATCTATCGAACACTACTAAATTAATCGTCTTTGCTAGAGAAAAGCCAAGTGCACATAGGAAGGCTAGATGATGGGTCTGTTCTTTTTGGCTGCGGCTTGTGGCTTTTGGCCTGTTCGTGTGAGAGATTATAGAGTAACTAAAACTCATGTGTGGTGGCGCTGAGGTGACACATGTCATCTCTTCATCCTCCTATGCTTGAGAAGAGGGCTATTTTTATAAATTTGTACGCCACGAGGCTAGATTTAAAAAAAACGTGGCACTACAGGGCCAAATAGTAGATAACTTCTCCAGCCATCGCTTTCTCTAGCCACAAAAAATATTATTTTGGGTTACATGCAGTCAAACTTTATAACTTAGTGATCAACGTTGTGTTCCAGGGACTATCTAAGATGGTGTTGGGTGCATTTTTTTTCAGCTATGGTTGATGACTTTTAGCCCTAGCACCATCGCTTGTGAAAGTAAATCCAATACCAATAAGTCACTTGTACAAGTAAATCGAATACCGAAAAACCGATAATTCGTTTTAGAAAGACGATCTGATAAACCGCTTTGAAATGTTGATGAAAAAATCGTCCTACTTATTTATTTGTTTAGACTAGCTGAATGCACGTGCGTTGCTACGGATTGTAAAAAATTTTAGAACATATTTGTATGTATATTCTAAAAATTTTTACCACCCGTTAGTTTCAAAACATATAGTATGATAAAATTTTAAAATCCGTAGAAACGAGCATTCAGCTAGTACAAGATTAAGCACTGGATGAAAAATACAGCATGTATTCTGAAATGCAGTCTAGATGAAATACACCTTGACCACTAAATCATGGAAAGAAAGATATTTTGATAGGAAGGTGGGAAGATTAGGCGCAGATCTTTTGAGGCCACATGTCAGCGCTGTCTTTTGTGAGAAGGGGTGGGAGAGGCCAGACTAATCACCAATTTCTTCTTTTATAATAGTAAAGAAAAGCAATAAACGGGCTGAAAAAGAACCGCTGTTGTTTCGTGACCGGAGGGAGTTGCTGCAAGGTACGTGTTTCCTGCTACCTGTGGGGTGGGGTACTCTGAGTATTTACCAGCTACCTGTGCAATGAAATGAATGAATTGAAGGCGTCCGGGTGTTGTGGTGCTGGTACTGGAACGCGCGCATTTACTCGGCCATGTGACAGGTTCCCAGGCACTCGTAGCTAGGATATATCGGGAGTAGTATATATATCTATCGACGATCGATCGATCTTTTCCAGCAGGAAGCCTTGCAGCCGCCGGCACCGACGAAGAGCCGCCGCCGCCTCTGCGCGCTACTCCACAGCAACGCAGATGAGTCCGGAAGCAACAATGCAGCCAAGAGACCTCTTTAGCGCCATCTTCTTCCTCCTGCTTACGAGCAGCAGCAGAGTTGCTCTGGTGTCGGCCAACGCGACGGCATCTTCTCCGCACGACGTCGCGGCTGGAGGAGGCAGGGGGCAGCCGAGAGCGCCGGCTCTGATCGTGTTCGGCGACTCCATCGTGGACCCTGGCAACAACAACGCCATCAACACCATCATCAAGGCCAATTTCCCGCCCTACGGCCACGACTTCGCCAACCACCGCCCCACCGGCCGATTCTGCAACGGCAGGATACCCACCGACTTCATCGGTGCGTGCTCCATCTCATCTCATCCTCGCTCTACGTTACGTACCTTGCATTGCATCCACTTCATCCTCATCTCATCTGAAGGGAAAGAAGCTTCCTCCTCCTCCTTCATTGTCTTGTTCAAGGAAATTACATACATGCTGCAGGCTCATCTTCATGAATTGAATGCTAGCTCAGCTCCTCCGGTTTCCTTCTCTCTCTTTCTTCATGAATTTATGCAGGCTCGTGACCGAGTACCATGAATTGAATGCTAGCTCAGCTGTTTTGGGATGGCATGACATGACTAGCTAGCCAAATAAGAGAGAGATATACTAGTAGCATAAATAAAGTAGCTAGCTAGTAATCCATTTTGATACGTGCTCCTCCTATATATATATATATATATATATATATACTGTGTGCAGCTTCAAGGCTGGGGCTCAAGGAGCTGCTGCCGGCGTACCTGTCCCCTAACCTGGACAAACAAGACCTCCTCACCGGCGTCAGCTTCGCCTCCGGAGGCACCGGATTCGACCCGCTCACGCCGCAGCTCGCCTCCGTCATCTCCCTCCCCGACCAGCTGCGTCTGTTCGCCGAGTACAAGGACAAGGTACGCGCGGCGGCCGGGGATGCGCGGGTGGCGGAGATGATGTCCAAGGGCATCTTCGCCATCTGCGCCGGCAGCGACGACGTCGCCAACACCTACTTCACCATGCGCGCGCGCAGCAACTACGACCACGCCTCCTACGCCACCCTGATCGTAAACCAGGCCTCCGCCTTCCTCGAGGACCTCATCCGCGCCGGCGCGCGCCGCATCGCCGTCATCGGCATCCCGCCCATCGGCTGCGTACCGTCGCAGCGCACGCTCTCGGGGGGAAGCGAGCGCGGCTGCTCGTCGGGCCACAACGAGATCGCCGTCATGTACAACGACGGGCTGAACAAGGGCATGGAGGCGCTCAGTGCCAAGTACCCCGGCACGCGCCTCATCTTCATGGACATCTACGGCTTCCTCCTCGACATGATGATGCACCCGCACACCTTCGGCTTCAAGCAGTCCACCATGGGATGCTGCGGCACCGGCCTCCTCGAGGTCTCCGTGCTCTGCAACGGCGTCACCTCCGCCGTCTGCGGCGACGTCAAGGACTACCTCTTCTGGGACAGCTACCACCCCACCGAGAAGGCCTACAAGATCCTCGCCGACTTCGTCTACGACAACTACGTCCAGTCGCTCCTCAACTAATTAATTAAACGCATATCATGTGCACTACGTCATTAATTAATCTAAACTATCGCTGTGTCATTTCTAAGAAAAAGCCACATGCATATAGTGAGTGAGTGATCGATCGATCGGGCTTGTTCTCGATTCTTCTTCATAGTGAATTTCCTTCAGAGACTACACGTATTTGCATGCCACTTGTATTAATAATCAGTACCTTTGATTTCGGTGAATCTCAAGACAAGTTCTTGCTTAGAAATCACCACTGGTTCGTGCATGCCATGGAGGAGCTTGCGTTTTGGCTACCTATTCCTAGTCGTCGTCGTCGTCGTCGTAGTAGTAATTCCAATTCAGAGCTAGCAAATATATATGCATGCAGTGGGACACTCATATTGTACCCGTTTCAGTATTGCAGACCACTCATTAATTTACATGAAGTTGAAATCCTCATAAGGGATCTGTATGCAGCGGCTAGCTCCATGTCGATCATCTCATGCTTGCTATTGTTACCCAAACTGGATATGTAATCTATAATTAACAGGTTCAAGAACACTTTCTTACTGATCAAAAGTCACCTCACCTCTTGATGATGTTATGTGGCATACTTCTTCCTAGCTGGCAACATCTCGATCTAAAGCTTGGAAGATGGCAGACCTGCAACACAATTGAAGTCGACATCAGAAAGCAAGTTACTCATTTGAAGAAGCCAGGAGTACTACAATTGATTAATTGATAGGCACAACGCTGTTCTAGCTTGTCTTCAGGCTTTTAATATGCCCGGTGAAGTAGATGGATAGAAAGATAGGCACCGACCGAGTTGTTTGGCATTAACGATGCTTGGGCAGGCAGCTGGTGGTGTAGCAGTATCGTTCAAGAACGGCTCAACCAGGTTGGGATTTCCCCACACCGGATACCCCTTGATCTTTCCCTGGTTAAAAACAAGGGGGAAAAGTACGTTTGTTCCTCAGGTCGATCAGTTATTAGTTAACAACTAAAAATACTACCCGTGATTCAGTGCCCTGCTAATTAAGGAGACTTACAAGGACGTTCAGAGCAGCAAGTGTTGCCATTCCTTCACGTGTCCACTGAAGAAGCAAAATAGAAATGACGGATATATTACTAGTTAATTTTATCATATAGCACGCATACGTCCTACCAAATCTTGCTTCTTGTAGCTAGTGATGCATATATACCTTGGAGGCTGATGCAATGTGAGGCACAACAACGGCATTCTTCATCTCAGCCAGCCCTGGTTTCATGTAAGGCTCATCCTGTTGAACAAGATTTGGTAAAAAAAGAAGAGAAGAAGCTTAGTTAGTTAGTTTTAGGACATGGTCCACATGGATATGGAACTCACATGGATATGGTCTCCAGTAGCTAATTAATATATGAATGCCAGCCACAGCCATGTATGCAGTACATATGTGCACTGGCTGCTACCAGACGCATGCAGTTACCTCAAACACATCAAGGCCAACACGGAACATAGGATTTGCTTTGAGATGCTCTACTAGCGCAACTTCGTCGATCACCGGTCCTCGACTTGCATTCACAAGAACTGCTTCCTGTAATCACCAAACCAACAATCGAATCCTCAAATTATGTTATGAACAAGATAAAAACAATGTGCACTTAATCACAACTACATATTTGACAAACCTTCTTCATGATGGCCAGCCTTTCCGGGTTTATAAGATGGTAAGTGGTCTTGTCCAACACCGGATGCAGACTTATCTGACACAAAACAAGCAAACGTGTTCATCCTAAAGAAAAAAAAAATCTTCTCAACATTCAGTTTTCTTTTATTACTAATTTCAAAGTCTGCTGCATAATCAGATAAAAACGAAATGATCTTATTCTTTGAGGTATCTGACCACATCCGCCTCCCTGAGGACATCCTCCATGGTGGCGGCCCTCTTCCATGAAACAGGTTGCTCACCATTTGCTTTCAGGAACTGTCCATACGCTGCATGCATGGATATATGGAAGAGAGAGAGAGAGAGATTTTGATGTTACTCCATCGAACTTGTACCAAATCAAATACTAGCTGCTGTCACAGGACAATAAAAAGAAGTGTTCTCACTTAAATAGAGGAGGAGCAAGTACAGTAGTAACTATATAGCTTGCCTGTGACGAACTTCTCAAGACGCGTGGACTGATACAGGTCGTAGTAGATTAAATTCATCTTGAAGCCCTCAATCTGGCATAGGGAAGGAGGGCAAGGTGAAGATGGTAAGAAAAAGTCAGGTCAATTTTGTCTTGGTCCAAGTCTAACAACAAGCAGGCATCCTATCTGAAGCTCTGAACAATAGTTATGATACTACTAGCTTAGCGCACATAGTTATAGCAGGCAGTACTTAATTTGCAGAGCTTTACAGATAGATACTGGTACTCATTTGAAGCACGGCGATTCTATTTTGAACAGATTATACGTATAGAACAAGCGTATGCGTACCATCATCCTGGCATAAGCTGAGCCAATGCGACCAGCTCCAATCACTCCGACAGTCTGCCCCTTGAGCAAGTTCCCAACGAACCTATGTATGTATTTCAAGAAGCAAGCAATAAGCACAACCCCCTGCTTATATGTACATATATATATAGAAAGAAAGAGAGAAAGAAAAATGATTCTATACTTTTAAGAGTACGTACTCCCACTTTTTATATATCACTTAAATAATATTGTTATAGCTCTTTATCTATTTGAGCATACTCTAGTAATAATTATAAGATACTTCAAAGTAAATTCTATGAATTTTTTTTATCAAATTTCATTTTTTTATAGCATAACTTGTATGTATACACTCTTTTTACATATGAAAACGGTATATAGAAAATAAAGAGCTCCAAAGAAAATTTTTCACTAATGTCGTATTGGAGTATCTTAGAATTAATATTTAAGTATATTAAAAGTGATAAAGAGCTATAACATATTCGTTTAAGTAGTATATTAAAAGTGGAAATACTAGTCCTAGGAGTACGAAAAAAAAAAGTGTATATATGTGCACAGGAGGATTAATTAGCAGTCAGCCGGTCAGCAGCGCTCACAGGTGTGGGAGCCATCCGTCATAGAGGCCAGCCCGCATGAACTGATCGGCCTCGACTATTCTCCTGGCAGCCGCCACCGAGAGCGACGCGGCCAGCTCCGCCGTCGTCTCCGTCAGAACCCCCTGCGCGCATGACATGAGATCCAGCAGAAAACTCTTACCATGCAACATGTAGGGCAATTGTCGATGGCACTTGTCAGTCTTATTTATATTTATTACATACAGGTGTGTTGCCGACGGCGATGCCGTTCCTGGTGGCAGCCTCGACGTCGACGTTGTTGTACCCGACGGCCATGTTGCTGAAGGCTGTCCCGCCGGCGCGCTTCAGCGCAGAGAAGAGCACTTCACCCCAGTCCTCTGTCAGCTGCAACGCAACCAGGCAGCAATGCCACGTTCACACCACGGCCGTAAGTAGCGACATGGATCGAGATGAAACCACAAGGAATGATGACCACAAGGAAGAAACCGAAAAAAAAAAACAACTAACAAGGCTCGCTGTCATGGTTGATTACTGTACTAGTAAAAGCATTATACTGCTCTGTTAAAAGGATGAATCACGCTCGTTTGTAATCATGCAAGTATGATTGAAATTTCATGGCAGCAAAGGGACTAACCATGGATGTTTAGACGTACTACATGAGCTGAACTGAAGTTAAAAAGCAGTAGTAGGAGGCTTGCCTGGCCGATGACGCCGTCGCAGTGATCGCCGATGAGCGCGATGATGTCGTCAACAGAGAGGATGGTCTTCTTCTCCGTGCAGATCTGCATGCACAGCAAGTGGTTACTAAATTCCTCATCAGCAGGCACTGACTGATCAGACAAGCAAGCAAATCAGTGAGAGCAGTGAAATGAAATAACCAGCAGGAAAGGCCGGACCTCGAGGCGGCAGTCGTTTTCGGTGAGGCGGCGGATCCATCGGGTGCCCGGCATGGACTTGGTGCTCACCACGCGGTACTTGCCGCTAGGGTTCCACACCTCGATGGAAATCGGCTTCGCCATTGACGCAAGCAACGTGGAGCTGGCAGTGAGGAAGGAACAAGGTGAGGTAGGGGTGACACGCTGCTTTTCTCTAGTCTCTGCTCTCCTCTTATCGGGTTCACAGTAGGAACCTGAGGCGCCAAAATTTTCTTTTTCTGATATTTGCAAGGCCACGGCCACCTGAGTGGGTGGATAAGAGGGCGAGCTGTATACATGAGTGGCTCCAGGCCTCTCTCTCTCTCTCTCTCTCTGAATGAATGAATGAATGAATACACCGTTGCGTTTCTTATCTTGTTCAGGTTCAGAATTAGAGGTGCAGAGCAAGTGGCGCCCATGTCAGGAAATTAGAGGTACAACATCCAGGTGGAGTTCCTTCAGCACCCAACTGACAGCTTGGGCACAAACAAAACTGACAGTAAATTCCACTAGCACCTAGGCAAGCAAATCCTATAATAATCCATCCATAGCACATAACCAAAGCGGTGTTGCCCATTGAGCTTTAGGTGAAATTCCAGTCACACAACATACTGCTAATAACATTACGGGAATCAAACTACAACTTTTAGCGTAGCATCCACTTGACGATATCATCTGCAGATATTCGGTTCACAAGTACCGACCACATCGGTTCTCCCTTGAAACCATAACCAGCTAAGCATGTTCACAAACCCCATCATGACTCCAAAATAATTACAACCATTACAACATATAAAAGCAGCATTGCAAGGTAGATATAATGAAATCTAAGCATCAAGAGATCAGGGCTTTGATGCCTCTCTACTCAAAAGCCCACTGGTTCTCCCTGCGAATCTCCTCTTCCTCCTCAGGGGTGAAGTCGTTCTTAATGTTGAAGGTCTTGCGGATCTCCTCAGGAGTCTTGCCCTTGATCATGTCAGCCACAGTCTGGCAAGTAAGGTCCAGCAATCCCTTGATGTTGAGATAGTTTGCAGCCTGAGGCAGGAGCATTTACAATGGCTAAACACATAATAGATAGACTGCCTTCGCAAAAAAAGAAAAGAACAGAAAACATATATAGTCATGTTTGTGTCAAACTACAAACGCAAAAGGCACACATAGTTATTGATTCAAAAGACCAAATCACACAACTCAATCGTGGGTTACAAAGGTAAGTGATGTATATGGATTGAAAGTACAGATATCACACATAAGTACCATCCTTAGAGAAAACAACACAACTATACCAAAGTATTTTGGAATAAGTCAATATAACACCATAAATTTTGCTCAAAAGTCTGTTCAGCACACCGAACTATAAAACTAGACATTTGACCTCCCGAACTTTTCAATCTGGTTCAAATAACACCCTGACTCGGTTTCACATGGTTGTATTGCCTGCGTGGTGCGATGAGTGGACGGTTTTGCCACATAGGATGACACGCTAGTCAAGTTGAGCCAATGATATGTGGAGCCCACAAGGGCGTCTTCCCCATCAAGCTCCCAGTCATGCTTTCATGACCACCGCCTCTTGTAGTTCCCTCCCGTTTCGATTTAGGAGAGAAGGCCCTGTTGGCCCAACCTGCTATTCACCTAAACTTAACCAGTGTATCACCCTACGTGGTAAAATCGCTCGCTAATCAAACCACACGGGCAATACCACCATCCAAAACCGGGTAATAGTGTTATTTGAACTAGATTGCAAAGTTTGAGGGGATCAAATGTCTGGTTTCATAGTTCAGAGATTGCAAAGTTCAGGGAGATCAAATGTCTGGTTTCATGGTTCGGAGTTTCGAGCAAAGTTCGGAGTGTTATATGGACTTTTTCCAAATATTTTAGCATCAGATACTTAATACTTATAGATATAACAAACAACTCTATCCTTTTAAAGAGCACCACATATTTTTCCACTAGATATTGTTATTCATGCAGAATTCATTCAGACGGTGAGTGCCTCTTTACCTATGGCTAATACTAGTAAACCAGATGACAGAGGAAATTAACTACTATGCCAAGGGAATATGTGATCACTCCTTTTGTTGCTTAAAATTCTACACACGCTTTTGAAAGTAATAAATCAACATGAATTGGCGCACTGTATCATCTGGTCATTCATTAGCTATTGCTACTTAATGTTGCTTGCTAATAGAAGCACAACACCATCTACAGCGATACATGAAAAGTACAAAAAAGGCATCATAACCATAATTTCCTAAACAGCGGTCTATGAACAAGTTCGAAAAGGCTACCATAACCATAGTTTCCATAACTAACACGATAAATATAAGCCACCTCTAATCTAATGTACTGCCATATACTATAGTATAGTGCAATGTTAACAAAAGTAACCTGCATTAGCAAAACACAAGGCAATGTCACAGGGAAAAAAAGACATACAAAGAGCAGATTTGACCAACAAAGGTTAGCATTAGTTAGTGAGACAACACATACATTTTTGATATAATAAATCAGCATCTTATCTGATCTCATGGCAAATTAATTATCACCATGCAATGTTGCTAACAGAAGCACAATGCCGCCATTCACAATCAACTTCACGTAGATGGAAACAACTATCACAGTCATCGCATAATATGATGACGACAGATAATAGTGTGTCTAAAAGGTTCACTTAGATGATAAAGTAATAATATACCAACGTTAGCCATAGCAATGGTTTACGGTGAAGCACGGAAAGGATGTCACACTGCACCCCTGCTGCGGTACACAATGAATTGATACTTGATAGACAGCGATACAACCATCAGACATCAATGACATGGAATCGCAAATCACCACGACTCCCCCATATCATTCCTAACCTATGTATAACCAAAATTTCCATGCCTAGCACGATATGATTAAGCCACGTATAATCTGATCTACTGTGATATTAGAGTGCAATCTAAACTCAAGTAATCACCATCTAGGGTTCTGTACAAAGTAAGACGCTAGGTATCACGAATTAACCCAGATCCGCACGGATAGCTTGGAGCCACAAGGAATAACAGATCTAAATTGGAGATAGAGGCGAAACAAAAGTAGGGCTGAAAGGGTGTTGGGCGAGAGGAGAGCGTACCAGGATGAGGTCGAAGAGGGTGGCCTGGTCGACCTTGACGAAGTCGGCGTCCCAGTTCTTGAGGTCCTCGCCGGAGGCGGCTGCGCTGGAGTTGTTGGCGTCGTCGGAGGGGTTGGCGGCCTTGGAGGCGGCGTGGACGTGCTTGTTGCAGTACTCGATGACCTTGGAGAGGATCTTGGAGTTGACGTTGGGGAGGGGGATGCCGTTGTCGGCGCAGTCGTCCTCGATCATGTGGCGGATGGTCTGCGACTCCATGGCGACCGCCTCCTCGACCTCGAACTCCTCGCCGTCGGAGCTCTTGAGCGTGATCATCTTCTTCTCGCCCTCCGCCGCCATGGATGCTGCTTGGATGGATCGCTCGCTTCCTTTACTGGGAAGGACGAAACCCTAGCTAACGACGCAGCGGCGGCGGGGGCGAGCGAAGAGATGGATGGGTTGGGCCGGCTTTCGTTTCCCCTCCTTCTCTCTCTCTCTCTCTCTCCTCCTTTTTTGCCGAGATTCCATAGATTTATTTTTAGGGTGATGGCAGGAGAAACGACATTTGTTTAGAAAGAAGAAGCAAAGATGGTGATTTTTTGGTGCTTATATATATTCCTAGATTTTGATTAATTTTAAATGTGTGCTCCATTTGTTACTTTTTGCATAAGTTGTTTCACCGCACCCAAGTTTTTGTTTGGTTCCCTTTCGTGATGTTTTAGTATAGCTTTGAATTCTGCATACAGTAGAGATACAAAGTTTATGTTTTCAGTTTCCTGCTGTAACAGATCATTCGGATCATAGGAGATATGATTGATCCTGTGTACGTAACCTTGCGCCGCGAATTCTAGGCATGAAAGAGACGGAGACCATCGACGACTTCTCCATGCGTTGGAAGGGTACTGAATGTATCTGCTGCTTAACCCTCCGCTCTGACCAAGACTGCCAAAATACGCTGGTACGCGTTTATTGGAAAATGCCATCACACATGTACACATTGTTAACATCAATTCTCGCTCCATACGATAGGGTATCACCAATGAACAAATCCTTTCCACAAATATGTAACTATTGTCCCTTTTATTATTTACATGTACTGGAAAGCAGCTCCTGGTTCTTCGCGAGGCTCGCCACTTAAGCAAATTCAACTGTAAAACCAAAAGGCAGATTATTGTTATTATTATTCAATTTGTCTACAAAGCCTAATAGAAAACACGAGGGGACGTATCAGCACCTGCATCCGGAGGGACACCTGCAGAGTGGCCGGTAACCTCAACCTATGTTATAGAGGCAACGAAGAAACTTCTAATTCTGGATAAAATTGATGGGCTTCCAATGGTGAGCCCCCCTGTATGTTAGTTATCATCTTATGAAAGATCAAATGATCCCCGGCCTTCTAGGATAGCATAAAGCAGCTTCTTGCGCATAATTTCCTGCAAGAATGCCCAAACAATAGAGAGAACCAGTTAATGGGATACATCAGTGTGTTGAATCCCCCCAAAAGAAGCACACTAAGTATCAAAGAATGAAACCATACTTTTGTGGAGTATGGGGGTAGTTTAAGATAATTAGCGCACGTCATGACGCTAGGCAAATCGTCATCCGCAGCCTCTGTTGCCCCAGTTGTATTTGAAGTGTTCACCGCACTTGAGGGGTGCTAACAATCAAAAGCGACACCGAGTTAAAAAAACCGACACATGACATAATAAGAAGGCAGATGTTACAATAACGTATGCCAAGATAGACAAAGTACCTTCCTAACTATCGTAAGCTTGGGACTAAGGGCAGATAATCCACCAGGCGGAAGCCGAGGAGCACCAGTTACAAACTGGCAGAACGCATGCTGTTGCTCAGCGGTAAATTCCGCCATTATCTCAAGTAGCTACAAACAAGCAGATGAATCAAGGAATTAAACTTATTAAAGACCAGATTCAGATATAGAAGATGTAAAGGACGCACTTACGTTTACAATTGCAGGACTCTTAGCAGTATACCCATGATCAAATTTTATGTTATCCACAAGTGATTCCGACTGCAGCAATGCAGCTTAATTCAGTGCAATTCAACAAAATACAACTGAAATCAAGAGAGACAAGCATTACCTCCCAAATTTCTTGACGACCACATATTAGATAGTCAAGCTCTTGAGGTGAAAATATTTGGAGGGATGAGGTACCAAAGACCTAAAATAGAAAAGTACACAAGAATCATTTATGTAAAATAAATACATCTCAGAACATCTAATAAAATGATAAAAAAAAACAAAGACAATGAGGCTGCGCACCTGGTTAAACCCTGATCTAAATGCTTCGACCTGCCTCATTATACCTGACTTAACTGCAGCATCCACTACCAAAGTAACATACTCTTCCAAGTTGTAAATGTTAACCTACACAAGATAATAGCACTATTTATTACCCGAAAAACGAGAGCAAATGCAGACACAAAATCACTGAGATAAACACATTTACTTACAATTGTGCTTTCTTCGCCTTCTTTAAGAACATAATCAGGATAACCTGGAAGAGTAAAATCTAGACACAAATCTTCGATAGGGGCACCATGGAAACGCAAGTCTGCAACTTGCTGATTCTTGCCAGAGGTGGATTCCAGAAACCTCTTACGTTCAACAAGAACTTGCAGTTCTTGCAATGTCTTTCCAAACTCAGCATCAAACGAGATTATGTCGAACAAATCAAGCTCCTGGTGAATATTCATCATTTGTGCATTACATCATGAAAATGGAAGATGAGACAGTGATAACAAATTTAAATAAAACAAACACAACAAAATGAAAACAAATACTGTATCCAGGAATTGAGGATCTATACTTACTTGTCCAAGTATAATCTTATAAAATGCTGCTGATAATGGCAAATCTAAAAGTCTTCCATCTTGCAAGACTTTTGCCATCACTCGACCGAGCAAGCGGAAAAACTCGATGACTTTGAAGAATTTGCTGCCTTCTGAAGCATCAACATTAGGTGGCCAAGGCCGAGGAAATAATCCAAGAGGCGCTTGTATCAAGTGCCTGCCGTCGTCAGATAAATCTGAGTTTAGTTCTTTTGCTGGCAAGTCATCTTCAGGATTTACATGAATCACACCGCTCCTATCAATTTGCATTCCTGAATCATACGGAGAACTATATCTCCATAATCCCAGACGAGCACTTTGTAGCTCATGGCTTAAGAGAGTATAGAATTCCAGAGTGGGCCCCAGCCCTGTTCCAACTTCACCAAAGTATTCCACCTCAAGAACAGCCCTCTGACTGGAGAACATCTCCATAACTTTAACAGCAGAATCCAGAATACGATTACGGGAAACACGAACTTTCTGGCGCTGTAACCTGCCAAATCGGACCTCTCTTTCACCACCAGAATTGTGATTATCACCCTGTTGTTGCTGAAGTCGATTCAACGCACGGGACAACCCAAAAGCTGTGGAGTAGAAGTACTGCCTCCTTGTTTCAAAGGGAAACAGAAAGGGGCAGGCTTTGGTCATCTGATAACACCAAGAAGGTAAACTGCCACTACAGAGTGCAAGAACATCCTGCATTTGCCGAGCAAGCTTCGGTGTCAACTTACTATTGACAAACTCTTCTGAAGGTACCTTGGCTCCAGTGTTATATAACTCATCCAGGGTAGTGATTTTTCCCTCAGCAAAATCATCAGATGCTGCCTGTACCCTTAAACGAGGGGATAACTGATTCAGCCCTTCTAATACACGTAATAGTGCTAAAATGCTGTAAGTTGAGTTTGTTCTCTCTAGATCACATGGAAGTTCTCCTTGTAAGATGCTATCAAGAAGAGAAGCCCTGTGTGCTTCAGAGATAGATCTGCACGCATCTGATTTTGAGTGCAATGAGGTGGAACCACCTTGGGATCCCCTCTCAGCTTGGATATCAGCCTTCTGGTAAGTTATGGTGAACACGTCACCCCAGAAGCGGTTTCCATTATTCGGTAAATCAGACCCATTGAACCTTTCTTCATCATCCTCATCAAGCATCAGTTGACGTTGGATAGCTTGATACACAGTCAAATGTTTGCTAAGCTGCTTCCCACCAGCCGTAAATATCAGTTTGTGCTGCTCATTCATGCTACCTCCAAGTGACAAGCCACGCCGATTTCGACTACCTCTAACACTGCGACCACCAACGGAAGCTAGCCCAGCCATTGTCGCAGCAACAAATGACATTGCACCTCGTGAACCAAAGGTACTTGCACCTCGAAATTCAGCAGAATCTGCTCCCCTGCTCATAATGTTTCTAGCACTGGAACCAGATGAGGGCTGCGCCTGGTTATCACTTGCTAAGCCAATATTAGAGTCATCAGCGTCATCAGTGTCACCCAATTTCACATCATGCACCCCATCTTGAGCACAAATAGGAAGAGACCCATCTTGGAGAACCTGAGAATTTCAATGAAGTTATTTATTTATATACAGAAAGAAAGAAAATGATCGAAAATGATCGCCTTCATTCTGGACCAACAAAGAGCTTAGTTGGCCTGGTGTGGGCTAATCTTACAAGCTCGTCATGTTTAGCAGCTTACAGCTTATAATCTCAATAGGCTAGCTTACTATATAAGCACAAAAGGCTGTTTGGGTAAAACCCCCTTATAAGCCCTAGAGTAGGTGCAATAAAGCTGCCCCCACTGGCTTTATCTTTGTGGAAGAATGACTTGGGTTTAACAGTCAGGCAGGGAAAAAAATAGATGATTGTTTAGCCAAAACTTGAGCTTATCTTGGTGTAAGGACTAGGCCAAACTGGCTCTAACATGCCTCATGAACATAATAATATATAATATACAAATTAATGGAAGCTGCAATAAAACAAAATTACAAAGAATAAACTTTTAAAACCAATACCTCATGATCATCATCTTCGTCATCTGAAATGTCATCATCGTCAATCATTAAAGCTTCATCAATCTCAACAGGAGAAGTGTCAAGTTCCTCATCCTGCATGTACAAAAATAGGAAAGTATTACTTACCAAGCTTCCAGTTGAACAAAAATGAAAATACAGAAATGTAATTTCTAGAATCGTCATCCTCAGATTTTTAAATTGTCATGCAGCCTGGTTGTCCTTAAATAATCGCACTCTTACATCATAACAAAAATTATACAAGAAGATGGTCCCAGTGCATGGCTCATTGCTTGTGGACTAAACCACCACCAAGAAGGTAAAACATTCTCCACAAAGTAATAGTTGTTTATGCCAGTAGACTCCACAAAAATGGAGCTGTAGTCTGTGGAGTGTTTTAGCACCTTCTGAAGTTTTAACTTCAAACTCAACTACGTGACAAGAAACAAAAGGAGATTGTCCTTTCTTTATAATTTATCGTTTGCCAGATTTTTCTCATTTTTATATATCCCAGCGTAGATTGAATATGCACTTGAATCTTATGCAGAGGTAGACTATATTGACACCTAAATCCATAATTTGTTTCAGAATTTTCATGTTCATTTGGAATGCAAATGAAATAATACCTCAGAGCTACTGTCAGCATGTGTTTGCTTTACTTCCAAATCTTTCTCTGAAGCAGCTTTTCTGCGGGTAGCATTCCTTGTATTAGGTCCTTTGGGTTCATCTGAGTTCGGTTTTACAACAGCTTTGCCTTTTCCTTTGGCAGTATTAGTGCTTTCCTCCTGAGAATACTTCATAGATGTAACACTATTTGCAGCAGATGACTTTGATCTTGTTGTTGGACGTCGGCCAGATTGAGCTGATGCACCAGCAGTGGTACCAGGTACGCCTGATTCAGAATTATTTCCAGGTGGAACAATAGGTTTCGAAGCAGCCTCACTGCGCTGAACTCTGGGCCACAGGAATTCTTCAACAGCTGCTAGACTTGCAAAAGGATCAATAAGCACAATATTTGATGAATAATCCTGCAGTGATTTTTCACCTTGAGCTCGACACAGACGCAACTTGAAGGGTTGAGCCAGAGCACTAAGACCTGAGGTCAGACGGGAGCCTCCAATACCAATTCTGCTAGACTGACTGAGCACAACAGGGAAACGTTCCGATGAACACAAAGCACTTTGCAGTTTTTGGACCAACAGTGTCAGTGGAGTTTCGTTCCTTTCATGATCAAGAGAAAGGGCAACAGATATGAAGGACTTGTATCGCCTAAGCGCCTGCTGACGAAGCTTTGGCAGGTGTGCTTCAGATACCCTTTCCTTTCCAAATGTCCCACACGACAAATAGTCAAGAAATGCTGCAACAACTCCACTTCTAATGAACTCAAATGTGGAAACCCCGTTCACTTTACTAAGCTCAGCAAGCATTTCACTTACTATCAGGCCTAATTGTTCCTCAACATCATGTGAGATGTCAAAATGATTAGCACTTAAGGCCTTTGATTTCCCTTTGGCTTTTGTTACGACATTCTCAGTTGCGGTATTCAACTTTGCACAGAGTGTTCTCAGTTTAAGAAGGTCATCAGTAACTCCGATATCACTTGAATCATGGTCAGAAGGGAAGTATTTATCTTTGAATGACTTTGCACGATCGCTAACTGCGAAACGAAGACTGGTGTTCGGAACTTCTGTAGAGCTTGGAGGTGAGCTGGCAATCCCAGAATTGGAGGCGTTTGATTCATCTAATGAACTGTTTTCTGTCGGAGCAGCACCCCCACGGCGGCGTTGGCGTCTAGAGCGTGAGTGCATAACAGAATCATTATCTTTATCCTGTGGAGGTACCTGAGAAGGCACTGTATTCGAGGATTCCAAACATATAAGTGACTCCACAGCATGAACAACACCTTCCCTCACAAACAACTTGGAAAATGTCTCTGGAAGTTTTTCCATCATAATTTCTGCTATCTGAAGAGCAGGAATCAACACTTGTGGATCTTTCCAAGCAAGAATGCCTGCTAGGAAGCTGCAAAGGTAAATTGTGTTACTTAGCAAGGATCAGAATTCAGAAAAGATGAGCCTACTGAGACAGTACACGAACTGATAGCTTCTGATGTCAATATATCATGAAACCATTCTCTAGAAGAAATGAATCAGGCTTTGAAGTAGAAACTCGTATTAGCACCTTGATATGTTCGTTGTGCCAAGGAGAGACTGAATCATTTCAGCGGAGCTGTAGTACATTAATTTCCCGATGATAGATAAGCACTTATGACGTATTGGTGCATTTACACTTGAACCATACACCTGTCCAAGAGCAAAGTCTATTAAGTACAACAACCAAAATACTATCTCAAAAATAGTAGTTACAATTCGTCAACAAGAAAAGAAATTGGTCACAAACCTGCGTAATTATGGGTAATAAGTCTGTACCAAAGTGCTGTAGAAGTTCGGGGTGTTCACGTAACAGCCTCTCATGACCCGACCTTTCATTTTCTGTTGAACCAGGCCCGTCTTGTTTGGTGGAAGCGGATTTCTTTGTAGAAGAGCCTTTAACAAATACATGGAAGTATGTTGGTAAAGAAATGATTCCCACAGGCAAATGTGGAAGCAGATCATCAGCAAGGCTCACGATCTCAAACATCTGCAGGGTTAAAAATTAACAGTAAGTGTATGAACTCCATCCGCACAAAGAAATAACCCCTGGATCAAACACACGAAGGTTTCAACAATTGATGTTTTGAGCAGCTAAATGAGAGAGCAACAAGCAGCTGCAGACAACATTATACATTTATACTAAATGTCAGACTCTTGTGTATCTGTCCACATATGGTTGCATCGAACAAATGATTACTCGCACAGTTATGCTAAATATAAAGGGATTAAGATGACAAAAATCTCAGCAGCTACCTAATCGTGGTAAATGTTGGCAGATTTAACCCAATCACATTCCAAATGAGTATCTTATTCCCTCACAAGCCTCCTTAAAACAACATCTCAAAGTACTTAATGCAGGATGACTTATTTGATGATGGTGACTATATTGATTGGCCACTAATGCTCTTACAAATTGTATCGCATAAAAATGGTAACTAGTCATAACGCTAGCACCAGCAGCGTAGTAATAAGTGATAGACGTAACCACCTGATCAGCAGGCCTTGACAAAGCTGGGGAGACTGATGTTCCGGCAATCAAACCAGAACCTGAAAGAATATCTTTAAGAGTGCCACTAATTCCAAGAAGAAGAAGTGTTTTGGCTGCCAACAGCGATCCGCTTGCACATGTTGAGAGAAGACGGACTAAGCCCTGAAAGAAAGTCCAATCTAAACTTAGCAAGAGTACAAAAAAGACATAGTAAACAATACGAAAGAACAACAAAACATATTTGTGTGTACCGTATACGTCGATGTACTCAATGATGCCTGGCCTATAGAGTTGCTGACGGATACCAAGCTAGCAGCTTGTGCAACCAACCCATGATTGCACAACTCGTTCAATTTCTCTGGATAGGAAGAAAAAGCCTCTGCGATGCGTGTTAAACAAACAGAAGCATGCTCTAGCACCTGGAATGTGCATAAACAAAAGGTTGAAATCACATGATATACCCTGATAGGATTGGTATTTGGTAGTGACAAATTTTTAGAACCAGGTAATGGCAAATCATAAGCCAAGAGGTGGAAAGTACCTTAGAATCATGGTGGTTTAGGAGATTCGTGAGCAATGGAACAGCTTCCATGACAAACTCCGACGCATCAGATGGCAGCTTCCTGCATATATTAGCAGCGGTAGACAACGCTACTCTCTAGAAGCATGTCCACCAACGAAACAAATTTAAGTTGAGGCAAACAGCGCACAGCAAAACCGCATTAAACTGAAGTATACCCGAGGACTTGGAAGAAATGGAGTGTTGATTTAATTAAATACCTGAACACCAGTGGAGAAAAAGTCAAGATACGATAGGACAGCCATTAGCGCGCCAGCACGCAAACAGGCAGTTGGATGCTCCTGAGAAACCTTCTTAAGAGCTTGTAGAGACTGAAAACATGTGAAGGAAAACAGATAAAGGTTAGCATCTTGGCGGGGGCAAACTACATATGTTCATTCCTCAAGCAAACCTAGCAAGATAAGATGAGCACATGATAAGATACATCCATGACACCAGCATCATGGCAGGCGCGTAGCTGTGCAGTCGAATCCTCTCGGGCTAGAGCCCGCTATGGGATACAGAAGCAGGGATTCTAAGCAACAATTTACTGGTTTAGCACTAACGGAGGACGGGTAGCAACAGCCCTAGCCTAGGGGTTAAAGAAAAGGGAATACAGAGCTTAAGTGAGCCTGGTTTACCTGCTCGGCGAGGTCCATGTACTCGATGGTGAGCAGTCGAGCACAGAAACACGGGATAGCCCCATAGTGCACGACGGCTGAGCAGGCGGACGGGAGGACGTCGACGAGGTTTGCGAGGGCACGTGCAGCGAGCAGCATGACATCGGGGCTGGCGCCGCCAGCAGCCTCCTCGCGGCCGAGCAGACCAACGAGGATGGGCACAAAGGCGTCGACGGGGAAGGCAGCGAGCGACTCCTCGGTGCCGATGGAGAGCATCTCGCAGAGCTGCATGAGGGACTGGAGCAGGCGCGACTCGTCCCCGTCGGCCTGCAGGCCGGCGAGGATCCTCTTGAGCTGGGCGGAGGTTGAAGACGAGGAGGAGGAGGCGGCGGCGGCTGCTGCGGAGGAGGGGAGGAGGTCATCGAGGCCGGCGCCAAGCCTGCGGAGGAGGCCCTGAAGGGCGGTGCTGGCGGAGGTGAAGGAGTGCGGGAAGGGGGCGACGGAGTCGTCGTCGTCGTCGGGGGCGACGGGGGGAGAGGGGTTGGAGGTGGAGGAGGGGTCGGGGTCCTTTCCCTTGTCGGCGGCGGCGCGCGCCCGGCGGCGGGAGGAGGGAGAGGGGTCCATCGCGGGCGCGGAGGAGCGGCGGGAGCGCTTGGGGCTGAGGCGGCGGAGGAGGAGGCGGCGGCGCGCTTGCGGCTGCGTGTTTCCATACAAGCGGCGAGCGGGCGGGGGGAGGGCGGCTCGCGGCCGTGCCTAGGCGGCGAGCGGCATGGATGGATGGATCTGCGCGGCGATGGATGGGATCGGAGGGGGATGGCTCGTCGGAGTAGGAGACGGCGATGGATGGATCGGAGGAGGAGGAGTTGGCTGCTCTGCCCTCGGGGGGGTTGGGGATTGATTGATTTCCTTCCTTTATTACTCTCTCTCTCCCTTTTTTTTTTAATCTTTTCCCTTCTTTTTGGGAGCTCCTTCTTTTTCACATTTGTTTTGCCTCGCTCTTTCAATCTGTTTAAAATCGTTCCATGTATACGTACTGGAGCCTACTTGATATGACTACGGTCTACTCTTTCTGGTTTTTAAAAATTGTTCTTCCGTTTTTCTATAATAACTAATTTTTAAATAAATTATTTTTATAAGATAGAGTCTATTAGTTAATTGTGTTGTTTGCGATGAGCTAGCATATTTTTCTATTTTTTAAAAATTTAATTACGCTAAATAAGACATATTCTGCTACAGTAAAATTTCAGTTGCTACAGTACAATTTTAATTATTCGGCTATAATAAAATTTCAACCGCTACAGTCATAAGATACAGCTTTTCAGCCAACCGAGCGGTGCCCTAATCTATCCCGGGAAAATTGGCGATTTGCCACACTACCTTGTTTCGTAAAAAAAAAAAGGAATAAAAATTCTCTCTATCGAGCGAGAGAGGAGAGAGAGAGAGAGCTCGCTCTGTTCTGTATGTTTCTTTTCTTCTTACCAAAGAATCTCACGTGAAAAGACCGGAATGCCCTCACCGGCATCCCCGATTCAGAGCTCCTCGCCGGCATGCAGCAAAAGGTCAATAAGAAAAACAAGCACATATATGTGCAAAGATCCATGGAATCCAATCCATTGGCACCGACAAGCACATATATATATACCACAAAATGATTCGGACACTCACGTTTCAACCTGGTGCTCTTTCCTTCTTCAACCTTGAAAATATTTGCACCAATGCAATCTTTTTCGTGGCCGGCCTCCATGATTGCTCCGCTCCTCCGAGAAAAGTCCTTCAGTCGCATCTTTTCCGGAGGGATCACGTAACAAGGTCCAAGATACCACGTGATGAATCATCTAAATTTCTAGAGTTTAAATTTTTATTGTTTATATTTTTTTAAGAAGTTTCTGTTATAGAAATTGGTCAGACAGCCGAGAGGTATGACCGGGGTTTTAATAGGGGTTGCATTTTTTTTCTAAAGAGGGATGTTTTGCATTGAGTTCGATCAGTCTGATCGCCATCTGGTTAGCGATCAGACCGGCTCTGAGGATTGTTTATTGGTTTTTGGGAAATAGGTATTGGATTGAATTGAATTATATTTGGTTATTGCATTTATGTTGTATAAAGCATGTTTTAACTAACACGGGTCAAGTTGTGAAGAACTTGTGTCCGAAAATAAATTTTTTTATCTTTAAATGTGTAAGAAGCTTGGAATCAACTGTGATGAACGTTGAGAATCGGGGCACGCTCATGAAGGAACCAAGACCTAAAACGATCAATGATGCTAGATGAGATGGTTGATCTCAAGCGTGGCACCAGTAAGGTGAGAAGTGTTGAATGAAAGGTTTGTGTGACGACCGTGTTGCACCAAATGGTTTGATCGGTCTAAGTGGGGTGTGATCTGGTGAAACCGAAATGAGAGAGACTGGGCGGTCTAACGTGGCATCTTTGTTTTCCAAAGCGGCCGCCTAACCTGCCTACGCGGTGCCTAGGCGCTAGGCGCCACCCTCCCGCCTAGCCCGCCTAGGTAGCGATTAGGCACTAGACGCTGATCTGGTGTCTGACTAGCCCTTTTGTGAACACTGTGTGGCATGCTATTGGTGCATTTACACATGGCAACATGGTGATTGCTTGTAAGTTAAGAAAGTGACTGGGTTAAGGAATGGTATTTTGGTAAGAATGCCAAATATCGAAAATCATATAGATCAAAATCGCGGTGCTTGGGAGAGCGGTTTAGGTTAAGGAAATGAAAGAGATCAAGTAGATCAAAGGTGCTTGACTTAGCGGATTCAGACTCATATGCTTTGAAAAGCGTACATAAGTTAAGTGTGTGAGTAAACCCATGTTGTGTTGGGTTAACGGGTTTTTTTTCTAAATGTGCTAGTGGATAGTATCCATTAGGTTAGATATGGACTGGTTGCCTCATTTATTTAACAGGTTGGAGATAAAAGTTTGCAAACCAACCACTCCAGCCATCTCAACCTTGAGTTCTAGGGTTAGAATTAGAAAAAAGTAGACGATGTAGTGTGCTCTCTTGTCATCCATATGGAGTGGTGGTAAAACCTTCATTTTCAAGTAGCAATAGATCAAATTTGTTTATCACTTATGGTATCTTCTTGTTTGGTTGATTTGCTCTTATTCTTATTGGTTTTGATCTCTTCTCTCTCCTTGATTTTGCTGTGTGCCAAGAATGTGTAAGCGATGGAGATGACTCATGGAGATCAAATCTCATCCATTTAGGCACCAAGTATTACAAGATTTTAAAGTTACTCGGTTTTGCTTGGATTTGACCCTATCTTGAGGTTTTTTAATCATAGGGTTTTTGCTTCGAATCTTTAGGAGAAATAACTTGCTGTGATATGTGTAAAATCATCTAGAGCTATCTTAACTATCATCTATCCACAAGCAAATCATATCCTAATATTTTATAGTTTACCCAGTTTCGGTACAATCTTGCTTTTCTTAGGAAGGGATGGAACTTTGATAATGATTCATGCGATCGTTGCATGGAATAGGTTTACGAGACTCTAGGAAAGGTGTGTTCTAAGTTTTATCTCTTTTGGTTGAGAATTTTGGGAGTTGCATCATTCTTGGTCTTGGTTCAAGCTGATTTTTTGTTCTGAAACAGGGAAGTGGTCAGATCTCTCCTAAACCCGACTAAACCGGTCACCGGTTAGACCGCCATGGTCAAGCCGATCAGACCGGTCACGATCGGACTGTCGGGTGCATGCCGGTCAGACCGCACCCCCTATGATGGTTAGACTGGTGAGGTGTTGAAAACCGTCTCTATTTGGTTTTTATGGTTACTGCTTTGTTATGAGCTTTCAATTTTGATCTCCATTGCTCTGTAGCTACTAGAGTGAAGAATTTACGAATACTTAAGGGCAAAATTGTGAGGCACCATTCACCCCCTCTATTACTATTGCATGTCATATATGTGGTATCAAAGCCAAATTAACTATTCTTAATAGATCTTAAGCAGTCTTAGAATCCTGGTTCTTATTGAAAGGCTCAAATATCCGCGTACATCCAAGCCTAAGGCCATTTAAATTGGGATAAAAGTTAATAATCTTTATGCTGTGCCTGTTAATGGTCATGTCACTCTTGTAAATACTCCGGACGCCTGCCTAGTTTTTTTTTTCGATTTGGATTTTCCACGGTAGATTTGTATCTCTGATGTGATTGATTCTTTATGTGTGTGACATTTGTTACATATAACAAGCTCCTTCGGACTAGGTAAATCCCAAGCTACTTGCGTTGTTGTTAAACAGCAGCTTCGGGGTACCTTTTCTTTAGCTATATATGTAATGCCGTTACCTCTTTTTTTTTTGGTAGTATAACTGTCATGCGTTTCTTTATAGGCGGTAATGTATGTTGGGCTGCCATGCCAATCTCTCTTAATACATAGGGACGCCGCGGCTTCCTGTCAAGTTACTCGCAGGCCAGAGCACTCCACAACCCCCGGAGAGGAGTAGGTGTGGTCGTCGTACATGGTTGTAACGTCATGGTTATAGCGCTATGGTCATGGCACCGTGATCGTGGCGCCGTAGTTGTGGAGCTGTGGTAGAAATGTCGTGGTTATAGCACCGTGGTTGAAACATCAAGTCGATGCGCCATGGTCGAAAGGCCTCAGATGAGAGGACGTTGTTGCCGGGTAGAGGACGCTGTCAAAGGGGCGCTCCCTCCTCGTCGAAGCTATCAAAGACGCCGCCGGCTTCTAGTGTTAGGGATTAGGGGGAGAGCTGTGGAGAGGACATCGTCGAAGGGCGCAGGGGAGAGGACTCAGAGGACGCCGTCAAAGGGACACATGGGCGGGCGAAGTCGTCGCTATCAAATCACCGTCACCTGAAGTGGAATCGGGGAAGAGTTTAGGGTTTGCGCAAGGGAATTCAACGCAAGAGGTTTTTTTTTTGCAAAATGTCGGAGCATTGCCCGCGGGTGCATCTGGGCCACATTCGTAACAACTTTATTTATATCAGTTAAAATCATAGTCTCTCTCTTCAAGCTCCTCTACATATTGTTACTACTTATAAGCCAAAACTAAAATACTATATAAACGGCACTACATCTTATCTGAATTTATTAGCGAAATTCATACATGGGAAACACGGGATTTCAAAGCGTCAAGAGGTTCGAGCTAGCATGCATTGATCTCGAAGCAGCAGTAAGTTTGTAATATTGACTGCATGAGCGATCTCATAGGGATACAATCGGAGCGGATACGAACAAATATCGTTTATTCTGTATCATATTCTATTTTTTTCGGAGTCAGAGTCAGACATGGATAATGCCAGATATCTATTTCTCCATTCTGTATCTGTTCCATAATCTTTCGGACGGTCGGTCGGACAAAAAATATCCGCTTCTTTGTACAGGACATTGAACAGTATGGTACAATCAGAGTGAATATGGAGAGATTAATTATTGAGATATTGAAGGAAGAACACTCAGTACTCACACATGTTTAAATGTGATAATCTAACTATATGTTATCTTGTTCCTAGGTGAAGTCATAACAAACTTTCTCATATCACTTGATATACGGATATATACAAATGGATATCACTTATCCCTTATCTTATTCCATGTTTTTTCCTCGAAGTCGGACACGGATAGTACCGGATACTCATCTACCTCTTTCGTATTCGTTTCGCAAGCCTTTGGTCGGTCGAACGGACGGACGAAAATTATCCGCCATGTTTGCACCACAACAGCATGCATGCAGCACAAACTATGGTAACAAAACCAAAAGAAAAACGCATACAGACAGGCAATTTTATGCAAGAATCGTCAAATGTGCCCTCAAGTTCTGTTGCTAAGAGACGGGGAATACCATCTACTATCTGGTTACTACGCATTGATCACTTCAAAAATAAAGTATCTGTTCAAGACTGTGTTGGGCTTTACCGGTTGCATGACAAAAGATTGAAATCGCCAAAACAATGAAAACTCACATGGTTAGATCTGCCATTGGTTCTTTCTTTGGTCTTCCCTCGCCACAGACAAACAAATGACTACAATAAGTACGACTCAACAACTGTTCGTCCGAATTTCTGCTCGACATCCTTTGGCGTTTCAATCTGCAAAAAAAAAAAAAGATGTCAACTTTTTTCTAAAAAAAAGGGAGAAGAAATAAAAGTTGCAAAAAATGTTGTAACAGAAAAGATTAAGAGGGGCAAATATATTTTGAGTAATGGGCACGCACAGCGTTCAATGCTATGAAGAGAGCTTTGATAACATTAAGTGGGTTCCTCGATCCAATAATCTGCAATGGAAACATAGAAAAATTACCATCTTGCAAATGCAAATGGAGTGATAAGTGGTTGTGTGTACTATAGCAGAAGCACACCTTCGACTTGACGTTGCTGAAACCAGCTAAATACAGCACAGTTTCGACAGTCCTACCAGCAGCACACATTCCACTTCTCGTAGGTCCAGGCCAGAGGTATATCTTAAGATACACAAGCAGCAATCATGTCCACAAAAGTTTCCACAAAACCTCCGACAAATAAGAGGAGAGCGATTTGCTACTCAGATGCGTTTACCTTTGTTTTCTCATATTTAGCCTGAATCGCATGAGCAACTGTGTGGTCCTCATATCGCTCCATATAGTGGAGGTTCTGGAAGCATTTCTCGTATGCCTGGAAACAAAATAAGACATTTCCTTTAAAAAGCTGAACTTTTCAGTTGAGGTAATGAATTCCAACTGAAGCATAAAAGTAGTAACTCAGGTATCAAGCATACGAGAGAAATTTCCATGGCATTACTCAGACGGCCAAGCCCAGGATTGAGGATTCTCTATGACTATATTTTGGAGAAATTTTACCAGGCATACCACCCTATAGGCCATAGTGGATCATTAAAATGTCTTAAGATGAACCGAATGCCGTACAATCACATGATCACTTGATTATCCCAGTCTACCAGATTTAGTAATACATCAACAAGAAATATAAAGATAGTTATATTCAACAATTTGAGTTCAAATGGAGCCTAAAAGATTCTGAAAATGAAAACGTATATGCGCATACTTCACCATCAAGCACCACTAATCTTCCTGCTACCCCTGCATGCACGTGTGCACACACAACCCACAGTCACCGCGGTCCCTTGAGGCAGCCATGGACATACCGCACAAACCCCCCAAAAGAAAAAGGGAAATGAGCTAATAATCAAATGGATAACACATCAGCGACTACTATCTGCACACTAAGTGTGGACAAACAATCATAAACTTAAATGGATATCAAGATAAAGCACTAGCAAATGAATTGAAGAGGTAATTCTGAGCTCAAACATAGGTTTGATAAATTGTTTGGGAAGGCAAAGATCCATACCCTCTGTATTGCAATCTTGGCTGTTGGACCTTTAGCTTTTGCAAAACCTACAACACCATGGTAGTTTCCAGTGGCCAACAATGCTGTGAATTTTGCTATTTGGCCTCCCTGAGAAGCAGAATGCAAAATTTGGTAACGAACGTGGGGAAAAGCTATAACTAGTAGTAGCGATCATCCAAACAAAGAGCATTCACCTTAGTAACTTTACATGTCCGATTAACGTCAATGACTTTCACATCAAAACCCTGTGGTGTATAATGACCAAATCTGTTAGTATACACAATACCGATAACTAGAGAAAGCCAAGTAGTAGGCACCATGAAGTTAGTACATGAGGTGAAGAACATCAAGGAAGGGCACACCCAGCCATAAGATGACTGCCAGGCCAATGCAATCAACTCCAGTGAGAACATCACTTACTTTTCTGTACATAGGTCTCCTCTTTTTGTCGGTCAAGGTGTTCCGCTCCTCCACCAAATCCTTTATTTCCTCTTCTAAAACTCTGCCCTTTTTACCAAATGTATGATCCAGCTCTGCTAACTTCTCCTCGATCTTCTTTTCAATAGCATTCAATTTCTCTATGAGCAGATCATCCTTCTCCTTTGCTTCATTGAATTCCTCATCTTCTTCCTCGAGGCTTGCCCCTTGGATCATCTGCTTCTCCTTGTCAAAGCCAGAGTTGCCCACTATATCCTCTGGAGAACCAACCTGCTGGTGCTGAATAACCCCAAAGTTTGCGGGGTTGTTGGGGTCATATGCCTCCTTGCACTCCATCAGTCTAACAGCTCGATTCAGCTTCTGGAGGAGAACAAAGCGCTCTTTCCCAGTGGAATCTTTGAGACGATTCATCATGTCCCCAATAACTCTGTACTCCAATGGCAGTTTCAAATGGCGCTCCTCGAATTTGTCGATTTTTGTCATCCATTTGTGAGCATCATCGAGGGTTTCTGTTCAGCATTGCCGTAAGGGAAAGAGTTTTAGCATGCCAAGGTTCAAGAGACGATAATACGGAGCTAGCGATGGCCACCAACTCTCGCACCGGTGGTCAGGCGTAGCAGAGTAAATGGCGCAGCAAGCAATGTACAAATGCATACACATGGAAGCTTCTCTTTCTGGCTGGTAAAAGCGGTGGAAATGGGTGGGGGGAAGTCTTACCGGCCTCGGCGAAGGAGCGGAGGAGGTCGGAGTGGCGCTTGCACTTGCGGTCGAACTCGTCGACGCGGCGCTTGATGGCGTCGGGGGTGTAGCGCTCGTCGTCCTCGTCGCTGTCGGAGTCGGTGGGCTCCCAGAAGGAGTCGTCGGCCGCTGCCGCCTCCTTGGCCTTCCGGCGCTCGAGCTTCTCGATGAGCGGCTTCACGCCCAGGAAGTCCTCCTCGTCCGAGTCGCCGGCCTCCACATCGCCCTCCTTGAGGCGCTCCTCGCGCTCCTTGTGGCGCTCGCGCTCAAGCTCGGCGAGGAGGTCGTGCACGACGCGGTCGCTCTGGATCTGCTGGGACCTGGAGGAGGCGGAGAAGGCCAAGTGGCGGCGCGGGGAGATGATCCGCGAGCACAGCTGCTGGGGAAGCGGGCTAGAGGCGGCGAGGTGGAGGGGCCGCAGGGAGAGGAGGCGGGCCCACGCAGCGGCGGCGCGGGAGAGGGAGGCAGCGGCCATCTCGGCGGCGGAGGGAGGGAGGGGGCAAGGAGGAAGGGTTTGGGTTTTGGAGGAGGAGGGAGATGCATGCATCAATGGGCTGGGTTGGGCCCCGCACGATGCATCAATAGGCTGGGCCTAGCCTCGATCAAGGAAGCAAGCAGCACGCATGATGGGCCTTGCCTTGTCGGTCCGCAAGACAAGAGCCGATTCGATTTCGATTTCTAGGATTTCGATGTAGAGCCCATTCTGGACCTGAGCAAAATCTGGTTTCGTCATTATTATCTGGAATGACGTTCTGCAATACAGTCTTGCATGGAAGAAATAATTTTCTTGATTCGGTTTTCTGCTATATAACTTCTCTAGCAGTTGACAATTTATTATTTTTACTGTGTACTCAGTAGCATAACCTACTTTAACCTCGGAGCCATCAGCGGTGACAGCATAGCAGTTGACAATTTATTATTTTTACTGTATACGTCTCCACCGGCGGCAGCGGGATCCATACCATCACGCCGCCCAAGATCGCGCAGCTGCCAGACACTGCATGGCACCGCAAGGATCCGACCGCCGCCGCAGTTCCCGCGGTCGCTGCCGCCGGATCCCGCTGTCGCCTGCCCCAGGGAGCCACCTCCTCTGGATCTGGCGGTCCCTCTTCGCCGCCATCAGTGCCTGCCACCGCCAGGCCGCCGCGCGAATCCACCGCCCGGATCTGACCTTCTCGGGTGGATCCGTAGTCTCGGCGCCCGAGGTCGCTGAGCCGCTGTTGAGGCCGCCGAGCCGTCATCACTTTGTCTTGGTCGCCGCGGCCCGCCGCTCTCCGCCTAGCCGCCGCCGCCGGTGCCGCCACCGCCATCGCTCCACCGGCCGCCGCTTCGTCTCTGCACTCTGCGAGGGAGAGAAGTGGGAGTGAGGGAGGTGATGTAGACGTTGCCGTATGGCTGCGGGCCTGGGTCGGGTGTTACACTGATGGCCTACGTGGGGGTGGAGAGAGGGGAAGAGTTTTGAGGGAGTGGGGTATTTTGTTTTCTACTGTTGATTTCTTTGTCAGTCTTGGGTTATTTTTGTCGTGAGTCTTCCGTTGTGTCCATCCAACTCCGTAGTCTCTAATTTTTAGTTTGTCTAAGCTGTGCGAGTCTACAAATTTATTATCAGTCATAGAAGTATAGAAATTTTCTTTTGCACAGCAGCAGTCGCCGCTCTACTCTCTGAACCGTGTGCAGATCGTAGAAGTCGTTATGATGCCGCCGCTTCTCTAGCCGTCGCCCCGATATTCTAAGGCCGCCGCGCGTCTTTTGCACCTTGTGCACTGCGTCGCCGCCGTCTTGGGCTTCGATCTGTGCCGTCATACTTCTATCTATTTCTCTTCGGCTTGATTTGACAGTTTATTAAAAAAACTGCACGCAACGACGATATTATCAAGACTCGAACGTCGGATATTTTTTGTTTTAGTATTAACCATTTTTCAAATGCAATGCTATTGCATACGACTTGCATTTGAGGGGGTGTTAACAGTATTAGAGATAGAATATGAATCAGTATATTCTCATGTAATATTCCTTTGTACTCTCTATATATATTGTTCATTAAGCTTCTTCAATATATACATAATATTCATAACAGCTTGGACCATGCTGCATCCGTGGCGAAAACTTTCATCACCTCTGATGCGATGTCGTTGACATCGAAGGGCCTGAGCAGGCACCTGCTGAAAACTTTGATAATTTGTTTTTGTTTTTCATTGTGTGTTCAGGTTATGGGTTCTAATTTAGGAGAAGAGTTCTGCTTTCCTGTCCCCTGGGCAGCCGTGTTACATTGGAGGCAGAATTACCGTTATTTTTCGAGGCTCTAATTTTTTTTGGGGAAATTTCGAGACAGAATTTTAATGCTAGTGTTGCGTCAAAGTGGCGGCAATCGGTTCAGCGAACTCGTTATGAATGACCTTGCCGTTTGTATGACGTCTTGGGCTTTGCGTGATGCTTTATCAAAATTGAGTGCATCTAATTGTCGCCCAATCTTCGAAAATACCTGAACTGCAACATGTTCGCTAGAGTTGCCTTGTTTTACAGTCTTAGAAAGTGTACTTGTATTAAATTCGCTGGACATTTTAGCTTCATATTGATGTCCTCATAGAGGATATGCAATTGCAGAAATAAAAGAGCTACGATCTTGTTAATGTTTGTGTCCACCCTTAGCATATGCATTTTCACTTTCCATTAGTTTCAGAGAGCAAGCTACGACAGCTACGGGACCAGCAAAATATCTTTCTATATTTCACAGACGAATCTTCACCTTCACATGTGCATTGCAGATGTTTCACAGCCCCATGTTTCTTTTTTGAGGTCACTGGTGGAATTCTTTTACTGTAAATTTAGAATACAACAGAAACGAATTTTTTTTCTTTCTATATTTGTTTGGGGAAATCAGTACATACTAATGCATTAACAGAACCAACAGATTCCCTTCTCTTGAGATTAAGATACACACCAATAATTTCGATCAGAATAAGCTGTAAAATTAATATACAACCATAAATGATTTCTGTACGGTGCGAAATGAAATCAGTTGAAACCATGAGGGGCAAGAACACAACAAGCTTCTCTGGGCTGCCAAAATCGGTTCACCAGCTACAGTTATTTCATTCCGCTCTGATGAAAGGAGAGGAGCTCATTTCAGTTGTGCTGTAGAATGATTCCTCCTGGTAGTAGTTCTCATCCTTCTCGTCTTCCCACTTGAGAACCTCCCTTATGTACTTGAACGCTTCGTCGACCGTCTGACGGTCACGGGCGCGAGCTTGCCACACAAAAAGCTTCCGGTTTGTGTGGGAAGAGTACAGGTCCTTGAACTTCATCGCGATGTAGTAGTATGCCTGGTGGGCCAGTGACTGGTTATTGTGGTGCGTCCGCACGGGGGAGAAGTCATTGAACCACTCACAAGTTGAGAGGGGCGCGCGGTTTATCTTCTCCTCAAAAAGGTCGTACTTGTTGAGCACCAGAACAAAAGGCGTATCGCAGAAGCACGGTTGCCTGGTTCAACAGAAGTGAAAATTGATGATTTAAAATTTTGCTGATTAATTCAACAAAATCCATTCATGAACGGTTTTCATTTTGAAGACAACAATACCAACACCAAGATCAGTAGTTATGTATTCCATCTGAATGTAATTTCTGATGAAAAAGATTAGCATACCGGATTGTAGCCTCAAATAGTTCTTTGCTTTGCATCATCTTGTTCAGAAGAGGCCGACTATTACCATTTACAGGGGGTCCCAATTGATCGTAGTCACTGAGCGCTACACAGAATATCACCATGCGGACATCCTCAAACATCTCCACCCACTTGCAGCCATCATTCATGCCCTTCGCACTTACTCTAATCAGCTGATATCTGAGAAGCAAAACATATAAGAAGATTTAAGTGTGCATGACTTAGATGCACCTTGCACAAGGCATGAAGGAGGTGAAGAGATTACTTGGTAAGAGGCTGCGAATGTGCCTCAGGGTTGTCAATGTAAGGTTCAGACATGGGGCTGCGTTCATCAAGGGTGAACTCAATGAAAGCCAACCCATTCCCTTGTGTTACTCCTTCAGCAAAGATCACATCTTTCTCTGAAGGCCCATACTCATTGCTCGACACCTCAGTGGCCTGCAAGGAGATGCCATGTATAGGACAAGTCAGTTGAACAACTTGAATAAAAGCCTAACCGTACACGACACAAACCAACTTTGCCAACATCAAAAGAATAAAAAGTCTCATATATAACAGTGCAAGAAAAATCCAAAAACAAGAGATCTGTAAAGGAGATTAGCAATCCTTAGAAGATGGCTTCAACATGAGAATAGCCATGCTGTGCTGAATAATTCAAGAAGTTGTCATTGTGAATAGATAAGGCTAGCATGTGTTCTGGAATTAATACATTGCTGTGACAGAAAGTGAGAATCTAGCAAAATATAGTTAGACACAGATTACAAATAGACTAAGCTCATAGTGCCATCTTATCAAAGGTGGAGCTATATTAATTTAAAAGCTCTAGAGTTTATACCCTGCTCAAAAAGTACTCGGCAACATCAGGGAGAAAATGTAATTCTTCCTTTCTTTTATATGTTGCTTGTACGGCAGGGTCCTTCCACATCTCATCAGCAAATGGAGCATATTCACGTGTTGCAGCAGGGAAGAATGCATCTAGATCACCCATTGCTATGATATCCAAAAGCCAATCTGAGAATTTCTTCAGCCTTGCATTTATCGAGTATATACATGAATCTGAACCATCAGCTTTATTTTCATCTGCATTAAAAAAAACAGCTCAACAGTACAGCATTTGTGCCTGAAGAAACAAACACCAGAGCAAATAGCTTGACCATGTTACCCTGTTGGGTTTCGTCATCATCCGGAATTGTGCAATTCAATCTAGACAATGCCTCTTCCTCGAAACGCTCACGACCCTCTAGCAAAATTCCAAGATACTTGAACATATTGCTTTGGATCATCATTTTGATACCATCAAGTTCTTCTTCGGTGAACCCTGTTCCATACAAGTACTTAGCCTGATACATAAAACCAAAAAGAAAAAGAAATGTCAGCATGAAACATGCAGGAACTAGTACAGGATACAAAGTATGCACACCACTGCCAATTAGAGACAACAGAACTCCAGAGAATGAATCATGACAAGTGGAAACTCTGTAAAAACTTCCAAGTTTTATGCTTAAGAACGTAATCCTGGTGATTGCAACAACATAGCCCATCTCTGGTCTGTGGAAGGGATCCGACAGTAAACAGACATGGGTCATCGACTCCAAGCAATACTACTGATATTCAAAGGGCTTCTACATCGCACAGCCAATCACCGATAATTATATCCCAAGAGTTGATAGAGCTGAAGGCATTAGTGAATGATATCATATCAGACCTGCTTAAAAATAGTGCTTGTACCAGCACCAGGTGGTCCAAGAAGAAGCAGCTTTTGGATTCTTTTCTGGTCCAAGTAATCAGGGACAGTTCTTGCTGAATAGGGAGCTTCATCCCTGGTTCCATTAGAGTTCCCAGGAGGCACCGGTAGTGAAAATAATGCGCATGCAAAACGTGTCAAAGCCTGGTCATAAAAAAGGAAATTTGTTAGGAATAAAATTGGAAGACTTGCTTGTCGACAATAGTTAGAGTTTAAAATTGTGATCAACTGTACAAATTTTATATAAATAATGAAACTAGGACAATGATCATATATTAGTTTCACTATAGCTCATTGTGCAAATCAAGAATTTCAGATGACTTCTCTTATATAAGTGGAGCTTATGATAATATCAGTTGCTATAGTGTTAGTATAAGAAAGTCATATGTATGAAAGATTAAATACTTCAATAGTTCTATATATCAATCGAGTACTCAAGTATCTTTGACTATTAATATATCATGTGTAGAATATGAATAATTCTAATTAAAGATTTATATGTGCAATGAATCCATAGTATTGATATCTATAATTAATCATAAGTCTATATACTTTATTATCCATGTTACAAACTGATATAATCTTACAATCATCTATTACTTAGTCATCGTATCTTATAAGTTATACTATTTATTATTATCATTAAATGTTATATTTAATATAATGATTGTAAATATGATGTGTAAGTTCTCATCATTTGTAATATAGTAATTGTTCTTAGAAACATAAACTCTAATTATCAGTGAAACTCTTTATTGCTAATATATGATATAGTTATTGATCTATTAGATATACATTCATATCTTTAACTCTAATAATGATATTAAAACATATCTTAGTTAAAATATCTATAAGCTTTTTTATATACTAAGTTTAGACGTAGATTTCAATATCAATACGATGGTTATACCATGTGATTATACATTGTATCATAGCATATCATAATCTATATAATCTGAATAAGAATGCTTCTTCTTATTCATTGAGCTACTATCATATCATGTTGACCTAGTCTTAGTGATACAGAGTCTACATCTCTCATAGTGCACTACATCTACTATGCATCCTATTCATCACACATGATGACTTAACTACTTATTGATTCAATCATCATCTCTTCAATTTGCACAATAATGCATCTTATTCTAATATTGGATACTAAGATTCACAATTGATATCGAGCTCTTCCCCAGCTTTGACCTCTTAGACTCATCGATTGGCTGGCCGATGCAAGAGACACACTTCCGCCCTTCTGGCATTGAGCCCATCATCCTCAGCACACAGTAGCCACAGTACCTTGCATCACAGACAAGACAAGTCTCCTTGCTCTCCCACTTCCTCTTCCCACACCGATAGCACGCCCTTCTCCTCTTCTCCTTCTTTGTGACTGCCACGTACTGGTCCGACATCTCCTCAAACTCCTTGCTCTCATACTTGCTGTCTGGCGTGAACCCAAAGGTCACCATCGGAGCTCTCCTCCCCTCCTGCACTTGGGGCCTATTCTGTGGCCCTGGTGAACTCTGTGCTGAATCATGCGACTGTGAGCGGGAATCGTCGTCGTCATCAAACTCCCCATTCTGCAGGACCGAATTGACCGACTCTGAGCTGCCACCAACCTGTGCGGACACTGGATCTGCGCACCGAGCGATCCGAGACACTGGGAGGGGGATTGGCTCCACAACCGGCGCAACTGGCAACCCTAAATTCCCTAGCAACCGGGAATCAGACACCGGCTCCGCCGTTGGGATTGCTGGGATCTCCACCGGGTCTACCCTGGGGAGCTCATAGGACACCGGCGGGCCGTCGTACTCGAGAGCGATGGAGTAGTCCAGGTTGGCGGGCGCCTCGGGGATGGGAGTGCCCGGAGGGAGAATCCTCCTCAGCATGTCCTGCCAGCTGCCACCATCCATTGCCTCCGCCTCCGCCATCTCCCTCTCTGCCAAACCACCTTTCTGCCCGTACCCTCCTCTTCCTACGCTCTCATCACCAGGAAGCTGAATGAATCCTTTTCAGCTCAAATCACAAAATTAGCTCTTTTTTTTAAGCACCGAATCAGCTCGAAATGGAACGAGGGGAGGCACCTTCGCACAAAGATAGTGGTCGGATCAAAATCCCAAATTAAATCCCGGGCTTTGTTGGCTCGAAAGAAGTGCAAAAGCAAGGACTCGGAGATCTTTACCGCCGCGCGCATCCGTGGCTTCAATTGCGCTGGAAACAAAAATCCGGAGGAAGTGGAATCAAAACCCAATCTTTCCACGACCGAACTGACCTTTCCGAGGTCGGCAGGAGGAGATCTCGCCCGGTCACCTAGAATCTCTTGTAGACTGGTCAGGAAGAACCGACGAAAATCTTCCTGCAGAGTTGGTGGTAGGACACCATGGATCGATCGGAGAGAAGCAGCGGAAACCAAAAGGAAGGAGATTTCGGCGGCGACCAAAAGGACGGAGGGGCCGATTCGTAATAAACGGCAGCGTTTGGGCTGACAACGAAAATGATGGGGAGGAGACGTGGTACTGGTTAGTTTATGTTTTTCACCCCTGAGTTTATTCTAATTGCAATTTGCTGGCTGGCCACGAGGGGGCCGTGTTTTTGTGTTGTCGGAGGGGATAGGAGCAAAAAGAGGCAGTAAAAAATGTACTGCGGGTCCCACCACGGGGTAATTACTCCACGCAGCTGGCAGTTAATGCTACCGCGCGCAGTAAATAAATGAATGAACATTACATCGTTTAGGCGGAGGAATTCCGGCGGCGTTCACACCTGTCCCTCGTGTCACGCCGTCCCCTTCTCCTCTCATCCCGTGCTGCCTCTATACCTGTCTATTGGGCCGTACCGGACCGGTACGGTACAGATCAAGCTCAGGCACAACCTATTTAGACTCAATAAATAAATGGATCATGATGTACCGACTCACGGAGCTCATACATGGCCCACGATCATGTCGTGCTGACACGGGCACGGTTAGGGTTAAACGGATCGTGCCGGTACGGTTGGCTCGTTAAGCCGAGAAAAAACAGAAAATTATAAAAATTTAAAGAAAAATTATAGAAAATTACAAAAAATTTATAGAAATTTAAATATTGTTAATCATCAAGATAATTACTTTCAATGATATAATGAGCTTTATTAACTTGTTAAATTACATGGGATGATTGTCTCGTTAAAAACTTTACCAGGTAAAACCTCAACTTGAGAAAACCTTGATAAAGAAAAAAAGTACAACCTATAAAGCTTACTAGTGATTACATCTAAAGAAAAATATTGAAAATCCTATTCATTGCTATCTATATACAAATTTTCAAAAGATACTTCTAAGTCTCTATTCTCTGCAGTATGTTGGAGTCTTGATTCAGCTTATTCTCAGACTTTGACGGTCAGAAGGATTTCGACCATCTCGTCCGAGAGACTTGTTTGCCGCTCCTCGATTATTCTTCTAGATAGACTGAAGGCTGACTCCAAGGAGACCGTAGAGACAGGAACAATTAACACATCCCGTGCTAATATGGATATAGCACTGGATATGTTACTTTCTGGGTTTGCTAACACGAGAGGATGTTCAACTCTTGCTCGAAGTCGACACTATCACTATTGAGATAGCTTGATATGTATCCTATGCTTAGCTGTCTTCCTCCTCCTAACTGATGTGTACCTGCACGAGAATCTCTAGAGGAAAAACCAAAAAATCTGCCCCATTGCATAGTCCCCATAGAGGTGTTAGGGGCTACCGGGGGTCTTTCCAAACGCATGGACCCAAACTTATTTTCGTATTTCTCGTATAGCTCATATAATTTATCCTTAACTACTCTATAGTATATACAATAATCTAAACCGGTAGCATCACTTAAAAGTTGTAATACATTTATAAATCCTTGAAGTCGTTGCCCGCATCACCGTCGCTTACCACCCTCACCACTTCAAGTCGTCATCGCTACCCATCGCTCCCCCACCGTGTCTCATGGCTACACGCCGTGACCTGCTTGTCATCGCACCGCCCAGGCTATCATGGCTTGCTCCGTCGAAGCTTTGGCCACCAATCCACCAAGATTTAATTCGAAAACCATCTGTGTCACATCGTTTTCCGCCACTTCCTCCCGCAGATCCCAAATTTAATTCAAGTTTCGTGCACGCACCTGCTCGGAAAAAGACTATTCTTCCCTGAATCCGTCAAGCTTCTCCACCGTTGTTCGTCATGATCGGTGAGACTCTGTCCGATTCCTTCGTAAATAAGAATACCTTAATCATCCTCTTAACTTTTGATGCGCTCAGTTTTGCATTGTACCCACCGTAAGCTCATCACCTCTATGAACCTAGCTGCTACCATTGCCCGTCTCCATCACCAGCCTAGCATAGTGTGCTTCTCCTCAAACCACCACCACTATTGGGTTCCTCACGTCGTGAGGATTCCGTTTTGCCCCTTACCCATACCCAACAACCATCCTGTCGCAGGTGTCGTGCCCAGCTCACCGCTTCCTCTCTGTGTGTAGTTCTCTGTTACAAGGAAGAGAAAGAATTCAAGAACTGACAGATGGGCCCCACAATTTATTTGTTGACTCTACTGGATTGGGCTGCCACATCTGCGCCACGTTAGCTAAAATGGGATTTAAATGGTGATTATGCTCTATGCTAGCTAGGTAGCTATGTCACCCTAAAACAACCTCATGTGTCGGAAACCGCTTCCCCGTCAGCACCACTCCGACAAAAACTAGGATGGGATGGCTTAGGGAGGGTAAAATACATGGTTTTGATAGTTGAGGGCTGTTGAATATCCGATTTTGCAGTTTGAGGTTAAAACTTAGACCGCCTCTCATGAATAGCCATAATTCAAAAATTTAATCTATTAGTCATAAGATCTAAATCTCTCTCTCCAAATCTAAATCTCCCTCATTGACCTTGGCTTTTGGGGCTACCTGCAGCTGGTCCGTCCATACAACTGTGCTATGGGCCACACATGCCAGTTGACGGACCTTTCGATAGGTCGCTCTCTCTCTCTCTCTCATTTCGTTTTCTTACCATGCAAATTAACACCAGCTAGACTAGATAGTCTGCAACTGCATTCCAGATCGACAAAGTGCAGGCCAATCGTGCACTAACACGTGTGCACACCAACAACGATCATAAAAAAGCTGATGGATGCTGGTCCAGTCCTCTATCGTACTAGTACATTGCAATATCAATGTTACTCCAATTAGACATGTACAATAGGTTTATATCAGTCGTATATAGTCTCTATCATCTAGGATTTTTGCTCATATAGATAAAAGAGAGAGAAATTAATTGTCTACTAACTAGTAACCGGTTACTGCACAAGAAACAATAAAAAAATAATGGAAGAGCATGCTATTACGTAAGAAACAATAAAAAAGCATTAAAAGTCTGTCCTAGTGTAATTTGAACCCTAAGAACTTAATTATATGAGGTGGAGAGTGTCGGCAGTAGTGGGGCGGCTCCTCCCCCTGTTTCTACCCTTGTGATGGATTTACCTCGAGAAAAGGTAAATCCTAGTGTAATTTGACCCACTATCAAGTCAAAATCTATCTTTATCTTACTTATGGACTATAGTTTTTTCTTGAGCCTGACACTGTGACACACACGCACAAATACACGAGCAATCACAGTGCATAGCCTAGGCTGCAGGTGCTGCTACCTGCCATGGCTGTTGTCCACACGCTATATATGACACCAGCAGCTCAGCTGATCGAGCTCTCTGCATAGCTCATATACACACACACAGACAGACTCCACATGCATGCAGATATATATACGATCAGTCCATCATATGGTAATCATTCTTTTATAATTTGGTGGTCTCTCTCTCTCTCTCTCTCATTGCAGTGTGTGTGCAGTCATGTGTCTGGGTCAATGTCAGGCAGACGGTAAAGGTCCCCAGCTGCTTGCATTGCACACCCTTTAAAGCTGAAACGAGGCAAACACAGACAGCGATTCGTGTGTGCCAACAAAAGCTAGAAAGCTCTCTGGAAAGAAAGTTAGCCATGGGGTTTTCAGCTCTTCACCTTCATATCCGAGTGAAAACCCCAAGGATCGCTGCTGCCTGCTTTAATTCTCTGCTTTTCTTAGGTTTGTTTGACCCACTTATTGGTGTCCATCCATCTTTCTGACGGTCTCATGCTGATCCATGCATGCCACAACAGTATATATATATATATATATCAAGTGTGTACTCTTTTATGTTTCCCTTTTCTTTAAATTCATGAAGATCCTGCTAGCTAGCTATAATTGAACTGACATGTGCTTCCTGTTAAGTGTAAGTAACAGAAAGTGCTGTTCTTATTTGCAGATAGAACATGATGATCGATGAATGTCTAGCAAAACTGAGGTGAAGGAGGATGCCGCACAAGAACAACTGAGTACAATAATATACTGATTGTACGGCAAGAATGACAAGATGCAAAGGCAACTTATACACATCGAGCCATTCTTTTTAGCTTTCCTAGGCCTAATGAACTTTCTCTCTTTGTATGACATTACACGCTTATCGATTAATTCCATGGAAACCAGGATTGGGACTCGCACGTTTCCTTTTCCTGCTTTATGGCAGTAGTAAGAAAAGGATGAACTCCTCTCTCTCTCTCTATCGATTAATTCCATGCACATGCTTTAAACAACAAATGACTTTGGACATAAAGCTAGCTAGCAAACGATGTAGGAGATCAAGATTTGCAGACAGCTCTCTCTCTCTCTCTCTCGACACGCATAATGGAGGGGAGATGGATGGTACATTGGTACGTACGTAATATCTCGTCATCGATCTCATTTGGCCTTGATCAGAATACACATGTCGATCATATGCTTTCTCTTTTTTGCTTGCATCTTTTCTCTTTACCTCGATCTGGCTATTAATTGTTGGCGATTGGATCAAGCTAGGGATCAATAAATATAGATATATATATATTGTCTTCAATTAGTTTGGGGTTGATGGATCTCATTGTGGCCTCATCATGATCCCTAGCGTAAACTCAAGGTTTGGCTGCCCGGCCGGCGGACTTGATGTCTCGGAGATGCAAGACACGTTCATTTCTGACATCTCGAGGCTCTTTGACGATGGAGCTTCCTGCAATTGATTGCACAATGGTACTAATTAATTAATATATTAATTACGTCTACGCATGATTTATTTTCTATTCGACCAAATCAAGAAATAATTAACAATTCTTATGACAAAGTAACGCTATCCACAGTTGCATAAGCTTGCGTGCGTGCCAACCATTTTCAGGCAGGCACCTTTTTTTTAGATTTTTTTTCTGACATATATATAGTTGATAGTTACTATAGTTAAACTATAGTATACTACATCTCAGTGTGCAGGTTTCCAAATCTGTGTGTGTGTATATGATCGATAGAGAAGAAATGTAATAACCTATATGTTGCTTGATATGTGCTAATTAATTACCTTGAGATATCGCCTTCCAGTTCCAGTATTTGATTCATTTGGTGAGCCGAAATCAGGCCATCCTGCCCTGCTGCGAAACCACCACGGAGAAACAAAAAAAAAACATCAGAACACTGAAACATGCTAGGTAATTTACATTAATCTTATCAATAAGTTTGGACAAAATCATGTATGAATGGTAACTCACAGCTGAGGGCCCATTAATTGGGAGATGCATGAAGCTTACTTTTTTTTTTGACAGAACATTGAGATCGAGATGGTGTTAACAAATTAAAGTTATGTAGCATGCAGTGTGATTCTTGAGCACCTCCAAAGAAGTTTCAAACTTTGTCCTTTGTTTGAACCCCCTTTTACTTTTGTTATAGCATATATATATATATATATATATATATATATATATACCAGTACTAATTCTTAGCAATTTTGTGGGGTGCCTTTTCATGCATCAAAACTAAAGGAGATGTTTTTTCAGTAGTCACCGATCGAGTACATCTTGTCATTTCCTTTTTCTGGGCCTGTTTTTTGGTATGCGTGTATGTATGTGTCCACATCTCATCTATCTATGAATATATGTGCCCATGTACAGCTAGAGAAGCTAGCTAGATAGATAGAGGATGAAGAACTTTTCATTGCAGCCAATAAACTATATACGTACTCAAGGGGATCGATCGATCATTGCACCATCATGATAGAACAAGGCCAAGATTTCTTTCCACTTTTCGTGAGCACTTGCATGCATACATATATATATATATATATATATATATATATATATATATATATATATATATATATATATATATATATATATTAAGTTGCAAGTTGTAGTACTACTGCTGAAGGTAAATAACCTCTTGTTCATTGAAGATGTCAAATCTTATTGTAGTTAGTAAATTAAAACATGTTAGAAATTAAATTGTCCCCCATACTTGCAATACATGTATATCTAGCTAGCTTTACATATTAATCGGTTAAATAAGGAAAATAATGAAATGAAGCTAAATTAAATCAAGGAGCGTACGTGCATGCACCTTGAAGAGTTGCTCCACAGACCACATGCATTGTAATTGCTGCTGCTGCTGCTGTAAGAATTTGCATAGATATTTTGTGCCAACGATTGATCCGTCCTCCGTCGGGTCTCCGGCAAGCTGTCGTCAGAGATCTCTCCAGCTGAACCATTCTCGAATCCGTCATTTTGTCCTAAAAATCATTGAACAAATTAAGGAAAAAGAAATCCTAAGGTTAATAACAGCAAGTAGCTAGTACTCTTAATTAGCTGTTGATTGAAAATACTAGAATTTTAATTAGGAAATATATACCTGAAGAAACCGCAGGTTTGTCTGTATTTTTTATCGTGCGATACATCTGCATGGATGCTCTTAATTAGATTATATATATCAGCTCGTGCTTACATATGTGCATAATGCATATACAAGTGCATGCGAGTGATAAGTTTTAACTATAATGCAAACAATGATCGATGACAGGAGTACATGCATATATGCTTGTATAAAATGTATGTATGTATGTATGTATGCACACTTGCCCCTTGGCAAGTGCGTTACTGTTTCTCATCTGCAAATTAAAGCCATTCAATAGTGCATTCAAAGTTCCAGAAGGTAAGGATAAGAAACCAACTGCACAATGTACTTGATCCATGCATTACAAAATTTCATTTCTTTAAGAATCTTTTTTCTCTCTTTGCCACAACTTCAAATCAGTTACAACACACACATACATACAGAGAGAGAGAGAGAGAGAGAGAGAGAGCTTTTCTTTCAGCTGAAAAAGCTTTCTGTTCCCCCATCAGCAAAAGCTGCTCCATTACACTACATGCATGCATGTCCACACAAATATTGAGAAGAAAGAGATAGAGATGCAGCAGTAGAGTAGTACTAGTGGTGTTTCCTTTCTTATCTCTGTTCATATGATAACAATCTATGACCTCCATATGTGCAAGAGCTATAGATAGATGAAAAGATTGATGCATGAGGAGTAAGAGTAAACTATATATAGTACTACGTACAAGCAAAGAAGATGCCACTGTCATTAATTTATTTAATTTCGCCTGTCATATCTCACTGTAATTTCCTTCCACAACAGCTAGCATATGTATATCACAGAAGAAGGTCACAAATCATGCAGCTAGCATACAGCAAACTGAAACAAGACATCCTTCAAAAACAAAAACAAAAAAAAAACTGAAAATTGCACGGTATACATGACTAACTAAGATCACGCATCAAAGAAGATAAAAACCCTGAATGAAAAAGGATCGAACTATACTAATTAAAGCCAGATAACACATGAAAAACAAGGAAATGATTTATTAACCAATAAGGCAGGCATCACGATGTGTACGTACCTGCAAGTGAGACTTGACATGCGCCAAGGTGAGATCCTTCACATCCATGAGCTCCAGCACTGACTTGGGAGTGGCCCCTGAATTAAATCCCAGAAGAAGAAAAAATAGTAACAAGATCTAATTACTTCCATCACAAGATTCCATCACAAGATCAAAAGAAATTGCTGGGCATCTAATGAATGAAGTAATTGGGCGCGCACGCACACATATGACGTATTGACATACTCTCATGGCCGCCTAGGAGCTCGACGGCGTGGACGAAGCGCGCGTGCAGCGTGGTCGTCCACCGCATCCTTGGCGCCCGCACGCTGCGCCGCCCCGGCGGGAACCTCAACCTCGAAGAGAAGAAGCCGCCGCCGCGGTTGCTCTGCGAGGCCATCACCATGTGCTGATGCTGAAGCTGCTGTTGCTGGAGCTGGAAGGGATGGTGGTGGTATATCGGAACTCCCCTTATAGGCTTGAATACAGCATTCATGAGCTGGTAATGGCTGAGGTTGTTGGAGTAGTAGCCATGGCTGTTAGCCTGCTGCTGCTTGTAGGCAGCTGCAGTGTTGTAAGGGATGCTGGTACTAGCAGTAGCAGCGGTGCCACTAGTTCTAGCAGTAGGATTACTTGGGGCGGCGGCAGCGGTGGTGGTGGCTAAGGAGAGGAGGTGGTGGCCGGAAGGCGGCAGGGTTTCCGTTCTTGCCGACGGCGTGTCTTTGGCCGCGGCGCTGTCGGTGGCTCGCCAAAACCCTAGGTGGCGGAAGTGATCCATGCTGCCGCTGTCGCCGGAGTCCGATGGTTTCCGCCAGGCCGTCGGCGACACCGGAGGTGAGGACGCCGGGGAGGAGCTGCTGATTTGCAGCGCCAGGTCCGGCTGCCGGGGAAACAGCTCCATATATATGGTACTGAGAATTAATTGTGCGACCTTCAGCTGGTGCTACAAGAGAGGCTAGATCGAACAAGTGGTGGAGAGTTGTGTAGAGTAGGTGGAAGAATTGAATTGGCCGGATCGAGGATGAAGTTTTCTTCAATTTCTTGGATCTTGATTGGTTTTGGTGATGGATGGATGGATGGATTATATGTTGGTGGTGGTCTTGATGATGAGCCAGGCTAGAGTACTCTAGAGGATCGAGGTGAAGAAGAAGAAGAAGATGATGATTTGGTGAGGGTGGGTGGGTGAGAACAGTGTGTGGGTGTGCTGTGAACCAGTGAGTGAATGAATGAATTGGAAATGACTATGGCAATTGGCAAGTGTACTAAATGTGTGTGTGACTGTGAGAGAGAAGCCTAGCTAGCAGGTGATAGGAGAGTTAACTAGATGCCTCTCCTTCTCCCTTGCTTGTTGCCCTTTCTCTCCCAGCTTGTCTATCTATATCCTTCTCATGTGTTGGGTAGGAGAGTGTCCCCTGGTGATACATGTAGCTGGCATAATGCATGCATGGCATATATTGTACTGTGAATTACTATATTACTGATATGATATGTGGTGAATGTTACCTGCATCTACAGATATTGAGTGTTGGATTAATTGTCTTATATAATTGACTATCTTATTTCAATATTCTTTTTCACACAACTGAAAAAAAAACAATTCAGCCGTGTTATCCAACAGCAACTAGCAATGAGCTAGGTGGAATATTTCCTAACCTTGTACTTTGACGTGAACTGAAACCAAAGACCATCGGCCACAGCTAATACGGATGGCCCCTTAGTTTAATAGTACCAAATCATTAAAGCGACAAACAGATATTATCCAATAATAAACATCAATGGATAGATTTTTCGGTATCACCTTCCCACCACTTATTCTGCCACACAGGATGCTCCAAAGAATAATCTTTTGTGTGTGTGTGTGTGTGCATAATTGATGTGTACATCTCAGTCCTCAATTGTCCTGCTCATCTGTCCTCTTTGATCCTGCCCTTTTGTTTTGGCTTCACCTATTCTGCCACATGGCAATACACCCATCTAGCTACTATATATACGTACATATTTAGTTTTGACAACTAGTGCAAATAAAAAAAAGGACCAATTCTTGAATTTTTCGTACATTAGTTTTTCAACAGAAATCAAAGTTTTCACCTTCATAGGTATATATTCAGAAAAAAGATCTGATCTGATTTCATGGATCAATTCTCTAGCTAATTTCCTTCCAATCGATCAGGTATGTCCGGCGTGCATGCGCACAGAACATGGCAGAACAAGTGCATGAAAGAACAAATTCTAGTCAGGGTTTTTATGGGTCTTTTCAATCAGCTCTCACTTCTTTCTTTGCCTTTAATTTGATGAGCTCCCTCATCTTCTTATTCCTTTCCCACAATAATCATTTGTAGGTGGAATCAAAAGTTTGGGGAGCCTCATTATTCTCACCCACAAAAAGATCTAGACTGAGAAAGATTGCGAAGAGAGAGAGAGAGAGAGAGAGCATAGCACAACATATCATCTCACTTTGGCTTTTTTTCTGTCTGCGTCGAACTTACTTTTCAGAAAGGAAACAACAAGACTACTACCTGTTTAATTAGTTTCCGGGCCAACCTCCAGCTTTTCTGATCGTTCTATATGCGACACACACATGATGTTTCCTCTCTCTCTCTCTCCCTCATCATTCATCCATCTACCTGTATAATAATTATATACTCCTAGGAGCACAGGCGAAACCCACTGTTATAGGATACCGGTTCAAAAAATTATTGACAATTTGCACTTCGCCCACCGCAGACGGGCAGCAGTCCACCAGATGCCCATAGTAGGCCCGTCTATCAGGTCGATGAACTCACTGAACAGGTGCACTGGCATCACGATCGTCGACGTCGATAGGAAGTGCTCCTAGCTCCACAGTGCGAGGAGCACGTAGCGAGATGGCCGATTGGGGTACCAGCGGTGGCGCGCTGGCAAGCGTCACATAACCCCCAGCTATATCGAGGCATCGCCCCGAACTCTGCATCCACCAAAGACTCGGTGAGGCCGATGAATTCGGCGTTGCAAATATCACCATGTGTGGCTGGAAACATGTTCCAACCAAAGAACTAGATAAGGAACATGACGAGGTGCGTCCTGATGACCTCCGGCGGTGCAACCTGTAGGCACACACTAAAGTTGTTAAGCCACGTGCGGAGGACGCCACGTGCACTCTCCGGGATAGGCCGGTCGAACCGGTCTGCCAGCCACTTCTTCCAGTCGGCTGGTGCAGAGGCTGGAACAAGTGCATCACCCTGGAGAGGGAGACCGGTCAAGAACATGATGTCATTCAAAGTGACAATCATTTCACCCCAACGAAAGTGGAATGCGTGCATCTCGGGCCTCCACATGTCCACCAGTGCCGCGAGCAGGCTGCTATCGATGATGAACTCGTGCCTGATAGAGACCAACCTCGTAAAGGACAACAAGCCCGTGGCCCGTAGGATTGGGACGTAGCACTCGTCCAGCGCCCACAGACCCCCCACACAGTTTGAACGGCGAAGGGCCAACCGCGTCACCCGTCATCCATACGTGGCAATGGTGTTTCTAATCGCACGAGTGTTCCAGAAGCTCCGGTAAAACCATACACCTTGTCGTAGAGCAGACGAAATATTAGTGTAAAGATTAATAATTATTTTATAATACAAACTATATTAATTATGACTAACTAAATAACAGTAATTATGACTACGACTACAGGAATAATGTCAAAAGCATGCTATAAAAATTTATCTGCCTTTCGGGAGAAGTAATCACCTGTGAGGGGGACGGTATCGTAACAATGATAAATGTGCGAATCAGGAAGCGCGTGAGAGGGGCATATACATAGAGAGTGACAATTGTGCGAACCAGATAGCAGTAAATAACATATACCACGTTTGGCTGACACATGCCACTTCAAAAGATGCGTGACGATCGTTAAATTCATGATTAAGTTAACCCGAATAAAGATGGCAAATTTGAATCACATAAAATTCCTAAAAAAATTACACAATAACTATTACTGTATCAGGTGGCTTCACATAAAATTTTGTAATTTTTGGATTTCGTTTGTTATATGTAAAAACTCGTAAAAATATCAAAATTTTATGAATTTTTGAGCAACATTCGCAATGGATAAAATTACCCAAAAATTACACTACAAGATACGTTCTATCCGGAGGCTGTACATAAATATCGTAATTTTTGGAGCCTTATGATATATTTAAAAATTCAAATAATCACTAAAAAATTATGACAGGTAATTAAGCCGGCTAATTAGCCAGCTTAATCACCTGCCGCTCCCTCACCAGACGACAGGCTTGCCTGCCGTCTGAGGGGGCGGCAAGCACCGCGTGTCGCCTCGCGGGCGCTGCCACCCGCCCACCAGACAGCAGAAACGATATTTTTTGTCAATACTGTGTGTATACGGCTATTTTTGTAAATACGATGCGAAATAATACTAAAATGGCTTTAACTCTCAAATCGGTTACTTTGTTGCGTACCATGCAACAACAACATGCTACTTAAAACTGCACACCCACAGTGTGTATGCATGCGTGTCAATCATTGATGCCATTCTCTCGTTTACTTTGTTTAAGAAATTTTTCAGGGAGTCTGACAGATCGTTTGAAAACTCTGTATATTAATTATATATAGCCGAGAATTGTGGAATTCAAAACTAGATCTGGTTATGCACAATCGATTCAAACACACATATATTCAATGTAGGTTTTCCTACTGAAACATCCCATTAATTTAGTGGTATTTGTTGTGGTACGTACACTTGGATAGTTCGCTAGGTACAGTGACGAAACTGCTGCATGTGCTGGAACACGACGCTTCAAATAAAAAGTGTGATGATGCCTTCCTTTGTCCTTTGTTTGAACCATGCATGCAGCCATGGTTCAAGGTAGCTAGGAGGGTGAGTTATAGAGAGAGAGAGAGAGAGTATATATATTACTAGATGTCAACCCTTGTATGCATGGGGAAGTGTGTGTAGTGACTGATCACTAGCTAGTAGCTCAAGGAGTAGCAAGCTAGATCAAACCCAACTTAATTGCATGCACCCCAGGGAGAGTAAGATTGCGATGAGTTACTAAATCTTAATTAACATATAGGGCACGATGCATGCATGGTTTCGAAGGTTTAATTAAGCATCATTTGACTGTGATCGGAAGCTGGGCGTTGAATGCGTTTATGTTTCCCCAGACAAATTGTCTTGGACAGACCCAGTGAAAGGGAATCTTGATCTAGTGAAACGGCAATAACAATTGTTAGAGAGGGGAATTAAGAAGAGAAGAAGCTGGCTAGGGTTCTGTGCTATGGGTTTTGACTGTCGGAACCATCTCGTGAGCGTTAATCTCTCTCGTCAAACTTGGTCCCCAGGACAATTAATTAAACGAACCAAGCTCGGTGTGTTTGTGCTCCCGAGTCAAGACTTCATTCAAACCACCTGCAAAGAAAATCATTTATGCTCTCGGAAGAAGAACATATATATATATGCCGGTGGTTTCGATGTCAAATAACTGAAGCATCATTGTCATGATGCATTCCAATTAGCATTTCTTGCTAGCTAGCTTCCTCATGTTCCCAAGCTAAGTAAAGAATAATCATGTATTTTATCTTAGATACCACAAGAATTCCATTCTTGAAGATGATTGTTCAACTAGAAAGCAGTACTGTCAAGTGTGTCATGCATATGCGTTGCATGCAGCTAGCTAGCTGATACAATATTCGCCCTCAGAGCCAGTTATATATGCTAGAAGATTCCAATATGATTCTTCAACCACCATATGTAAGTAATCATATGAAAGACATATACTACGTGCGAAATATTGAACTTGTTATAAATTACAATGTGTGCGCGCAGACGGGGGTGCAGTGGTATATATATATATGAAACATAGATGCTGGTTTAATCAGTCACCCTACTACTTTCATGACCAATTCTTTTTGTAAGCCACAATTTGACTTGGCATGTTCTTCACAATTGGACTTTGAACTATAGTTTTTGGTATGACTAGCTGAATGCCCGTACGTTGCTACGGATTTTAAAATTTGATCATACTATATGTTCTGATAATGGGTGTTAAAATTTTTTAGAACATGCGATCGGAGGAGGGAGGCGAGGAGAAATCGGGGAAGGAGCGCACGGGTTCGTGGGGGTGGGGGATGCAGGCGCAGGCGTGGGAGGGGTGGGTGGTCCACACGTCAGACAAATTATCTTTTTTTATCAAGAGAAGTGGGAAGGGTGGGAGAGGCCGCACCAACCACCAACTCTTTCTTTTATAATAGTAAAGATATATTGTTAGTAAGCACGAAATCATGATCATATGAAAATACTTTTAAATACGAATCTAATGATACCACTTTAGGAATACACGCATGTGCGCTTTATAAAAATCAACGGAGGGAGTAAAACACTAGCATGCATGCCTTGTCTTGCTACTACCGCATGCAATATATGCATGTTTGTAGTTTCTTGTTGCAATTAACTCTCAGCTAAATGCATTTGCTGAAAAAAAAAGCAATTATATTTGCCAAAAAAGGAACATATGAACACTGCAGGAGCAAATTCCAAAGAAGTTTCACAAACACTTTGTTGTTCCCGGCCTACATACATATTGTACTATATATGTCTACTGGTGGAACTTCCTGTCTAATCATTATATTCGTTCTCTGGTCATGATCTTTATTTTAGCTTACATACACAGTCCTCTTATCATGTCATTCAAGGAATATTTTCCCTCATTTGTTCAAGAAAAATGCATGTGATCAAAGTAGGATGCAGCTCAAGGAGAACTAATTAAAAGGAAAGAGTGTCGAAAGAACTTGGACTAGAACTAGCTTACATATATATTGTAGTTCAAGTTATTGAACAAAATGTAAAAACCCTAACATACATGTGTGTAAGTGTAGCACGCACATATTTTATATATATATAGTATAAATAACAGGGGCATCATAGTGTCCATACTTCGTGATTGAGAATTTCATCTATAACTGATTCAACATGCTAAATCAATGAATTCCTTCCAAATCGATGCCTTATTATTACATTTGCATGTATTTAAAAGCAATTAAAAGACAGAGAGGCTTGATGTGTGTGTATATATAAAAGTATTTTGAGGGGAGGAAACGTAGTAAATCATATCGAAGTTGGGTAGCTTTAGTTACTCTCCTGTCATGTCGTGTATATTTATGTAATGTAGACAGGAGACATGATCGGCTAAATCTGACAAATATTCTCACATATCTGCAAAAGTGAAGCATTGCTTTCTTTTTTTCGTTAAGGATCAGTGAAGCATTACTTAGTGGTCGATCGTGTGTATGTTTTGCCTTTGACCACCCATAGGTTTTGTCTTTAGAATAAATTAAAGCCCTCTTTTACGCCCCCCTCCCCCCTCCCCCTCCTATATACTCTCGAAAATACATACTCTTACTTATAATATACTACTTATATGAACGTGTTATACTTATTTATTATTTTTGATATACTTAAATACTAATTCTAAAATACTCCAATGCGATTTGGTTAAAAAAATTTCATCAGTGTAATTTATTTTTGCTACATAACTTTTTCCATACATAAAAGGGATATATACGCAAATTATGCTATAAAAAGTGGACTTGATGACATTTTTTATTGAACTCACTTTGAAGTATCTTATAATCGTTATTAGAGCGTACTCAAAAGGATAAAGAGATACGACAACATCATTTAAGCGGTACATAAAAGTGGGAGTACGTACTCCAAGCTTCTCCGTGGGTGCTCCACCCGGGTGCATCCTTCACTTGAGTTCCATCAACACATGATGGGTCTTCACCTAACTTGATGATCAGCACATGATCATCTCCTCTTGGATATGCATCAACTCTAATGCATCTTCTTCTTGATGGTCTTCAACGCATGAAGCCATCTTCCATCACACATCTTGATTTGATAATCTTCAACACATGAAGTCATCACAAATCATCCTCATGTAGTCCACAAATCAATTGCCATCAATTACCAAATTTCACTATTAAGACGTAATGGAGGGATTAGATTCAATAATATTCCATTTTTGGTAATTCATAACAATCTCAATAAATAATGAGATATAAATATTGAGTTACGAGTATACAACATGTACACAACACTTGTATACTCTAAGATAAACTTTCAAAGCAAAGCTTACTTATTTGGTTGTCATTAATCATCCAACCATTAACACATAATTGAGAAGTTAGATTCTAACCCGATTGCAAATGAGTATATATAAACTACACAAGCTTTATATACTCAAAGGATGTGTTTCAAAATAAGGATCCTAAATATGTGTATTAAAGAAAATATGGATTAATACTTATGAAACCTCAAAATATAGAGCGAACTCCTCCTAAATATGTGCATACAAGTATGTGTAAAGAAGACATATGCATATATTCATTTTGGTCTATTTGTGGAGTTCAATCTATATTTTGGATCCAAAGATTGAATTAATATATAAGAATGTGATTTCAAATACATACATCTTTAATTTTACATTTTTATCCAAATGAGACTAAACAATAATATACTTAAACAAACATATTAGTCTCACATATAGATTTATCATTTAATCATATATTTGGATGTGGGGAATGCAATAAAATTATAAGAAAGATATCAAATGCATACCTCAATAATTTCACCTTTTTCAACCATATGAGACTGCCAGGTGGGACCGAGAGAAGGGACAGGGCGACACGTCAAGGGCCGCACGGTGGCTCAGGCGGGCACTTCGCGGCGGGTGCGGCGAGGAGGAGGCGGGAAGGAGGAAAGGCGCCCGGTGGGAGGAAGCGGAAGAGAGAAGTGCGCCGACCAAAGAGAAGCGCAAGTCGAGAAAGGAAAGCGGGATTCGGAGGAAAATTTCCGAGTTGGAAAAGGGCTCAAAATTCAGTCAGAAATCCAGAAAAATCACAAAAAAATAAAAATATGAAAATTTCGGGGTTTTGGTCTTCCAACTCCTTATCCTCCTCCTCATAAGCATTCGGAGGGTTGCCCTCCCAAGAAGCTATGATTTTGGCAGTGACCTAGACCTCTGTAGAGAGGTCCGACTACGCCTTTGGGCCCGGAGTGGCATGAGCTACCATCCGACTTGACTTGGCCTTAGAGGGGGTTCGCACCTCCCACCTCGGTGACCTTCCACGCCTTCCCTTCTTAGTGGCGGATACGATTTACCCTTTTGTTGCTAAGTGAAGTCACAACATATTTTCTTATATTACTTGACATATGGATATATACGGATGGATATCACTTGTCCCGTATCATATTTCTTATTTTTTCTTGGAGTCGGAGTCGCTCACGGATAGTGGCAGATACCCATTTACCCTTTTTGTATTTACTCCACGAACCTTCGGTCAGTCGGTGTGACAGAAATTATCCTCTCTGTTGGCACCTCTAGAAAGGGTGGGAGTGGGGGAATGAGCTAGGGTTGAGATGGGATTTATATCTGTGGTTAAGAGGGAGAGAAGATGGCGGGATCTTGATTCATTGGCTAAAATTTTTAGTTTTCGAGCACTGTCGATGAAAGAGGTCCACAATTTTATCGTCCACACACATACATCGCTAGCACGCTGCATTCGGAAGAATGGAGAACACACATTAGGCTTTATCTTGCTTATTGCCCTGCATCTGTTTGTAAACTAATTAACCTGCTGCCATCTGCTGCCGGGGGGCGGCAGGCGCCTGTCGGCGTGGCTCGCCACGTGTCGCCTCGTCGGCGCTGTCGTCTGCCTATCGGACGACAGAAGTACTATTTTTATAAATACGATATATATACGATTGGTTTTATAAATATTATATGTAAGCTTTTTCTCAGTGAATTTGACGTAGTAGAGAGATACGGAGGAAAATTTTTCACCCCGTATGTAGGCCGGCGCACATGAGTTATATAATATAGTAATAATTTTTCATCTTTAGCTGTCAGCGCATGCCCACGGACATGAACGTGGCGATCGATCGGAATGGGAGGATGCACAGCATAGGTACGTAGCTGGCTATGTGGGATGGACCGAGCTAGGCGGCGTTGTTGGCGACGCGAAGGTCCTCGAAGCTCCAGTCCCGGCGCACGCCGCCGCTGCGCCGGAGGCGCGGCCCCTCGATCAGCTCCGACACGTCCACGTCCTCCACCGTCGACTTGCACTTGCGCACCATCTTCTTGTTCATTATCTGCTTCGTCTTGATCATCTTACTGCCAATGCCATTACCGACGCAGCCGACGCTGTCCCGCCGGCCCGACGTCGGCCCCTGATCCTCCTCCTCCGTAGGATGATCCCACTGCAGCAGGGCCACCGATCCCGGCGTCCGCAGCGGCGCGTACCGCGGCTGAGCGAGCCCGTCGGCGGCGAAGCCCCGCTGCAGCGCCGTGCAGCAGGTGGCCGTCTGCGGCTGCGGGCCGTCGTACGGGTCGACGGCGCCGGCGCCGCGGCGAGCCACGAGGTTGCACGTCAGGTACGAAGACATGCTCATCCTTGTGCGCGCATGCAGCTAGCTTTTCTAGCTTCCTTCCTTCCTTCCTTCCGATCCCTTCGTGAAGCGATCGGCCGGCCGGCTCCGCTTTAATTGAAGCTAGCGCGCTAATTTTGGACGCCCTAAATTTGGGGATGCAGCTAGCGTGCATGCATGCGCATATATATATATATATATATATATATATATATATATATATATATATATATATATATATATCCAAGTAAGCCAAGTGCATGCCTGGTTGTTTTCTGATTTTGAGTCGTATTTTTTAGGAAGTCCTAACTGGACTTTTATTAATTCATATCTTTACTTTCCTTCTCTTCATATAAACTGGACTGCTCGAAGATTCTGTAAACTGGTATCTGGATCTGATTTCAAGATATTTGACGATGGATAAAACACATGGCTTATCCACTCCTAATAGCACAATGTTTCAGCCCTGAGTCTCTGACAACAACTGCCATACAGTTGTGATATGCGATCGTCCGATCTTCTCGATGTAGGATCAAGATAATCACGTGTAGCCTCTTGAATCATAGCGATCCTCTATTTCCAATGCAAGAACGAACACTTTTAATTCGCAATATCATATATGTCGAACTTCACGACCACCAAGCAAAGTCCTATCGCGCTCTCAATTCTTAGCGAAAAAGTTGAACGATCTTAATTTGCAAGAACTCTTAAATTTTCTATTGAAATTGTTTTGGCTACCAAAGATCAAAAACGTGCACAAAGGCTAAAAATTATCTACCCGATACAACCACGTATGCGTCTATGGGCCTAAGGCCAATTCCTATCTGGTTCGATACATGGCTGGCTCGCATCATTGATTCGGCCCAAGGAAATACACATGCACGCTTAACCAACTTAATAAACAAGATGTCACGCCCGACTTAATGAAACTCTACTAATTCACGTCACTAGAAAACACATGCATGACTTGGGTTCTCACGATGAATGTGGATTGAGTTAGGCCATGCGTCAGAGATGGATGATACGTGTTGGAGCTATGGAGGTGTGGTCCGGAGGCTACGATACATGATGGATGATGCGTGGAGAAGCTACGGGAGGTGCGGTCCTAGAGGTTTCAACACGTGATGAGTTAGAAAAGTCGGAAGTTTGAAAAACCCGTGTTAAAAAGGGTTTCGGGTCTCTTTGCTGTTCGAATTGGATTAGAACTTATGGACTTAGGAGAAGTCCAAGTTTTGCGCCCTAGTATGGATGGTTTTTTCAAGCACAAGGTAATTCTATCTGACAAAAAGTTGAAAATATATATGAAGTGCCTCCTGCTGTTACAACTAAAAATTTCTCTAATGTTGAAGCTAATACTAAGGCTAAAAATATCTTGTTGCAAGGTTTAAGTAGAAACGAGTTTGTCATGAGTGCTCACCTTAGATCTGCAAATAAAATTTAGACGACTCTAGCGGATTATCATGAAGGATCCAAATCTATTAAACGTGTGTATTAGAATCAATTCAAAAAGGAGTATTCTAAATTTGAGATGAAACCTAGAGAATCAATAGATGCATCTTTTGATCGCTTCAATAAAATTGTTAGTAATTTGTAATATAGTAATGTCACATATTCTGATTATGATAATGCTCGTCAAATTTTAAATGCTTTGGATATGTCTGTTTGGAATGTGTTATTCACTACTATTAATCATTCTGTTAACATGGAAACACTCACTTTGAATTATCTTTATTCCAATATGAAAACATATGAGATTGATGTTTTGGCCAGGATAAATAAGACTAATTCTTTTGGCTTAGTGACTAACCTAGCTGACAGTTCTTCTATTGTTTCTTTGTCTGCATTGTGCTCTATTTCAGATGAATAATTAGAGGAATTTTTAGAAGAGCAGCTTGTACTTATCTCCAATAGGGTGACCAAGGCAATTAAAAATATCAAATTAAGGCGGAGAGGAGCTCCAATCGGATGCTATAAATGTGGTGAGCTAAACCACATTAAAATGAATTGCCCCGAACTGAGGAGCAAGGAGGTCAAAGATGACAAAGCACCAACTTGTCGCTCTCAAATCAAGATTGATCCGAACAAGAAACACAATTATCGCAGGGCAGTCAACAAGATAATTTTAGCACTTGATGAAATTGTTTTGAGTGATGATGATTCTGAAAGCGACGATGAGGGCAATGGTAAGAAGACAAAGTAGGTGGACTTCACAGGGATGTGTTTTATGGCCAACAATGATGAGCTCAACGATGACGATCTTTAAAGTGATCCTGATGAGGTAAAATCTTCTTATACTGATTTATCTCGTGCTGTACTTAGATTGTCAGAGGAGCTCAAAAAATGTAAAAAGAAAATTAAAAATCATGATTTAGTTGTTGAGAGCTTAAATTCTAAACTGAGTTGGAGCTTGCTAGAACAATTAATCCATCAAACTTAGTTCAACTTAGTGATGTAACTGCTAAACTTGATGAATTAAGATTGACACATGACTCTTGCGATAAAAGTTAAAACTTGCAAATGATGAAATTGAAAAGCTCAAGTTTAGCTTTTCTACATATTTAGAGTCAAGTATTTCAAATGCTCAATCTAAAACTTGCTCTAATTGTAAAGCTGCTAAAAGCTAGACTTAATTCATCATAAGAAATAATTCAACAAATGCTTTATCATGAGATATCTTATTGCTCTAATTGTCCTAAGCTTAACACTTAAATAGAAGTTTTGATTAGACAACTTAATGATTTTGCTAAAAAAGAAAGATTGGCTTAGTCTAGTGTTTATAAGAATCTTGTGAATGAACTTGTTAAATGCACAACTTGTCCCACTTTGACTAAAGAAAATGAGTACCTTAAGGACAACTTAGAGAGATTCTATTTTGGGAAGAAAATTTTGAATATGATTCTAGACAAGTCAAAAATAAGTGGTATCAGAGGCCGGTTCTAACATCTCTGGCCCAATGGACACTAGTGTGTGAACGCCTGATAGACTGTGACCCTGAGGGACCGTCGTTGTACGGTGAAGGACTGAGGGACACCAATGTATGAAGGGGGATATTGTTGGAATAGTTCCACATTGTTTGTGGAAGGGTAATGGATCTAACTTAAAAGTGGAGGAAATTCATTAAGAAATAAATTCACCTATTTATTTAAAAACTTAGTTCTCACTCTAGTCATTGGACCTTTTGATGCTTCGTGAATACTTGGAGAAGTTGGAAAAGATGACGATGTGGTAGTAGTAGTAGGGTTGTCCTCATCAAGTTGTTTCATATGTTCGACTTCCACTGACAATAACCGAAGATCAAACGTTCTCTCTCTGACAATAACTGCCTTCCCGACCAGACGAGTTGGTTCCATAGTGTGTCTTCCCTGGTGGATAATTGGCGTATTTTCATTGGGTTTAAGGGTGTACGAGAGAAGACATGACATGACGATTCGAATGGAGCAATTCGACAAACACGATTGACATCTCATTCAGTGTAATTAGGGCTAGTCTCACATCTTATTAAAGGCACATCGTAACCAGTTCATAGCAATAAAAGAGCATCCTATTCTCTTCCAAGTATTTTAACTATTTTCTCATATTATTTTGTAAGATCGGTGACTCAACCGTCAATACCTAACGTGCATGGTGAGTTTGGCTATTTAGTCGAGGGGCACGCTCACATTATAAGCAGATTGTTTTTTAGCATCGAATAGAGAAAACATAAAATGACATGTTTGGTGACCACCTTATGTGTGTTTCTACAAGTTCTCATTGTGGAATTCGTTGCGGTGTGTAGATTTCTACTGTAGTGTAAGAATTTGCGCGTTGAATCTCAAGAGATTCATCTTCTTCTGATCGTAGGTTGTGGTGTGTATAGGTAGAGGATTTTACCTAGGGTGTCGGTTTCTAGCTATGGAACTCATCTATATTTGTTGTTTGAGACACGTCAAGGAGGAGGAAGAGAGCTGTTGCGAGCGTATCGTGAAAGAACGGGCTAAAACAACACGATCCTATTAGTTTACTAGTTGGATCCTCATGGTAACTCTTAATAAAATGTACTAAAAGTGGAGAGCAAGCTTTGATAGATTTCTTCATGTAAAGGCTTCCTCCGGCCTAGCATGCCAAATAGCCCAACAGGTAAACACCAACTTGATCTATATATCATCTAGAGCGAGGAGGTGGTATCTGGCCAAAGGATTAGACGTACGAGTCTGCATCTAGTCCACCTTGATCAAGTCATAGACTAAGCGTTGGTGTTCATCAAATTTAGAAGTATCATTACTATTATAAAAGAATAACTTGGTGGTCGTAAGTCCCTTCTCCAACCGCTCATTCTTAACTTCTTATCACTCTCTACTTTTCGACTGATCAACTGATCAGAGTAGCATTCTTTCATAGCATGATTCTCTATATATCCAATAAATTTCGTTGCAACGCTCGAGCAGTGACCAGTAAAGTCTGAATACTTGGTATTTGTTTAGAATACATTTTCTTTCGTACACAAAACTCTTGCAACGTCAATCCCGTCCGTCCACCTCGCCGGCGTGCCCCTCCACCGCTGTTTCCGCCTTCAGAAGCGGCCGCCCGCCTCATACTCCTCCGACCCCGTCTTCCCGTCTCGATCCCCCACTTGTCGCCATGACCGTCGCCTCCGCCGACGACCGGGATGGGTACACTTACTTTTCTCGTCCGACGAACCGCCGCTTCGAAATCCCCATTTCCTTTTATTAATGACTCCTTTTTCCCTACCGCAGCGGTGAGACAAAAGACCCCAAGACGCTGCCGGCGCCGACGTACCGGTCGCTGGCCGCACCGGTGAGGAAGCCCGTCGACAAGTTCGCGCTCCTCCCCGCCTTCCTCAAGGTGAGACCCACCCCAACTGGATTTTGTGCTTAACGGCTGTTTGTGTCCATGGAATTCATTCAACAATCAGTCCAGTTTGTGTTGATTTTGCTCTCTTCCTCATGTTCGATTGATTGAATCCCTAGGTTAGAGGCCTTGTGAAGGAGCACATCGACTCGTTCAACTACTTCATCACCAAAGGAATCAAGAACATTGTCAAGGCAAACAACCGGATTGAAGCGCGCAATGACCCATCCATTTATCTTAGGCACGTTGCTCTTCAGTTTATACAAGCACTCCTTTTACTGTATGTCAAGTGTTCTCTCTTATATATACATATTATTTTGTTGGCTTTGACGTAGGTACAATAATATAAAGTTGGCGTGCCTTCGGTACAAGTAGAATTTAAAGCTGAGAATGTCACGCCGCACTTTTGCCGTCTTACCGATCGCACGTAAGCTTGGCATTGCCTCATCTCCAATTATCTGTGTTCTGTTGTAATTTGTGCTGATAATTAGCTGACCATGACAAGGAAAACTATTCACGAGTTGGATATATATGAATAATAGATATCTGTTTAGCTTCTTTAAAAAGCTGTCAATCAGTATAACTTCCAACAGTGGATAGTTTGGTGAAACAGGCTGCCCAAGCTAGTGTTATTCATCACAAATGCACAATGCTAGAACACAAAAAAATGCTTGACAAAGAGTTAGATAGAATAAGCAAGGACTGTGGGCAGGCAGGATGTATTTAGCGAGGGGTAAGGAAGAGAGAATGCTTGCCTGCCATGATTCTGGCTAGCCACTGCAAGGTTGCAATTGTAGATGGTTACCATGAACAACACTATAAATGTTGCCAACATACTTGAGTCTTTCAGCATGCATGTTTGGGAACTATCTAGCCTTCTGAGTGAGGTGGCCTTTTTTCATTAGCCAGGATTTATGTTGGCCAAGCAGGAACTTCAGTGCCCAAGATGTCCCAGGACAGATCAACTACAGTATGTGGTTAATTAGCTGATTCATCAAACACCTAACTTGATTATCTCAGTGATACTGTGGTAGTATCATTTTTTCAGTGCATGTTTGTGCCTATTACAAGTTCCCTGTACTTATCAGTTATCATGCTTGCTCAGCATGTTCCTTTCTTCCTTCAGCTATTCTGCTCCTGTGATAGTTGATATCGAATACACTGTAGGAAAGCAGCATGTACTGCAAAGGAAGGTAACCCATCTAATGTCTGGTTGGAACACCCCCACCAAAAATATTTATTTATTTTGCATGCATATGTCAATCCTAGTCTGAAGTACCTGTTACATGCTTGGTGGCACAAAAAAACTTAGCCTCCTTTTTTAATTTTTCTTTCAGACAAATTTCATCATTGGGTACATGCCTATTATGCTTAGAAGTTGTGCCTGTGTTCTGAATGGAAAGGATGAAGCTGAACTTGCAAGATATGGTTAGCCTATTTATGCTATCCATTGTTTATAAAAAATATCTTTCTTAGACAGAACTATCGTTTTATCTTGCTGGTTTCACCATTGTGTCCTTAGGTGAGTGCCCTCTTGATCCTGGTGGTTACTTCATTGTGAAAGGAACTGAGAAGGTAACTAAAAATATCAATGCAATATTGAATTGTCTCCATCTTGTCTTGCTTTTTTGATATTGACTAGTATTCCGCGTCGCCAAAAGTAATGGCTCTAAATGTTTAGTTTTGTCACACAAATTTCTAATTGGTTTTTGTGTATATTAATGATCTTGCGATATGTGTTGATTTTCAGGTCATTCTAATACAAGAACAGCTATCAAAGAATCGTATTATTATCGACACTGATAGTAAAGGAAGGTCTTACTCGTTGCTGAATAGCTTAATTATATACTTTCTCTACTATTTTGAAATTTGCACCAGTGTTTCAGCAGATTCTTGTATTTCGATGGCTTGACAACTTTCGTAAATGTCATTGATTTTGCCAATTAATTGTCTCTATGGGTATTTCCCCAATTGTTATGCACTTGGTTTGGGTAGTTTACTTTATGTCATACGTTTTAAGGGATAGACAGCTGTTATAAATAGGAAGGCTACACACACGTAGGATCTTTGCTGTGAAGACAAAAAAAAAGAGAAACTCTATGGTAAATGAAGAGGGATATCAACTGTGACTGTATAATGTACATGTTCTGGAATGATGTGGCAATAAAGCTATTATCTTTCGATAGTTAGTGATGCTGTAAGCCTGTAACTGTGACTGTATGGCATCCATGGCTTATGCTGTTACTTCTGCCTTTTCAATTGCACATAATGTCAGTGTTACCTGGTGCAGCCACCTTAGTGTGTGATATACCTTGTTTGTGCTGAGTCACCATGTTTGAACTTGGTTCAGTGTCTTGTTGAACGTCAAAGCAAAAATATGTGTCTAAATGAAGGCTTGAGTTGTATTTTCCTTAAAGAAGTCAGGCATCTATGACGATTCTATAGGTTTTGCATATTAGTTGATTACTCATGTTATCAAATATTTAGAAACTATACAAGTTTTGTCGAATCTTTCTTGTAGCTCGATCTCGATGTGTTGGACACTTGGATGATTTGACCTGTGTTGGTGTCTGGCTGTCCTGTCCATGTTCAGTTTAGGTGACACTGTTTAACAGAGTATGTGTACATGATTAAAGCTCTTTTGAACTTCTGCTCACTAAATACAAAAATCAGACAAACGGAATTGACTTTTCGTGTGCTTAAAGCATCTTGCTGAGTGACTGTGCAGCTCTTTTGTAGAATTATTCAGATTCAAAGTTTGACTCAGGTTAGTAGTGTCAGGGAAACAGTTCATGTCTAGTTCCAACCATCATGTTTGAAACCATTAGCCTTTGGGTTCTATACCATTTCTGAAGGTGCTTCTTTTAGTGTGCTTGTGTGCACGCCTGCACGGCATTTCATTTCTTGTTCATGTTGTTCTACAGGTTTGATTCCCTGTATTAAATGGGCTACAATTCAGTACCTGTGTTTGTTTATGAGTGACCTACATTTTCTGTCAATTAGGGTGATTGCATCTGTTACCAGCAGCACACATGAAATAAAAAGCAAGACGGTGATTTTTATGGAGAAGGAGAAGATTTATCTACAGCTGAATCAATTCACTAAGCCGGTATGCATTTGGTACCCTGTTGGCCTGCTAAAACTCCTTCCATTTCATGATGCAAGGTTTACTTCTTCTTAAGTCTTAACCCTTGTTTAACAGTATAGGACCCACGACAAAATCAAGGGTGTATGTAATGAGTTTTCCCACTTCTATGTTAATTCTTTTTTAGTACTTTATGACAATGACCTGGTGGATGGCGGTGGTTCATTCTTCATTGGGAGATTTGGGATGTTTTCCCTTGATTCTAGCCATGGTGGAAACAAGAGAAATTTAGATGGGATTGCAATAGGTTTTGTGCATATAGACAGCTAGATAGTCAGCTTTTTAGAGGGATCAGTACCTCCTGACTCTCAGTGCTGAAATCTCCTTGGTTTGTTTGCTTGCCTTACATAGGCAGAATAGAACCTAAAGAACCATTATAAATTATAATCAAGCCAACCTTTTAAATAGCCCAGCCAGCTATAGTAGACAGGGGGTAGTGGCCACTGCACAACGACTGTTGTAGCACTCTATTCAGTTGCAGTGCAGTAATGGACTGCTATGGCCTGCTACAACCCACTACAGCCACTGGTGTGTAGCAGCTCTTCAGTAAAAACACGTTTCAGGTTTTCATATGATCAATTTGTTGCATATTCCTGCCATCTTTCATTTTCAATCATTACTTAGGCACAGAAGCAAATAATCCTAACAAAACATTAGTTATTTTACTTCAAAAGTTTATTGATTTAACTATGTGTTTCTGGCTTTCTGCAAACATAGCCATCTCGCCGATATGTGCTATAATAACACTTTGTTGCTAGGCTCCCTCTACACGCTATTTAAAACTAGACCTGTTCATCGTCCCGAAATTTCTGGGCTCGGGCCCAGGATTTCGGCCCACAGGCCCGGTCCAAAGCTCGATAAAAGACCGGCAAAAACAATAAAATAATTTTGAAAACAATATTTTATTCAGAAAAAGAATTTTAAAACAATATTTTTTCGTAAAAATTGGGTTTTTCGGGCTTTGCCTTGTTGGGCTGGGCCAAGCTTTTCCAAGCCTGGCCCAACCTGACCTTTTAGCTGGTCTATTTAAAACATTGAAGTCAACAAAGCCCACCTACTTAAAATGTGGCTAAGGGCCTTATTTATAATTTTTGACAGCTGATTGCCTTATTTCTAATTAGAATTTCATATTGATATGATGATATCCATAATATTCTACCCCTTCTATCAAGGCAGCGGCAAATAGCTCAATAACATTACAAAGATTGTGCAAATTGGGAAATAACATTGGTGTGTCACTGCCAAGTGGACCCGGGACCCACTTGTCAGCTTCACATTGGATGTTATTTTACAATTCATACATGTTTACAATGCACTGAGCTAATTTTCAAGTTAAGTACATGTTTGCAATGCACTGAGCTAATTTTCAAGTTAAGTGATTAGTCATCTTCTTTAATAGAGATAACATAATCTGAGTAGCCTTCTCTTTCCTTGATTTCACACCTGGCTCCTCAATAATATGTGCACAAAGCCTTGAGTTCCTATATTATGATATGGAAGGAGTAGGTTGATATTTTATGACTCAATTTCTGAGCTTTGTCGTTTACAGATTCCTATAATAGTGGTTATGAAAGCGATGGGAATGGAAAGTGACCAAGAAGTTGTACAAATGATTGGAAGAGATCCAAGATATGGAGACATCCTATTTCCATCTATTCAGGTATTTTTCTTTTGTTGAGTTTTTCTTGGCTATACTATAGTAGAGATCCTGCCAATGTTTGTATAATTTGATCGCTTAAACTTGTGTCAAGTTTTTAATTATTTATCTTTTACTCCATATACACAATCTGAGCTTATATCTTGTACTCCTTTTTTCTTGTTATTATACACTAGAGCTTATATCTTTTATCATTCAGGCTATTTAAATATTTTCTGCTTTCTTAGGAATGTGCTTCTGAGAGAATATATACACAACAGCAAGCTCTGCAGTACATGGATGACAAGGTGAAACTTCAAGCTGAAAAGCATAACTTAATATCATCGTTCAATTAAACTGTTCATCATGGATTGAAATGCCAAACAATTTGCAGAGCACTAAATAGCTCGTGAAGTGCATTCTGAGCTTTGCAAGAGTGGATCCCTTTGCTACTGGGTCATGCATTCTGTTCACTAAAGTAGTGTTTAGGCATTCAGCATTTTGGCTGGAGATCTCTCTACTACTCTTCCAATAACTCCCCTCACATTGGAAGTTGGTTACACATGCCACTCTTAAGGATTTATCTTGTGTTCAAGGATGCAACTAGAAGTTTTAGAACATAAAATTCTCACAGAGAAAATTGTGCTCAATGCCCAGAATTAAAGTGCTTATAGGTTCACACTGTTAGAGAAACTAGAGTCCACTTCCCATCATACTGCAATGGTGTAATCCAACTGCAAATTTGCTGTTTTGGTTGCATGTATGTACTGAATGTGGCATCTTTTCTTGACTGACACTGTATGCCATTCTTTGCAGGTGTTGTATCCTGGTACAGGAAATTTGAAGGTAATTATTAGCTGCAGTTCATGTTTTCCTTTCTTGTAAAAAATGTTGGTGATCAAAATACGCTGCAATTCATCAGTGAATCATCTGACGTCTGATATCTCTCTCTATTTGTCACTTTCAGGAAGGTCGGTCAAAATCAATCCTCCGTGATGTTTTTGTTGCCCATGTGCTGGTGAGATAAATGTTTTACCTAGGTTTTGCAGTCAAAGTCTTTTTTTTTCTCACACACGCATGTCAATCTCTCCTGTAGGTCAACAATGGAAACTTCCGTCCAAAGTGTATATACACTGCTGTAATGTTAAGGCGCATGATGGATGCAATCTTGAATGCTGACACCTTTGATGATAAGGCAAGTTCAAAGCTGGCCAGTGTATCAGTTTAGTGATGACTCCTAATAGAAACTAGTCTAATTGACCAAACTGGCTGTGAGGGGCATGCAAGTGTATCCTAAAAAATGCTGCTAACATCTCACAAGACAGATAGCTCCAGAAATGCTGTGTAACTGTCTAACAGACTTGTGATTCTCATAGAAAAACTTGTAATAAGTCAAAGATGGTGTCACGAAGGAAGTCAAGTTAATTTACATGGATTTTCATTTCTTAAAAATGGGTCCACAGAAGAATTAACTTGACTTCCTTAGTGACACCATCTTTGACTTATTACAAGTTTTTCTATGAGAATCACAAGTCTGGTAGACAGTTACACAGCATTTCTGGAGCTATCTGTCTTGTGAGATGTTAGCAGCATTTTTTAGGATACACTTGCATGCCCCTCACAGCCAGTTTGGTCAATTAGACTAGTTTCTATTAGGATACGCTTGTGTACTTCACACAAACTTTAATTTGCCTGGCCCACCCGTCACACGCTCATCCATAGTTGTGTTGTCTGCTACAGAAAGTGTGGGACTCCACACTATCCTTTTCCTTTTGTTTCATGTTACCTTTCCATCTATCCTTCTTTTGCGCTCTCTATTCACAATCTGCATCTACAATAATGTAAAGAAATCACTGAAATGGAATGGAAGGTAATTTTGTAGGATCTTCAGCTACTATGCTCCATTTGGTGGTCTGGTGTAGTTTATTAAAATTACTTGTTAATATTAGCCTGAAGCAAGTAGCAATATTCTTCAATCTGGGTCTTTGGCCAACAGTTTAGGTTGCTGAATCTAGTAGCAACATATGTAGTTAGACAGAGAAGAGGGTGGTCCTCCAGCACACATAGCTGCCTTTAGAAATTTATTTAGACATGTGTGAAACTGTGAATCATCTGATACATCAAATTTACATGTTTACCACCCTGTTGACATTTTTTGTTGAATTTATTCCAGGATTATGTAGGAAATAAAAGGCTGGAGCTGTCTGGTCAACTAATATCCCTGCTTTTTGAGGTGTTTATTTTCTCTTAACATTTCATTAGATGCTATGTATTATGTCTCTCATGGTGTTTCTTTCTGAAGGATTTGTTCAAAACAATGAATTCAAATGCTGTAGAGCGTATGAACAAAAATAGTGACAAGACCCATTCTAGTCCTTTGGATTTTACCAAGGTAATAAAAATCTGTTGCATATTTATGGAAGTTCATTTAATCCTTCTTTTTGCATTTTACTGCAATGATTGTTGCTGTAACGTCTCATTTGGACAGTGCAATTCAATTCTTGATGCATTATTTTCTTTGAATGGTTGTGTCTTTGTAATCCAATTTTATATAGTTGTTGTTGCTAGCTTATGTTACCATAAGCAGACTAAGCGAAAAAGTATCTTTTCTTTGAAAATTTTGCTAAGCTCAACTCCACATCTGAAAGTGCCTTGAAAACTACAAGCTTGTCAAGCAGATCCGCAAAATATTTTACCATTTCAAAATAAATGATTTTCGTGTCTGCTCTGAATCTCTGATGGGAGGTTTAAGGACTTTAGTGGGCTTTGCACGCAGTTAATTTATATGTTCTGTTGCGAACACATTTATTTGAAGATCTGAATTGTTGACTTGCAACAGAAACTCTTTTTCCAAAGCCACAAAGTCATACAAACATAGTTAGTAGTTTGCTTGTGCAGTTTAGTCCTTGCATAATAATGTATAGCTTGAAGTAACCATCTCTTTTTGTATAGTAGTTTTTCTTACATTAAGTTTTGTTTGGATCCTGAAAACGCCAGTACGCCACCACTCAGCCTGATATGAAAGTGCACAGGATAAATTCATTATCCTTTTATTCTTGCTATGTACATTATATTGGAATGCATTTATTTGTCTCAAGTCTGAAGAAATATGTTGTAACATCTTTAACAAGATGTGTAAATCACTTTGGGATCCTCAGACATGGTGTGTTAGCTATATAAATTCCTTCCTATTTGTGCAGTTAATACAGCTGGATACCATAACCTCTGGTTTGGAGAGGGCTATTTCCACAGGAAATTGGGATATTAAACGATTTAGGATGCATAGAAAAGGTGTATCACAGGTATGTACTCATTTATACCTCTGAGTTTTATTTCCCCTTCTTTATTCCACAGGTTTTGAAGGGTTTTATTTTTCTTTTTCTTCTATGCAGGTTCTTTCTAGGTTATCCTACATGGCATCTTTAGGCTACATGACACGGATAACACCACAATTCGAGAAGACCCGGAAAACAAGTGGGCCACGAGCTTTGCAGCCTAGTCAGGTGAGGGAGAAATGATAGCAATGTTTCTCCTTCGTAAAGAAACAGCAAATATATGAGAAAACCAATAACCTAAACTTTTTTCTTTTCTGTTATATAATTAATTAATTAATTTTTTCTGTCACAGTGGGGTATGCTTTGCCCATGTGATACTCCTGAAGGGGAAGCTTGCGGGTTGACAAAAAATTTAGCTTTGTTGACTCACGTTACAACAGATCAAGAGGAGGGCCCACTGATGAATCTGGTTTGTTCTCCTAATTCAGTTAACTTTTTTTTTGGCTTTAATGCTTTGTGCCTTTGCTTGTGTGTATTAGATTTAGATATGTATTAGTTGTGCAGTATTAGTCTCTTGTATAGGGTGTTCTTTGCATATTTTCCTATACATGTAATATGTATACATTGGCCTTTTGGCCCATTGGAATGGATTAAGGGTTCACACTAACATGGTATCATGAGCAGTTTAGGGTTAGGGTTCCCTCTCACCTCTCTCTTCCCCACCTACCCAAACCCTAGGTCCATCTGAGGGCCGCTGCAGTCCCTCGCTGGCTGCTGCCTCAGATCCTGTGTGTGCTCACCTACTGACTTGTCAACCTCGTCCATTCGTGCTGAAGGCTTTCACCGCTGATTGCGTTGAGACTCGTCTTCGTGGCGTGGGCCAGTTGTAGCCCACTTCTGTTTTGGCTGCTCGGGCGTCGTCTTCTCCAACGCCTACGACGGCTTCCTCTCCTGTTGTACTAGTGGCTCTGGCTGCACCGGTGGCAGCTGCTTCTATTACAGGTCTCCAATGCACCTACTGTGACTGTGACGACCACACGTTTTAGTAGTGCTACCGACGGAAGAACCAGGGCCGCAAGGGCAGTCGTCTTCCGAAGGGCGTTGGCGGCTCTTCCCAGTTAGGCTCTCGCCAGAGCTTCTATGCAAGGGTCCACTAGGAGATACTCACTCTGCTTCGACACCTTGCCGCCTCAGCTCTGTCTGGTTCTGCTGCGACTTGCCGGAGCGTCATGACAACCTTGGCTGCACCTTTCTTCTGCTGCCTCCACCAGCCAGTTGGTCACTTCCACCGCCTCCGCTTCAGCTGCTTCTTCCATTGTCACCTTTTTCTCGTGGCACTATGCCACTATCATTTGGGTCATATCGGTGGTTCGTATCTTTCTTCGCTGGTAGGGAGTGGTGTCCTTGGGTATGTTTTTGGTGACATCTCTTTGCGCTGTATGGGTTGCGTCCTTTTGATCTTGTTCATTCTAATGTTTGGGGTCTAGCCTCTTCGTTTCGAAAGGGGGTCATCACTACTATGTGATCTTCATTGATGATTATTTTCGATACACTTATATCTACCTTATGTCTTCTCGCAGTTAGGTTCTTTCTATTTACCAGTCGTTTGCCATTATGGTTCGCACTTAGTTTGACTCGGCCATTCGTGTGTTTCGTGCTGACTCTGCTGGTGAGTACCTATCTGCTGCGCTCTGTTGTTTTCTTACTGAGTAGTGTACTCTTCCTTAGTACGCCTGTCTTGGTGCTTATGCTTAGAATGGTGTCTGAGCATAAGTATCGTCGCCTACTTAAGACAGCTTGTGCTCTTATGCATGCCTCTCATGTTCCTCCCCATTTCTGGGTTGAGGCTGTTTCTACGGTTGCTTACCTTGTCAATTTGCACTCCTGTTGAGCGTCTAATATAGGGTCGTCTGACTTTCTCGATGTAGGATCAAGATACTCACGTGTAGGCTTTTGAATCGTAGTGATTCTCTGTTGCCAACGCAAGAACGAACACTCTTTAGTTCGCTAGAACACACGTGCTAGACTTCACGACCACCAAGCGAAACTCTATCGCGCTTTCAATTTCTAGCGGAAAGATTAAACGATCTTAATTATTGACGTACTTCCAATTATGGTTGTTACGGTGGAATTGGCGACCATGGCGAGTGAGGGGTGCCAGGACGCCTAGGCGACGCCATGGCGAACGCCATACGAGTGTATCCTATACTATACATGCTCCCGTCTAAAAGCCATAACACCTGTCTCCCTTCCCTCATAAACCTTCTCTCTCTCGCGTCTCCTCTCCCCGCCGCCGCCTCCTCTCCCCGCTTCCTCCCCTCCCTGGTGCCTCCTCTCCCTGCCTGCCGCCCCCTCTCTGCCTCCTCCTCCCAGTCGTCCTCCGCCGCCGCCTCTCCCACAACCTCCTCCCTCCCCGCCTCCTCCCCCCAGCCCACCCTCCCACCACCTCCTCCCCTGGCGGCGGCGAGTGGCCACGGCGTCCACCCATCTCCGCCGCGACGCCTAGGTGACGCTGTGACAAGCATGCTCCCAATTTCCCCTCAAGATGGTTCAACCATCATCGAAGAACAAAACAGTCTGTTGTTTCAATCCGTTATTAAAGGTGGTCTCCTCTTACATGAGAGGTCACAGTGAGCGGTTCTTGATGTATGATTTGGGTCTCCTTTGTTACTTCCTTGGGATTGATGTTTTTTCTAGCCTGAGGGGTACTACCTCTCCTAGGAGTACATTCAGGATCTTCTTGCTCGCGCTTGTCTCACTGATCAGCGCACGGTGGATTCTCCTATGGAGCTTGGAATTCATCTTTGGCCCGCTAATGGTGAGCCTCTTGAGGATCCTACTCGATACCATCACCTTGTTGGAAGCCTTGTCTACCTTAGGATCACGCGACCTGACATTGTTCACTCTGTTCGCATTTTGAGCCACTTTTTTCGGCTTCCACTCATCTCCACTACACCCACCTTCGCATCATGTGACGTCTTGCAGGACCATCTCTCGCTGCATTTTCTTTCCTCGCTCCAGCTCTTTGCAGCTTCAGACGTACACCGATGCGATCTGGGCCAATGATCATTCTGATCGTCGGTCTCTTTCTGCCTACCGTGTCATTCTTGGTTCCTCTCTGATTGCTTGGAAGATCAAGAAGCAGGCTACAGTTCCTCGTTCGAGTGCTGAGACTGAGTTGAGGGCTATGGCGTCGTTGATTGCTGAGATCACTTGGTTACAGTGGCTTCTTGAGGACTTTGGTGTTTATCTTTGCGCCTACCTCTCTCTTGTTAGACAACACTGGTGCGATTAATATTGCTCGAGATTCTGTGAAGTATGAGCTCACCAAGCCTATTGGCGTTGATGCTTCCTACATAAGATCGCAGGTGCAGGTGGTCGCTCTTTAGTATGTGCCTTCGGAGCTTTAGCTAGCAAATTTCTTCACCAAGCCACAGACTAGAGCTCAACACAGTTTCTACCTCTTCAAACTAAGTGTTGTTGATCCACCATAAGTTTGGGGGTGTTAGATATGTATTAGCTGTGTGGTATTAGCCTCTTGTATGGGGTGTTCTTTGCATATTTTCCTACACATGTAATATTTATACATTAGCCTTTTGGCCCCTTGGAATGGATTAAGGGTTCACTCTAACAGTGTGATCCAGCACAAAGTTGTGGAGGGACGGCTCCACTTTGCTGCTATAAAATGGAAAACACAAAGGTTGAAGGAACCTCTTCAATGTGTTGTGCTAGATATCACTGTAGAGGTGAAGAAATGCTAAGAGGGCAGCAAAAGTTTAATCACAAGATCTAAGACAAGAACAGCATGTTCTATTGATGGGTAAAGAGTACATGTGTGTTGGTTACAAAACTAGAGGTTCTCACTTCTATTTATAGGCTTCAGAAAGCCCTCAAAACTCAGATACTACTCATAGAGACATAGACAGCTAGCAAACATGACCTAGTACTACTTAATGACTAAGCAAAAAATAACATCATCTAACTTGAGGACTAAGTTATATAGGAGTAAGAAATGAGAAGAAGACAATTTGGAATTTACTTCTAATATTTTTCTGCCCCTCATCTTTGTGTGCGCATGACCTTGGCTTTAATTCAGTTAACTTCATCGATGAGCCCATAGTCAACCTTTTGGTTCGTTGGTGGTGTCGTGGCCTCGTGGGAGTACAACCTATTCCAACCAAGGGTTAAAAAACCGGAAATGGGAAAATATCGGACCCCCTCTGGTACCTGTTACCGGTTTTAAATCAGCCAAATTTCATCAAACAAAGTTTAAACTCAAAATTTGAATTTGGCTGATTTTCGGCCGGTTACCTCCCGTTTGATCGGTTACTGGCCGGAATTACTTTTCATCAATTTAAATTCAAAATTAAAAAATTAATTTTAGAACTTTTTTGGACCGATATTTTTTACCGGTATGAGCTGGTAACTGACTGGTTACCACCAGTTTTTTTATCCTTGATTGTTCAAGTCCTAGTTGCCCACCTTTATGCACACGAGAGTGTGCCTTAGGGAAAGCACACACCTATGCTTTGTTAGGATGCATATTTGTCACCAACCTCTAGAATTCTAGGCGTGTGCTGGGGGGCACACTCGCGTGTGTGTCCACCATTGTAATCTAAAAAAAACAATGTCATTGTCTTATGTGGTTCTTTTTCTTTTTGTTTTTTCGTGCACTCTCCCTTTCATGCACATGTGATTTAAGATAGCTGATGGTTCTTCAACGCCTTTAGATTTTGCAATAACTCCGGTATTTTCATCTTTAATAACATAAACTCTTATCCAGTGCACTTTGTATTTTACCATTTTTAATCTGGTTGCAGTACAACCGTACAAGAGATGCTGCGATATTGCCTTGCTCATAAACTTATCACAAGTTATTCCATTGTTGTTGACTTTAGGCACCGATTGTGATTGCAGTGGCTTCTCATAAGCACTTTTTTTAAAAAATACAACAACTAAATCCTATTTCTGAGCAATAACAGAAAAGTTGTACTGGAATAAGTTCCTGTAACCAAGATTATACAGTGCAGCACAACACAACAACCTCAAACTGGTCCTTATAATCACCTAAATACTTAATTCAGTGTGCTTTCCTATCCTTAATTGGGTTTTAGTGCAAGGTGCTGCAATATTTGTTTTAGTTATGATTACTTGCTTTCTTTACTCCCATTGTTACGCACACGCACACGCTATGCGCAATCTTATGTCTGTTATTTTTATCTTTCTTTACTACAGTGTTATAGTCTAGGTGTGGAAGATTTATCACTTCTGTCTGGAGAAGAAATTCATGCACCAGGTTCATTTTTGGTCATGTTCAATGGATTAATACTGGGGAAACACAGGCAGCCCCAGGTCATATTCAATATAAACGTTACATATATGTTACCTTACTTGCCTTTCTTTTATTTCACTAAGTTGTCCATGGTGCCTTCCAGAGATTTGCTAACGCTATGAGAAAATTGCGTCGATCAGGCAAAATTGGAGAGTTTGTAAGCATTTTTGTAAATGAGAAACAGGTATTTTTTGTTTTCTTGATTATTACGAGCTTATAATGAATCTTAGCATCATGTGATCGTGCTAATGGAAATTTTGGCGCTAACTGCTGATAATGAATAAAAATGTGTTTTGAGAACCTCGAAACTCAATTTAGTGTAGTATACTAGTATTAATCAAAATTTTGTTAGTTGAAGCTTGGTAGTGCTGACTTCTGACATATGCACCAAGGAATGAATTGCTATTGTAAACTTAGTTTTAATACCATAAGCATTTGAGGCCAAACAGGAGCTTAGACCCTAAAGATGTATAATTGCTAGCAACTTGATAACAATTTTGTCACTTATTGTGAAACTTCTAGTAAATTGGCTTGTGATGGTGCTTGGTGGTGAGTGGTGACTTCCCACTTGTGTTCATTTCATGGTGATACCACAATAGGGGGCATATGACATAGATTCGGAAAATTTGCACTAATGCGCTAGCTTCATTGATGTCCATGTCTCCATGCTATCTTCTTGTACTGCAGTGATATGCATCCTGTTAACCCCTTAATACTTCCATTCCGTGTCCAACATTTCGTTGATATCTTCTTTAGCACCTGTTGCTGAGAACCTTTTGACTCCAAAAGGAAAAAAAATTGTACTGGCCTTTTTACTGTATGATATCGAGGATGTCTCCCTGTATATATCTAGTAATTTAGGTTGACACTGGTTATATGCTCAGTCTCATAATTTAGGTTTGTCAGTAAGTCAGTATTGTGCTCTTTCTGCGGATGCACCTTATGAAACTGCAAATAGTATATAGAACACACCTTGAAGGCGGGCCACCTTGAGTGTGGCATAAGAATAGTCTTGTTTGCTGGTTAATTGTGATCTGCATATGTTTTTTTTTCTGTTTTTTTGTTGATGTGTTGGAGATACTAACCTTGTATTTGTCTTTTCTAGCATTGCATTCACATCGCCTCTGATGGTGGCCGTGTTTGTCGCCCACTTATAATTGCTGATAAGGGGATTTCAAGGGTCAGAGAGCATCATATGAAAGAACTGAGGGTTAGCGATTTCACACGCCACAATTTTTTGATCTATTGCCATTTGTTTCTTTTCCATCTCACAACTGATTTCACCTTCTAGGATGGTATTCGTTCGTTTGATGATTTTCTGCGTGATGGGTTAATTGAATATCTTGACGTTAATGAAGAGAACAATGCATTGGTACATCATGATTCTTTTGTCTTTCCTTGTATGGCTTATTTATATTGTGATAATGTGTTTAAGATGATTGAAACAGATTGCATTGTATGAGCATGAGGATCAAGATGATGTTCTAAGAAGCAGCATCACACACATCGAAATAGAGCCATTGACTATCTTAGGAGTTGTAGCTGGACTTATTCCTTATCCACACCATAACCAATCTCCACGTAACACTTATCAGGCAAGGATGCAGATTATTGATATACATCTAAGTGATTTTGTGATTATTTTTGTTGACATTTTCTCGTTTGCAGTGTGCAATGGGTAAACAAGCGATGGGAAATATTGCATATAATCAGGAAAGAAGCAGCTTTACTTCTTTTTTTTTTGTTAATTGCTGCATTTTGTTTTTGTTTCTTTGCACTCACATGAATGCTACATGAAGTGTTCTGGCTGCAACTGGTTCATGCATTCAGACCATTCAAAAGCATCTATCCACATGCCTGGATAAAATTAATTACCTTTGCATCATATCTGACTTTACAATGGTGCGATAACCTGGTTCTTCCTTGCAACAGTTTCTTTCCCTATAAAAGGAAAAATAATGTTTCTTTGTACTGTGCTGCAGTTGTTCCGAGCAGATTCTCTACTCTATTTACTAGTGTACGCGCAACGTCCCTTGCTTACAACCAAAACAATCGAGTTGGTTCGTCTCTCTCTCTCTCTATATATATACACACACACACACACACACACACACACACACACACACACACATATATATATATATATATATATATATATATATATATATATATATATATATATATATATATATATATATATATATATATATACATATATATAGTATACATAACAAGGGCACCATGGTGTCCGTGCTCTACGATCGAGACTTTCTATCTATGATTGATTCAGCATGCTAAATCAATGCTTCCTTTCCAAATCGATGCTTTTTCGAATTAATGAATGTTAACGGGTTTGCCTGATATATTATAAATAATTGCACTTGCATACATCTAAAAGCAACCCAAAGGCAGAGAGGCTTGGTGCCCAGACACCATAGTGCCCCTTTTCGCCATATGTATGTATGTCAAGGTTGTTATGGCGTCGAGATATCGGCGATATCTCGTCGCCATCTCGCCGTGGCGGCCGGCCGCCCATGCCGTCCGGACGACACGGTGCGTCGTGTCGCCGTCGCCGCCGTGATCCGCCGCCGGATCATCGCCTCCGCTGTCGCCGTAGCAGATCCGCCGCCGCCGCAGCCGGATCCGCCGTCGCCGCAGCCGGATCTGCCGTCGCCCTTGGCCGGATCCGCCGCCGCCGCCGGATCCGCCGCCCGCCACACCGCAGCCGGATCCGCGATCGCTGCTTGGCCGGATCCATGGTCGCGCCACCTCTGCCGCCACCTCCTCCATGGCCGCGCTGGGGCGGTGGAGTGGCGGCGGAAGAGGAAAGGCGGCGGTGGCCGGCTCGGCCTCGCCGGGCCGGGGCGGAGGAGATGGGGAAGGAGAGAGAGAGAGAGGAGGAGGCCGCGGCGGGCGAGATCGAAGGCACCGCCGCCACGCACACCAGTGGATTTAGGGTTTGACATTTTGCAATTTAGTCCTCCTGTTTTCTAAAATTACAATAAAATCCTTCTTACTTTCTATTTCTTCTGTTTAAACCCTCCTAAAGTCCAATATTTTTGTGGCTACTTATGTGTATGGCGTCGCCACGCCGCGCGCCATAAGCGCTATTGTCGTGTGAAGGTGGTGAGGCGCCGCGCCTCGCCGCACCGCCGTAATAACCATGATGTATGGGGAAGTGCTATAGAACATTCGACTATTTTTCAAGGCAAAAATAGTCAGATGATTTGGAGGCGTTGGATCTCTATCTAACGGATCCACTCATATAAGCACCCCCTCCAAAAAAAAAAATGTCATATAAGCACAAAAAAAAAAGATCTGGAGCGTTGGATCACCATCCAACGTCCTAAAATCTGACTATTTTTGCCTTGAATAATAGTCGAATGCTGTAGAGACACTCCCATATATATGTATGTATGTATGTATGTATGTATGTATACACACACGTGGAAATTTTACTGCAAATCTTTTCAGGTTGGATATGATAAGCTCGGGGCTGGGCAGAATGCAACTGTTGCTGTCATGAGTTATAGTGGATATGATATTGAAGATGCTATTGTAATGAACAAATCATCCCTTGATCGAGGTTTTGGTCGTTGCATAGCAATGAAAAAGTAATGTTATACTTCCAATGACAATGGTCTTTTATTTACTGACTGAAGTGCTTGGGGAGCATCTCAGTGTTGTTGTCTTCATTTTTATAGATGTATCTTTGGTTCTCATCCTACAGGTACACCATAACAAAGGAGAAGTATGGGGATGGTGTATCAGACAGGATTGCTAAACCCCAAAGAGATAAAGATGGTGTTTTAATAAAGCAGAATATGCAGGTATAAAAACAACTGGTCATAGTCATTGTTCTTAGACTACATTATAAAACCCTTTATTTTTTTCAGTAGGATGGCTTATTAGTTGAATTTGAAGTGAACAAAATTTAAGCTCACCTTGACATGCGAGGAAAATCTCCGCTCAAAAAAAAAAAAAGACGTGAGGAAAAAAGAAGGAAATTTTGTAGGTAGTGATGATCCAAGTCATTCCTGTTGAGCTATTTGGATTTTTGGAACATAAGGAAAGCAAAAGTCCATAGGAATAGCCCCATCCGTCCACTTTTGGAAAAATACAGAAAGGAGGTCGAATTGGAATAGAAGTTTTCCCCAGTAGTGATAAGCTCTAGTTCGGAGAAATTCATGCATTATTTTCTCAACCTTTCAAAGACCATCTGAATTTAGCCTTAGCTGTTCTCTTTTCTTCAAAGAAGTTGTTGTGTCAGTCTCAGCCCCATCTATGTAAATTTTCTTGAACTTTGGATTTATATGATCTGTGGTTGTCATCGAAATGACATTGTTGCTATGTTAGTATGTTACAACCTTCGATAGTTTTGATTTTTGAATATGAAGTTTTGAGTTTAAAATTCCAATTGAGTTTTGTTCAAGTTCCTTTATTTGGAATTGTTACATAGAAATGGTATCGCAGAGTCACAATGGTGGCCATAAATTTCTTGTTTTTGTTTGCATGTGTATGTTTCGTAGTCTTTTCTTTTTGATGGCTGTGGGCAAAGTTTTAAAAATCGGTAACTGGTGCTCGACCGGTCAGCCAACCTAGTAGTGATTATACGGCATAATCGGCCTATTATATGGCATAACCAGCCCAATTATGCAGATAACCGGCTAGCAGATAGGGGCACCTGTTACCTGGCCTAGTAGACCCGATTATAGAACACTGGCTGTGGGTATATTTATTGTTATGGGTTGTAGGACCTAAATGGGCTTGCCAGTTCCAAACGGGCTGATTTATTCGCATCCTTTAATCCATCAACTTACTATACATTTTCTAATAGCTCCTAAAAACAACAGAACTTTTTTGACAGGCATTGGATGAAGATGGATTGGCTGCACCAGGTCAAATAATCCGCAACCATGATATCTATGTGAACAAGCAAACTCCCAAGATTACCGCGAGAGGTACTGGTGCTCCGTTAACAGACAGGTGAGTTTTCTTCCTTATGTTGTTGTGATTCTTTATTGTTATGTTCTGTGTTCTATTTTTTTGGCTCAAAAAATTTTCTGTTGAAGAATGTTATATGTGCTTTATTGCTTTAAATTACTCATCCAGGGACTATAAGGACTCACCTGCTGTTTACAAAGGTGTTGATGGTGAGACTACTGTTGTAGATCGTGTACTACTTTGTTCGGATACAAATGACAAATTAATCATTAAGTGTATTATCCGTCACACTAGGAGGCCAGAGGTATGCCTCCCCCCTCTCTGAATTCTCTTGATTTCAACTGCAGAAGAATGAATGTAAAATCTGGCATGCCTGTTTGTGACCCAGGTTGGTGACAAATTTAGTAGCAGACACGGACAGAAAGGTGTTTGTGGTACCATTGTTCAGCAGGAAGACTTCCCTTTCTCTGAGAGAGGAATATGCCCTGATTTAATTATGAATCCCCATGGATTTCCAAGGTTTTATGTTGGCTTTGGTTATATTATATATTTGTTCCCTCTTTTTGTTGGTTTTCTTAGCTTCACTGTTCATCACTATTCCTTTTGTCGCTTATCTATTAAATATATTCCAAATGCGATGAGAATTTTTAGTTTTTTTAAAAAGCTTTTACACCTGGTTTCCACAGAGTTGGCATGAAGAGGTGGTGTTTCCACCTGATATTTACCCTATACACTTGTCATGGGCACGCTAAATAACCGTTACAGTATTAAATTTTGATGGCTTGATTACGTTAGTTAGCTAAATTTATTGTGCTTCTAAGTTTGTAATGTTTTGTATGATATTATTTCTTAGCCTGACTTACTCTTATTTTGCTCCAGTCGTATGACAATAGGTAAAATGATTGAGCTTCTTGGGGGAAAGGCTGGCGTATCTTGTGGTCGATTTCATTATGGCAGTGCATTTGGTGAACCAAGTGGTAATGCTGATCAGGTTGAAGACATAAGGTATGCTTCCACCATAGTAGTACTATAATTTTGGTTACAATAATTCTTTAACATTGTTTTTCTTTGCATACCAGCTATACTCTAGTCAAGCACGGGTTCAGCTATAATGGAAAAGATTTCTTGTACTCAGGTGCATTGTTAATGTCAAATTACTTTGTGCCGATAAACTTGAAATTTTCATGTTATTCCAAGTTAGTATCGATTAGATTCCACCATTTCTGAAAATCGTGGTGCTGCAGCTAGTATGCAAATAAAGCAAGTCAGATGGGAACCCTGTTCAATTTACATTGAGCTAATGGAAAAAATACTATGTTTCAGACTTTCAGTTGTTTCTTGTACAGTACAGAATATATTAAATTAGTTCTCAATAACAATAAAGCATGGGGTTGGCTATAGTAGAATCAACTTTTAACCAGCAATTTTCGCTGGTTTTCGGTCAAACCGGTCATCGCCCGTTTGTTGAAACGCGACCAGTTTTTTTCTTCTGGAGTGTGTATATTAACTTATCAGATATCCCAAACTTCAAGTCTTGGATCAATTGGAATTCTAATTTTTTTCAAAAGGAAAACTGGCTGAAAAAATGGCTGGTTTTTTGTCTGGTTGGTTGCTGCAAATCGGGCAGGTAACGTTTCCTTGTGTTGAAAACGGATTTCTGAACCCTGCTTTTAACTGCAAAAAAGTCATATTTCTTCTTCCGCATTTTGCCACCTCTCCTCACTCCCCACTTGTAGGGTGAGCAGTGCATGGTGAAAAAGTGTATGTAAAGTGCATATAATTCAAATACATGTACCATAGTCCGTAGTCACTCTTAAAAAGAATATACAAACTTAAATTTCATAGCTATATTCTTTTCTTATCTTCCAATCATGCAAATTACTGTGGTACTACATATATTCTTGAAGATTTTGATCATGCAATTTTTCGTACTCTTATTTGTGAGATTATGTTCTATCTACATGGTGCGGGTGCACACCCACCTGGCCCTGCCAGGGTTCTTGAAAGCTGATTCTTTTCCATTTCAGGCATTTTAGGTCATCCCCTTCAGGCATATATCTTCATGGGGCCAATCTACTACCAGAAACTGAAGCACATGGTGGGCATAGTTTTGTTTGTTTCATTCCTTTTTCGCTTGGCCCTAACTGAGGCTTTGTGTACTATGTCATGCATGCTTTGTGGAACACCATGTATAATGCAATGATAGGAAGACTTGCATTCCATTATTTTTTACTTGGTGTTATTTTCTGTTCTTGTACTGATAACAGTTGGAACATGTTGCAAATAAAGAAAATGAATTGTCACATCATTATGAATACAATGTAAAGATTTTTTTTTTAACAAAAATCTATAGTGGTTTGAGGAATAAACGTTTCTCTAAGTGGCAACCGCATTTGCCAACAGGCCCGTAATAGAAGAGTAGTCTCATTGACTCGGAAGTTCTTATTCATTAATATTCAACTTATTAACTTTGATATTGTGCAATATACATGTATTAAAGGAACTATTATTTAACTTTTGTTCTCTAAATTTCTCCTTTTGGAGGCTGACATAATATACTAATTGGGTAACCACATCCTCTCTCAACTTGGTCAGAAAACTGCATGATGTACTATTTGTTTTCAACGTGGTCAGAAAACTGCATGATATACTATTTGTTTTTTAAGGTATTAGCAGGCCTAAGCAATGTTTGTTCAAACTGGACAAAAAAAAAAAAGCTTCGGCAAATACATAGGTGTTTTTGTTTGTTTCCAGGTTCATTGAAGCTAATGGGCACCTATGGCTGTCTTTTCAGCCTGCTTGAGATTTCATTTGTACTTTATTGTATAATTCTGTAAGTATTTTCTTACATATGGAGTCTCCACTCTCCAGGTTCTTGATAAGATGCATGCTCGAGCTAGTGGACCGCGAGTATTGCTGACCAGGCAACCTACTGAAGGGCGAAGTCGCGATGGAGGTTTTACATCTTCTACTTATGCTGCAATTAAATGACTATGAAGCCTATTACTCTTTCTGACTATCTTTTTTTTTGTCTTTAATATGTTTTTTCATAGGCCTGCGTCTTGGTGAGATGGAGCGTGATTGTTTAATTGCGTACGGTGCTAGCATGCTAATCTTTGAACGCCTACTACTATCCAGTGATCCGTATCAAGTGCAGGTAATCTTTGAAGTAGTTTGTGATTCTCTCTGTAGGATGAAATCATGCAAGGACATAGCTATGCATGCTGTTGTTGTAGCATCAGTACGGTTACGAAACCTGCCTGCCCTCGCCACGGTTAAACAGTCCTTAAAGCAAACAGTTTTATAAATAGCTTTTATTTGCAAAAGTTTTTTTTGTGGGTGTGACCAGGGTTCAAAATCCCGGCGGTTACTGGCCGGTTACCGTTTTTACCGGTGAAGACCGGTAACCGAAAAAACCGGCCGATATGATTTTTTGATTTTCGAATTTTGTCCTGTTTTTTCCGGTTACTGGCCGGTTTCAAAATATCTCAAAATTTAAATTTTGATTTTCAAATTATAACCGGTTTTTTACCGGGTTTTCCGGTAACCGGTTACCGTTACCGGCCGCCGACCGGGATTTCTTCCGGTTCCGGGTTTTGGAACCTTGGTGTGACCATGGGGGAGCTAACTATGTCTTAAAAAACTAGCTCTTGCATCAGGTTGTAATGGGGCTAACTTGTCCAGTTGTTAAGTTTGTGCTGTGGGAGAGTTCTTTGTTGATCTCATTACTTGAGTTGACCAGAGGCAGCAAAAAATTCATATGTTCTTTTATTTATTTTTTTTTTGACAAGAATGTCCTTTTATTTCTTGGGAATTCGTGATGGCCTCACCTTATTTTTGGTTGTTCATGTTCTCCAGGTTTGTAGAAAATGTGGTTTGTTAGGCTACTACAATCATAAACTGAAGACTTCGTACTGTTCAATGTGCAAAAATGGAGAAAATATGGCCAAGATGAGGATGCCATATGCTTGCAAGCTTTTGTTTCAGGTACCACAGAAGGGAGAAGTGAAAATAGTTCCTTTAATCATGCAGCTTGATTGATTTGCTGAGATTTCTAAGAATTACAACGCTTAGGCCCTTCTAGGGGCTTCCTGCCTTCAAAAAAAAAGAAAAAGAAAAAGGAATTACACTGCTCACCTAGTTAAGGGCTCAAGCGTTTGCCTTATTTTTATTGTGCAGGTACTTTTTTTTTTGGGGTGTTTGCCTATATTTTGTTCAAATGTGTCCTGTACCTCTGAAATTGTATATTTATAAATCTGCCCACAGAAAATTGCATGGTCCATAATACCCCAAACAAAAAACATTTCTCAAAACTACTAAATCCTGTCATATTGCTGTCTCTACAATTCTTATTTCTAGGGCTCAAAAACAAATACATGCTTAAAATATTCTTCTCCCTCCCCTCCAGGCGCTCAGTGCTGCACTCCTGCTCCAATTTGTGTAGCAAGTACCACGTTCTAGAGTTTTGGTTATATGTGGGGAAGGATATATTGATTCTGTAATCGGTGCTCATATATATGTAATAGAGGTGCATGATCTTAATTACCCTGTTATATATCTAAATACTGGAGTCATTATTATTCCGGAAGACTCTAGTGGAACTTTGTAGGAATATTATGTGCTTCGTAGTTCATAGTCCCCACACAACACAGCTAACTTCATTTCGTGGTATTGTTTGGTCTTTTTTTTTTCAGGAACTGCAAGCAATGAACGTTGTTCCACGCTTAAAGTTAACTGAAGGATGACTTAAAATGCGATGTTGAAGCACTGTTGATTTCAAAGGAAGATAGGAGCCTCTGAGGTGAATCGATCACTGTTTTCTTGGCAGATACCTGCAGCGAAATAAGCTTTGCAGCCACACGCCTGCCCGGCAAGCTCTAGCCTGTGGACGACCGCATTCTCACAATGATGCAAAGCAGAACGTGTTTGTGCTTGAGATCAATCTTGGGCTCTTGGCATGGTTTCTGTATTAGAAGGGATGGAGGGTAGATCTGAAATTCTGCTGATATGAAGAGGGAAAAATGAGAGGAAGTAACAGGAGCATGACAACTAATAGCAGCATCACATCAGCTGTACAGTACAGGTTTGGTAGTGGAGACGCTTTTCCTTTGCATTGCAAATATGGGTCTTCTGTCAGTCTTGTGTACAGTACACCTGGAATATGGGTCTTCTGTCAGTCTTACGCAGACGTGTTCATTCACAGTACGTTCATACATGTATGGGTGATGGAGCTAGTGCTTTTCTGGTTCTTCTGGGAATTAATATATGTCGTTTCTGTTCTCTCTATGTGTGGGTTTTTTCTTTTCAGGATTTTGCACGTAACAAGCGGAGAGCGATGAAACCGAGCCCTGAATATTTACAGACGATTCCCGGACAAGAATAGAATATAACAGGAAATTATTAATTCATCCAAGGGGACGGGCAGGCAGGCCATCTGTTTGGCCAACACTAGCAAGTAGCTGTAGTAATTAGAGTTGAGAAGGATTGATCATCAAGCTCTGTGATTCTCGGCAAGCAGTTGTCGATCGACAGGCCTGTGATGAGGCAGATATCTCACTCGGCAGTTTGGATCTTTCCGTGTCAGCCTGCAGTGAGGGCAACAAGATAAACAACAGACGATGGATAAGCTAGCTAGTGCTGAGAAATCTCATGACACAACTAAGGTACTTGTAGCCAAGGAGGAAATGGTGGAAGACTGAGATACATGTGTGTATATGTTACAAAACCAACACGCAGAAAAGAAGAGAAAAGAAAGAAAAGAAATATATATATATATATATATATATATATATATATATATATATATATATATATATATATATATATATATATATATATATATATATATATATATATATATATATATATATATATATATATATATATATATATATATATATAGTAGCTAGCTGATTTGAGCAGCAAGTTAGTGTATGAATTAGCTAGGTAGCTCAATTACGTACGTACGTACCTCCCATCTGGTAGGATTGAACGTTTTGGGGTCGTCGTACACTTGAGGATCCATGTGCACGCTTCCGTGCGTAAATGAACCAAAGAGAGAAGAGCATTGCAATTGGGATCAGGTTGGTAGGTGCGTAGGAACCTCCGGGCGAAGGAGGCGATGAAGGCGTCGTGTTGGCCGGACTTGAAGGCCCGCAGGAAGGCCCACATCGCCCCCACCACCGGCCACCCCATGTCCCCCGGCGGCGGCAGCGCCGCCCAGCCCCGCCACTAGGGCCCACCTGTGCGACACAAATTCAGAGCTAAAGATGACCGATTTTAGGGTCTTAGAAGGTGACTGGCACAAAGTGGTCATCTTTTTGGGTCGGATTAGTCGTTAGCTTTCCAACGAATATAAGAACATAGAAAACGGACACCGTATGTAAAAGTTATACTCGTTACTAAAGGTGTCTCGGAACGGAATCTTACTTAGACTCAAGCGGGAGATTATAAAATTTTTAGGGATTGCGAGGCGGAAAACATATCACATATGTTTTTAATACAAACCGTCTATGATAACTTCATAATCACATACGGTTTTTAATACAAACCATCTATGAAGTATCACAGACGGTTAAATAAATAACAGTCTATGATGTCTGTCATTATCACAGATGATTTTATCAATAATCGTATGTGAATTATCATAGACGAGTATTAATAAGAACTGTGTTATGTCTTGCATTATCACAGACGGTTCGTATGAATAACCGTCTGTGAAAATACCACAAACGGTTATTCGTATGAACCGTCTGTGATAATTACAGCACGGATGGTTCCTGAGAACCGTCTATGATAATTACAACTTAGACGGTTCCTGAGAACCGTTTGTGATGTAAGCGTCCACTATAACCTCTTTTGTAGTATTGAAACTGCCTTCGCAAAGTTTGTAGCTTTATAGCTAAAGCTTTTACGGAACCTTGAAACTCCTCCTTTAACTTATCCTAAGCTTCTTTTGAGGTCTTGGTGCCGATAATCCGTGGAAACAAACTTTCTGCAACACCTTGCTGAATCAGAAACAAGGCCTTTGCGTTTAGCATCTGGTGCTCCGCTAGAGTTTTGTTCTGCTCCGGTGTAAGAACATCTTCAGCGGCATATTTTTTGTAGTTGTTCTCTACAATATTCCACAACCCTTGCGATAATAGCAACATTCACATCTTGATGTTACATATATCGCAATTCTCTCCTAAGAATATGGGAACCATCGACTGCACCATCCCAACGCCCGAACTTGAAGCCATAACCTCAGCTCCGAAAAATAACACGAATGCACTACTCCGCTACGTTCGACTCGAACCTAGGGCTCTGATACCTATTATTGGCGATTTAGAACACTCAGAAGCAAAGATGGGACTGAGGAGTTTCAAATCTTCAGACTATGTATTCATTGGTCTCTCTTGTATACACACACATCAAGCTAACATGCTTCTCTCATCAAGGCTCATAGCTTACACACACTCATACCTAGGGAATTACAGGCCTTTTATAGGCATAAGGAACCGACATATGCACAACCGACTTATAGCTAACTAAGCATTGCACTTTTACAGATCACATACATCTTTACGGCACCTCATACATATACCTAGAAACTTGAAGCATTCACTGGTATTGCCGGCATCAACATGTGTAAGTCGGCAGCTTGGAATTCTCTTGTTGTTGGCACATGCTGTTGCTCGACAAAGTATCTAGCTAGTCTTCCACTAAGTAACGGATGATCCAGCTGACTAGCAAAAAGAAGCAGCTAGCTAGCTACAAGACTAATCCAGAGAATTCTTCACATGTCGGCCGTTACTTGATCAGGTAATTATCAACAAGAAAATGGATTAGTACGTACCAACATGATGAAGCACTATGCATGATATTTTTTAAACGACAAGAAGAGAACAAAATTCCACATTTAATGGACTATATATGATTAACAATGGTCGACGATATATGTTTCTGGGAACGCAGGCGCGCAAGCATGCATGCATGCATACATTTAAACCCTAAGCAATTAAACGAATTATGTAACAGATGAACAATGAACGGATCGATGGAAGCTCAGCTAGCGACGACGACTCGTGGTATATATATAGACGATATTACGCGGCGGCGTGGGTGAATCCGAGCGCGATGTGCGCCATCCTGCCGTACTCCCTGTCGTGTCCAGCGACGGGGACGCGCTGCTCCCCCTTCCAGGCGTCCTCGCAGCTCTCGGACGCGCCGAGCGCGGCGCTGAGCTGTTCGATGGCCCTGCCATAGATGCGCGCCTGGAGGTTGTCGAGCGCGTCGCGGAGGAGGTCGCCGGCGCCGCCGTACTGCTCGAGGCAGTGGTTGAAGCGGGAGCGCTCGTGCGGCGAGTCCTCCAGCTCGGCGAGGTCGTCGATCTTGGACTCGGTGCTGGTGGCGTGGTCGATGGCTAGCTTGGTGGCCAGAATGGCGAGGTCGTGGAGATTTCCGGCCTCCTTGCTCCGCGGATCGGCGACCAGCGACTGGACGCAGTGGTCGTAGGCCACCGCAAAGTGCGTGTCCGAGGCGCCGCGGCACGCCGCCTCCACCCTCACCGGGTTGGCGCGTGACTCCGGCGCCGGCTCGGGCTCCGATTCCGAAGCCTGCGCGGCCGGTGCAATGCAGTTGGTGGCCACCAGGAGGAGGAGGGCGACGAGGCAGAGCGATGTCTCCATTGGTACGTACGTACGTAGGTGCCTAGCTAGCTAGATCGCACGTTGTTTCTTTCTTCCCCTTGAAGCTAGCTAGCTAGATCTCTCTCTCTCTCTCTCTCTCTCTCGCCTGTATGTACAGTATATATGCGCTAGCTAGATTGCGTTGTGAAGAAGAAGAAGAAGAAGAAGGAGAAGAAGAAGCTAGAGGTGGAGAGGAACAAGCTAGCTAGGCTCGGTATTTATCGATCATGTATAGATCAGCCGCTGGCTGTTTAGAGGCGGAGACTTGTTCTAGCTAGCTACTCCGATCGATCCACCGGAGAACGCGCGGAGATCCATGCATGCATGCATACCTCATTGGTTAATGACGAGAGCCTTCAATTCCATCCTTGAATGCTTCAAACATATATATGCACATGCATGCATCGATCACTCATACAAAATATAATTAAATAGCAAAACGCATCAATTAGTGTCTGAATTCTCTTATATTAATTAATTCCCTACTGCATGCAGTATCTAGTTCGTGTTTTGGCTGAACCATGCATCATCAAGGTATGGACGATGTATATGATATGTGAAATGATAGGGTACGTTCACCCTGTATGCCGGCCAGCCGGATGCTTGCTCAATTACAAATCATTTTCTTAGAACCAATTATTAACGTAGTATCAGATATGGTAAGTCAGAGAAATGAATGACTTCTTAAAATCTCCTCTTAGAATTAGCAACACAAAGCAACGGAAAAACACAAACTCACAAATTTCACCAAATCATAGAGCCAAAGATCACAAAGTTACCTGAGACATTAAATCTCACTGGTCTGACCACCGGCTAGAGGGCGGTTGGACAGCTCAATCGATCGGGCCGGATGTCCAAGGTGGCCTGATCGCCCTACGAACAGAGGCAAGAAAACAACACTGTCCATGACCAAGAAAAAGACTAATTTTTAAACCACTGATCCAAATAAGATAAAAAACCACTGATCCAAATAAAATAGAACTTAGTACAAACCCTCTCTAGGATGTTAAGAACATATCACAATCATTGATCATGAAGATCATAGCGAAAGTTCCGACCTTTACCCAAAATCAGAAAAATTACACCAAAATCAGGCAAAAGAGAAAAACTCTGATATGTACTTGCTTATGAGTCATTGATGATCTAGATGACCTTGGATGGATTCTCACTGTCATAGCAAGTTAGATCACAACACAAGAGGGAGGAACCGAGAGAAATCGAGAACTCTTCAAAGCACCACAAGAAGGCAAGAAAATCAAACAAGAACACAAAGGAAATAAGATAAACAAGTTTGATCTTCCGCCTTAGTCAACCCTAGTCAAACCCCGGTAACAAGGGACCGATTTGATCGTTAGCTCAACACCGGTCAGACTACCCTGGTCTGATCGTAGGCCACAAGCCAGTCAGACCGCTTAAAAGCACAAGAAAACACTCTCTCTGGAATTTCAGTTAATCTCTATCTAGTTTCAGTTCAGAACTCTAAATTGAGTGACACCAAGTACAAAGACATCCTCAAACACACCTACATAAGTGTTTAGTGTCTATTCTCTAAAAAACTACATGGCCAGTCTGACCACTCCATAGCCACCAGTCAGACCTTAGATGCTAGGCCGGTCAAACCGCCGTTACCAAGCCGGTCAGACCGCTTAACACCTAATAGCAACTCTGAAAATTGAAAAGCTTCAAAACAAAATTTAAACTTCGAAAGTACTAGCACATTAAAATCAAATACTTATGATACACATAAAATGATCTCCACATAGTCTCAATTAATCGTACGTAGCACGTCCCCCTATTCATCATGCATCCGACGTCTAGGGGAACCAAATTGCACTCACCACAAGCGTGTGTGTGTATGTGTGTGTATGTGAACTCAAAACATAAAACATCTTAACTAGAATCAAAGACATGAATGATTACCATTGAGAGATCTACAACAGTCTCATCCAAAGATACATAAGCTTCTGTGCTCACAAACCACAGTTCAAACACATCGAAAGAAAAGAGAAAAGGGCTACTGCCCAATACCTCTCACATCAAACAGAAAAGAAAACATACACCCACATGGAGAGTAAAAGCACAAGAACTCTCAAAGGCTACTAGAGAACACCCTCTCTATTTATAGCCTCCACTATCGGGTTCACTTTTTACTTTATCCATTAGCTTTACCAACTCCAATGTTTTACCCATTAACTCAAACCGAATCCGCTTCCGCTTTTGCAGTCTTGCGCATTTCTCAAAACGCCCCTGCTGCACATTCCGGGAAGCTTCCTCGTTTCTTGCTGTGCATGACTCGCAACCACTTCGAGTCCGCGCCGTCTTCGGCACATCCCGACCGCTCCGACCTCAGCACCGCCTGTGCCTAGTCCAGTCATCCCATGCCTCGCCACGACTCTGCCTCAAAGTCCTGCAGCCAATACAGACAAGAAAACACATCACATAACACCGCTCGAGATAATATAATCAACATTTGTATTAGTCGCAAACTCACGCACGAACCACTCAAATCAAACTCAAACTTTCAGAACACGTGTCAATTACTCATCACAAACATGTGAGCACCTCTCACATGGTCTCTCAATATAAGAGTTGCTAAGGATTTTTCTCTCGTACTTATGCTTTTCTTCTATACTCGTGCAGTCATTGGCTGTATTAATAGATAAGATATTGGGTATTATTTCTTTTATGTTTTATCTGGTTCAATGGTTTCTCAAGCTTAGTTAATGCTTCTTCCTCCTGGGAATTGACAAGTGCATTCTGGAAATTGCTACACAATTCATGCTTCCATGCAAGAAAGAGAACCATAGAGTTGTAGAATAAGGTACCAACCTTTGCAAGAAGGTTAGGATATACTACATTTTTAAACATTAAGAGCTCTAGTTTTTGGAAGTGGATATACGATTATCTCTTGGAAGTGGATGTATGGTGTATGCTGTCTTGTCACATTCATCTTGCCTCCAACATCTAGCCATAGTAGATTGGTATCATCGTCTCAAACTCTCAGCGACTAGAGTATGAGGTGAGTCCTGACCTATTGCTAATTGCATTTTCTTCCACTCTGTTGGTTTGAGGTTTAACAGATATAATTGCAGTTCTAAACTTCATGACCTTCCTAACATCAAGGAAAGACACACTTGCTATTTCCACACTCTCTCTGATAGACTTAGTATCTATACAAATATACAACATACAATATGGTCATATTCCATATATGCCTACATTTGGCAAGCACACATGTACGCCACAAAACTAGTATATATATTGTATGCATATTATTACTTTTCCTCCGAAATATTTATATGCCCATGTTTTTACGCAACTAATCCAATTTTAACTAGTTTTTAACGAGGCGGGTATAAGAAAAATGAAGATGGCGACCGCCGCCACCATCGTCGCCGCCACCTTCGTCGTGTATAGTTACTTCAAGTTAGAATTGGGCTGGCACGGCACAAACGTCGGCACGACGGACTTTGAGCCGTGTTTGGACCTGGCGGAGGTGAGGCAGGCCAACACGACATGGCACGGCGGGGTGACCGGGCCGAGCCGGCATAGCATGACATGGCCCGTAGCTCGTGGGCTTGAGTCGTGCCAGCACGGCTTGACCTAATGCCCACCTCTATAGCTGGGTGGATTTTGCTTTCATTTGATAGATAGGTAGCATCTCTGTCCCCCTCCATCAGCGTCTTAGATTTTTCAGACTAGATAGCTAGCTGGTTTCCTAACCTTTGATAGGCTGGCTTGTAGATTATTCAACTAAACAATCGCATGTATGCATGCAGCTAGCTTTGATCTACAGTACGTGACAATTGCAATTAATATTTGCATCTCTACAAATGATGGATAGGACGATCGAATCAATTCTGACGTTACGTCAGGAGCAAACCACATCGATTAGCTCAGCGCGCGAGTGGATTAATAATATTCCTTATTGCTTTTGATTAAAAAACCATTATTTCTTCAAAAAACAAGAACAACAATTATGTTTCATGGTGATGACATGGAATAAAGTCCCAATTTCGTTGCGGTTTTTGGTAATTGAATGAGCATCATATCAATCATTTCATTCTGACTGATCCCTGGATGCATTTTACTACTGATTAATAATGGCTCCATCCATCTAGCTTCTTTCTCCCGCGCGCATGCAGCTACGTACCTGTAGAGAACTGGATGCTGTTGCTAGCTACCTACTTGCTAGTGCTCAGTTAATCAGAACCTCCAAAAGCATATATATTCGATCTGGAGTAGCAACTAGCTAGGACAGAAAAAAAAACAGCTACCGACAAGTACTAATAAACACAGCTTATATATATATATATATATATATATATATATATATATATATATATGAGCTACTAGCTGCTCACAGTGTTCCATTAATTCCCATATACCAGCCAGGAAATGACAAGATCAAAACTACTCCATATTATGTGTTACAGTAACCCATGAAGAAGAGTGTAGGTATAATTAATTCATCCTTAGAATTTCACTACTTGTTGTCGGCCTGTTCTTCATCCACTTGTGATCTGTTTGCGCAACAAACCGCCGAGGCATCCCTCTTCTTTCCCCACAGCAGAAGATACAATCCTAGTATCATCAGTAGTGATCCTAGCACGCTGTCAACGTAACAAGCAAGATAAAATGTTGTCATGCGGGAAATTAATTAATACTCATTGCAATTGAATCACTGAAACAAATAACTTGATTTAACATGGACCGAAACATTTCAATGAGATAAGGCACCATCTCGATCGTATTCAGCAAATATGTATCTCGCTTTCTATCTACTTTCGATGTGACAAGAATGCGCGCATGTAATTAACTACTTTGGCAATGACAACGATCACTACAAAAGTAAAGCACTACCATAGGTTATTTCAGAAAGACAGGCAGAGACATGAGGCTGAACTATATATATATATATATATATATATATATATATATATATATATATATATATATATATATATATATATATATATATTGCTGTGAATGTGATGGGCATGCATGTATATATATAGTGCGTATATATATACATGTCGAGCTATTGCTAGCAAAGATTAACTACGTACGTACGTACCTTCCAAGGCAGAGCTGCTCATGTAGGAAGAAGAAATCGATGATGGCTACCATGATCTGGATGATGGGGATGAAGGCTGCAGTGAAGACCGGACCCCTCTTGTCGACGCACCACGTCATTATCAGGTAGCCGACTCCAGACGCCACGATTCCCTGTACCATATAACATGAAACCAATCAAGTATATATTTTGTTTGGTTGCACTCTTAATCACCTGAAGTTGCAGGTGATTTTTTTGAAGTGGTGCTGCAACTTTATTTGATTGAGAGTGCAACACTCTGAATCACTTGAAGTTGTAGGTGTTTTTTTGGAGGGGTGCTGCAACTTCAGTTGATTGAGAGTGCAACTTCAGGTGACTGCGAGATAAAAAAATTTCAGTCGTCTGTGCAATATCAATGGATACGAGTCCATTGGAATTTGACTAGTAAGGAATAAGAACTGGAGCGCTGTGTGTGTGTGTTAGAAGCCTAATTAATTAAGCAGTGTAAACTGTAGGTCAAGCTGATGCATGTCTTACTGAATACAGGACTGTGACAATCTCCACCTTCCTTGTCAGAATCCACAACGATGCGCGCCTCTCCATCATCACCATCAGAGCCCCGCCCTGCAGCGTGCTGATGAAGAACATGATGGCCGTGCTGGAGTAGATGGCCGGGTACTTGTTGGTGAGCCTGGTCTGCAGCAGCAGCCAGAAGGAGAAGCACAGGCAGTTTGCCAGTAATGCTACAGTGCCCATCATCCAGCCCTTCTTGTCACTGCCATCAGAGGCAGGAGCTGCTGCTGCTGCTGCTGCTGCTGCATGGTGAGCTGAGCTCAGTGCACCGGTGGTTTGGTGTGTTAGGGCCACACCCTTGTAGAGACTCAGCAGCAGCACGCCTGCGAGCGACGTGAGCGTCCCCAGGATCTTTGCGGCTCCTGCCATGCTCTTCATGTTCAGTGATTCCACCCTGCAAGCAGGATATATATATTGTTTGTTTCCGGCCAATATGATCACCTGGATATATATATATGACGAGTAGAGTGGCTTGATCAATACATACATACATACATATATATATATACCTTAGCACTATGGCAATCAGGAAGGTGAGCACAGGAGACAAGTTGGCGAATGTTATGGCGAACGTCGCGGTCGTGTACTGCAACCCATAGAAGAAGGTGTACTGCGTGAGTGCAGCACTGCACACCAAGAGCAAGAGTCAGATATATATATCACAGGATCATTCTTGAAAGATGCAAGGTACAAGTAACAATCATGAGTGTTTGTGTTGTACCCAAACACCGCACTGAAAAAGAGATACACAAAGATCTCCAACGTGAGCTTAGGCCTTGTGTTCCTGCAGGAAGGGAAAGAACAACAACACAAGATACAATAGCATTGCAGTTAGCATCGATCGATCGGCTACTTGCATCCATCCATCGGTCCACCAAGTGTTTTCTGACAGATTAGTGACATTCATATGTACCGTTCTTTGAAGTAGGCTATTGGAGCCAGGAAGACGGTGGCCACCAGCTGCCGGAGTGTGATGAGGACCAGGCGGTTAAGCCCTTCTTCGAGCGCCTTCTTTACCAGCGCCGTCAACACCGCAGAGATGAGGTCGAAGACCAGCATTGCCATCACTGGTCTCCACTCGTCGACGTGTCCGGCCACCTCCCACATTGTGTTGTGGTTCTGTCAGTGTGTTGCAAGAAGATGCTGCAGGCTGGCTAGCTAGATTATATTAGTGGCAAAGCTAGCCATGGTCGTGGACTATATATATACAGGCCTGCCCTTCCACTTACTCATGTCCCTGAAAAGCGACGGCTCTCGTTAATCCAGGGGAAAAGCAAATGCTATGAACATACCTAATTGCACCTCCGGTGGAAAGTCACTCATCTGAAAGAATTGCATATCAGGAAACACTCAGAATCAAATTGCAGTACGTGCAATTGTGAAAGTAAATTATCCTTATTCAGTCCAGCATTGACATTAACCTTTTCTGGTGCCCAAAAATCTGCATAAGATGCCAAGAAAGTGAAGAAAAGATGGAAAGCACTCAGCTTACACAATCATATGCTATGTGGGTGGACTAGTCCTCATGAAACAACCAAAAAATTAAAATGAACCTGAATTTCGTTGAAACTTGATTTCATTCAAATCCTTGCTCAATTCAACACCTTTTCTCACCCAATAGTGCATCTCCCTCTCTTGGACATTTCCCTCATTGGCCACTTGTGCGAAATCCCAACCGTCGGCTACTGTTCTTCGTCTGAAAATATTACCGCCGCCCTGTTTTTGCCCGCCACTTAGTTTCATCACCGATGCCATTCATAAGTTCCAAGAAGAGAAGACCTCACCACTGACGCTCGCCTGACTTCCAGTCGCTCATGAGCCCAAAAATAGAATCATCGTGGTCCTAGAAACCCACACATGGTCACCAATTGTTGTTTCAACCACAAAATCTCTAATTGCCCCACCGCTTGAATTCTCCGATCACTCCACCTCTTGAACCCTCCGACTGCTTGAACTCTCCGACCGCTTGAACTCGTTGACCACCTTATAATCTAGAGGAGCTTTGACCGCTCCGCTTCGAGTCTTGAGCAACACCACTCGAACACCGTCCGATGCTCCTAAACATCTCGAACACCGTCTGATGCTCCTAAACCGCTCGAACACAGTCCGATGCTCCTAAACTGCTCGAACGTCGTCCGATATTTTAAGCCACTCAGACGTTGCTCAATCTTTGCGGCTACTCAGACGTCATTATTTATACATACCTACGTACATACATACATACACACACAGACACATCCTTCCAAGTTTCAGCAGTGAAATTTCACAGTTGTTATTGTGCTCCTGGTCCTGCTAAGTGACATTTTCAGTGGCAAATTAGGATTAATTTTGCATTCCGACTGAGAGCAGCAAAAATCCAACATGAAGTGCTTTGTGTAATCACTGCGTGCGTATTAGTACACTGTTAAAGCCTAAAAGCAAGGAAGGCTTCACAACGCACCACACTACCAAACAGTAATGTGGACAGCGATACACAAATATGACACTGAATTATTCAAAGTTGTAGTAGCATATATAGGACGTTGGTTGCAACATTTAGGGTGATCTTTGACATTCCAATTAAAGACTATATATACTAAGACTATCCTTCCTATGCTTCACAAATTTACTTGCTTCTCCCTGTCTTCTTCCACTCCTTTCGCTGACAAAACAGCAGCTGACGCTTCCCTGTTCTTCCCCCAGAGGAGAAGATAGAGACCTCCAATCACAAGAGCAGCACCTACCGCACTGCAAGGACAAAATGGAAAACAAAAGTGTCACTTTTGATGTGTCCCATCGTTTTGCAAAGTGTTCGTCTGTCTTGAAATAAATTTGATTGGACAAAACAGTGTGTGCGGTTAATTTGATTGGAGATTGGGCTACGATGGGAGTTCGGATTTTAGGCTTATCTGTGGGAACTCGGGTGTCGACGGCGAAGCTAGGCCGAAGAGTAGGAGGAAGCGTGCGGTGGTTGTGAGGTGATGCAAAAGGAGTTGGCGAGCTCGGCTTTATAACCGGCAAAGGCGATGGCGTGCTCGGGCATGTGCGAACGACGGCGAGACGTGAGGCAACGGGAGCAAGGGAGGTGGTGGCCAACAAGAAGGCTTTTTCCCAAGATGGAAAGCGTACTTCTGAAAAAGGAAAGCGAATCTTTGGTTGGGTTTGCCGGATTTGCCAAAAGCTTCAAATTCAAATCAAATTTACTTAAATTCAAAATTTTCAAAATTTTGTGCTGTTTCAATCTGTAACTTTTTAGCAAAATGTCAACTAGTTTTTTCTCTTTTCATTAGATAAGATATGTCTTAGATTTTCTTTTAAAAAAAACTAAATCACTAAATTAATAAGCACGAGCATTCACGTGATGTGTTACAAAAAACAATGGCCAATACCTTCCAAGGTAAAGCTGTTCATGAAGGATGAGGAGATCAATTACTGCAGCCATGATCTGCATGAGAGGCATGAAGCCTGCGGTGAACACCGGCCCTCTCTTCTCGATGCACCAGGTCATCATCACATACCCTATCCCTGATACTCCCACTCCCTGCACAGCAAAAGTGCAAAGTTTCAATGGAATCCTAGCACATTGCACTGACGAATCTGGATCATTCCTTGTCCCTTACTGAATCCAGAGCTTTTAGTATCAGACCAATGTGTGTCTCTGAATTGTGGTCCCGTTTGTGCACTAGTGCTACTGTGTGTATCACTATCAGAGCCATGAAAGTTTCTGTGCTCCAGCGTTGGCCTCTACCGTTTTACTGCGTCAAAAATGCGTGGTCTCCCGTTTCATTGGAATTAGATTCGCTTACATCCCAAATTCAGCCAAACAGGAATCATTTCGGTTTATGTCTAGACAAGTAGGATAAAAAGATTCTGAAGAAGAAAAGATTGGTGGTGAGCTGAGCTATCTTACTGCAAAAAGAACGGCTGTGATCTGTATGCTTCCTCGAATCAACCACACCGAGAGGTGCCTTTGGGTGGTCAGTGCCAGCGCTCCTGCTTGCAGTGAGCTGAACAAGGCCATGAATGCAGTGCTGGAGATGACTGCAGGGTACTTCTTGGTGAGCTTCCCTTGCAGCAGCATCCAGAACGAGAAGGTGATGCAATTCAGGAGCAGCAAGGCCGAGCCTAGCATCCATCTCCCCTTGCTGATGCTGTTAGTAGTAGCACCCTTCGCCGTGTGTTCTTGGGCTGATGGTGTTGTGTGAGTCAGGGCAGCACCCTTGTACAAGCTAAGCAGCGTCGCGCCACCGACCGATGTGAGTGTCCCTACGATCTTTGCCAGCCCTGCCTTGCTCCTCACATCAACTGTTTCCAACCTGCGCAGTGCAACGATTGATTTGTCTGACTGACAATGTAGATACTGCTTACAAGATTTGCAGACTGCATTACACCATTAGGCAATTGATTGTTTTGTTTACAAAATCTAGCCTGAACTGTTACGCTTTCCTGTAGTCTGACAATACAGTAGTTTCAGTCTGGACGAACAGTTTGCAACGCGAAAAGAAACATAAATAAAGGGGAATAGGAGATTGACCGGAGAGGGATAGCAATCAAGAAGGTGAACACCGGAGTCATGTTGGAGGCTGTTGCAGCCAGTGTTGCGGTGGTGTAGCTCAACCCCAGGAAGAATAGATACTGAGCAGACAGTGCCCTGTATATACACATGATTACACAAAGAAGAAAATACTCAAACCAGAAATTCAGATAGTCTTTTAACTTGTTTCCTTCGTTTTGTTCTTTTTATTGCACTTAGCAAGAGCAAGCAAGTTTACCCAAGCAATGCGCTCATGAACAAGTAGGCAAAGATCTCCTTTGTGAATCGTGGTCTTGCATTCCTGAAATTAAATTATTAAAAAAAAATAAGCAAGAGAACTTATCAGTTAGAGATGTCCAGATACTGAAACAGTACATAACAGCACATTTGGAACATTAAGAGATCGAGTTTCTGAAAACATCGTGCAATACAGCATCAATTTAACAGAAGCTTTTCAGATAAATTGAAGATGTACTGAAGGATCATGTAACAGCATATATCATTCCAGATATTTCGACTAGCAACTGGAAATACCAATGATGTAACAAGAGATATCCGTCAAATTTTCAGACACATACACGAGTTACCAGGTGCTAAACATCATCTGGAAACAACTTAGCACAGGATTCAGAATTTCAGATCCTTCAGAAGCTAAACACTGAAGTTCCAGCTCTTCCTTACAAACCTTTCTTTGAAGTATGCAATTGGGGAAAGGAAGACTGCCGCGACAAATTGGCGTAAGGCGATAAGGACAACGTGGTTCAGCCCGTCAAGCAGCGCCTTCTTGACCAACGCTGTCATCGCCGCGAAGAGCATGTCGAAGACCAGCATCGCAACCACCGGCTTCAGCATCTCCATCCACCCCATTCTCTGTACACCTCAAGGTGGGGTGGCGATGCATGCATACATCTCCCCTCCTAGCTCCAGATCCCTAGCTACCTTATATACATGCATAAACTATCTCTGCAGGTGGTGATCAGGTGATGTGATGGAGCAATGCCACACTGTAGATTCGTATGGCACAATCAGAGAGGGGTGAATGATTGTCTCCGGTTTTGATACTTGAAATTAAAACACAACGTAGAGAAAAGAAAAGAAAAGAAAAGCAATCTGGATTACCGAACGGAAGTACCGACCGCAGCTGCTTGCTACCGAACGGAAATACCGACCGCAACTGCTTGCTCGTACGTGATCGTAAACCTCTGTCGGCCGACTGCTCGTAACCACTCTTACGACCGCTCGTCCCGGACGCTCGCTCCGACCACTCACTTACGACCGCTCGGATCGATCGACCAGTCGTTCCGATCGCTCGGCACGATTTCGGATCGACCGCCTTCTCATTCCAATCGCTCGGCATGGTCTCAGATCGATCGACTGCTCATTGCGATCGCTCGGCACAACAACGACACACGTGGTCGTAACCTCCTTCTGCCTGATGTCCCTAGCCGTTCGACCACCACCCGAACGAGTACACGCTGAAGACAAAACAGAGCACGAAAAACAGAGGAAAAGGAGCGATGCTCTGGAAGTCGCCAGAGATCTTTTTCTGGGAAGAATATGATCTATTATTTCATCATCGTGTTCTTGGCTACAAAGCATCTCATGGCACCCCTAAACACCTTCTCCACCAAAACCCTAAAACTCCCTATACGCCAGCCTATTGCTTCCCCTGCTTTTATAGACCAACACACAAAGTGTGTTCAACTCGAACACCTCAAAACCGTGTCCCTATTCACCTGGATACAAACTCTATCTCTTTCTCAAACCAAGGAACCCGAAACCCTTCCTAACATGGGTTTTAACCAACTCATATAAGTCATGGACTCCATCCACACCTCCATACGACATACACGACAAAGCCTCTATGATATCCCTTGTTGTATCTCCATCGTGCACTATCACCGTGTGCTCTCGCATGAGCCCGATCACCTCGCGTGACCACCTGACCGCCTGGACCTCAGATTACCCCCTTCTAGTCCCGGTCCTCCTCGTCACCGACCATAACCGCCTCCACATAGCATCCACCTTTGACCTCCATGTGCGCCAGCATAAGCTCGACCACCTCGCGTGACATCCTGACCGCCTGAACCTCAGATTAACCCCTCCTAGTCTCGATCCTCCTCGTCACCGACCATGGCCACCTCCATTCCCACCTGCACATGCAAAGACCAAAGAAACCATCTCCTAGTACAACACAATAGCAAAACATACCCTTGTCTATCCCCACACAAGAAGCAAACTCTCTACGACCATCCCCCAGGTCGTTTACGACCGCACAGAACATCGCTAACTGAAACATATCTTTAGACCACCCAATACGACCGCTAACTCAGAGTACTCGTAAGCCACAAGTACTCATAAACTACATGCAGCGCTACTGACCGACTATCAAGTATCGATCAAAAAACACAGTCGTAACACGTACTCGAAGCCTACGAGAACAGACAACAATTCAACACACGACCGCTTACCGCGATCGTGAAACCTCTTCTATCGAGTACCGAGTCCTCCAACTGCGAGTACTTCAATCCTCAAGTACCCACCTGGTACTGCAGCAACGACCATTCATCATCGACCAGTCAAACACTGGCCCAACACAAGTACTCGACGTACTCAAAGATCACAAGAGAGAAACACTCGTACCGACCATGAAAGTCTACGCGTACCGACCGTGAAGCCTACGGCAACCAATCGTTAAGCCTCCGACTATCGAAGACAGAACAACAGACTGTGAAGTCTATGAATATCGACAAGACTGCCAAATCTAAGACCATGAAAGCAGTATGTAAAGCCTACAACCATCTACCTCAAAGCCCTCGACTATGGACCAGTAAAACCTTTGACTATCGAGTACGACCAGTAAAGTCTACGACTATCGAGTACTGTAGCTATGACCATGAAGGAGTATTGTAGCTACGATTACCTGCCGTGGTCGTAAAACCGAAGTCGTATTGCTGTGGTCGAAAGGTCGGAGTCGTACTGCCGTGATCGAAGTCAGACGTGGTTGTAAGCTGCCGTGATCGTAAGGTCGACATGGTCGAAAGCTGCTGTGGTTGAAGGCTGGACGAGGTCGAAAACTGCTGTGGTCGTAAACCAAACGTGGTCGACAACTGTTGTGGTCGAAGCATGTTGTGGTCGTAAGCTGAACGTGGTCGTAAGCTGCCGTGGTTGTAGCATGCCGTGGTCGTAGGCCAGACGTGGTCATAAGCTGAAGTCTGTGGTCTGAAATCACTCGTAACTGTGTAGAACCACTAAAAAAACAAAGTCTTCCACTGCAGACGACCAAGTCTTTCACAAACGTAAAATCCAAAGCAAATTAAATATCAATTATTCATCATTTCTTTATTTACGATCATCCACATGGTCTAACACACACATATATTTGAGTGGAATATTTTGATTCGTAGTCAAATCACTAGCTATATATATATATATGAGGTTGTAGCATTGGAAGTCTATAGAATTGCTGCAAGTTGCCAGGGACTGTGGATTGGAGCTGTGTGTAGACAGCAGCCTCACGTCGCAGTGGAAGGAGGCAACTGACTTGGGTGAGTTGAGGAATGGTACAAAGTGCATGACTGCCAATGGTGGCATTCAGATGTCGGAATAAGAACAAGACCAAGAAATTATTGAGAGCATTAGATGCTCGCTGGGTTGGAATAGCCTACCTCTTGGCTATTGCCACTGCTAAAGGAAGATTGCATAATTTTTAAAGTATGATAAAAATAGATAGATATTGTTTATCTTTTTATGTGCTTTAAAATTAGTATTACTTTTGTTAGAGAGAAAAGAATAAAAACACTTTTCAAAGAGTTATTATCGTCATCAGTTTCCTGTCTGCCATCCCTGCAGCCATGACATTATTAGATGCCAATTAATGATCAAATGATGGAAGCTTAGTCTATTGTTATCGAAAACAAGGCCAAGTATTAGGATTCATTTAATTTGTTTGTTTCCCAGAAAGCATATGTCAGGACTGTTTGGCGCCGATTAACAAGGTATCTATCTTGCGCAGGAAATCTGGCGCTTTGACATGCAAGTGAGGTGGCTTTGGGCTGAAATAGTACCATAGTAGTTGTTAGTTTTTTTTAAATATCTAATTAAAAAATATAAAAAACACTGTTATATCTCTACTAGTGCAAAGAAAAAAAAACTCACGCTAAGAAGTTAACATATTTCAAACGATTTTTAGCTCTTGCTCTCTCTTTCCCATTACATTCCGTTCGATTTGGTGCCCTCTGTTGGAGATTTTGTGTTAGCTGTTTCTCCATTTGCTCTACGATGCTTGAGATGACAATGAAACTGCAAGCCAATCCGAGTTGGTGGTCTCTCCGTCAAATTTGTCCCATGTTGCAACGTCTTCTGCTTCTTATCCATCCATTTCCATTTCCTCGAGCTACAAAACTGACGAACTGCGAGCGTGACCACGCATGTACAAAGCATCGATCGGACTGGTATCAGGTTCTTCCAGAATTCAGCACAGATAATATGCATGTTGGTTTTGTTAAGGGTATTAGAGATAGAATAAGAATTATTTTATTCCATTCCTTATCCGTATATGACATATTCCCCTATAATATCCCTTTATACTCTCTATATATATATTGTCCATTAGGTTTCTTCGATATACACACAATATTCATAATATGGTATCAGAGTAAAGGTTAGGGTTAGGGTTTATTATACTCGTCGTCGCTGCCACCTAGCCTCCGCTCAACTTCTGCATCTGCTGCCCCCGGGAGGAGCGATCTTCGCTCCCGGGGGCGGCCACCTCTTCCCGGCCACAGGCGCCGTCTCTCATGTGGCCGCCGTCGCCCACGCCCGCCTGCGCTCGCATGCCGCCGTCGACCGCGTCCGTGCTCACGCGTCCGGCTCGCCGCCGCCTAGGCCTCCGGATCCGCGCCGACTATTGCCCGATATGCGTCGGGACGCCACCATCCCGCCCGGATCCAACCTCCCTCGTGCCAGATCCGGCTCGCCGCCTTCGCCATGAGATCTTCCGCCGACATCGGCCATCACTCGCGGTCGCCGTTGTCGCTATCCCCAATCGGCCGCCGTCTCCAGATCTTCCTCCCGAGACCGTCGTCGCCTCACGTGGACCGTCGCTCCGGTCACCAGCTCTTCCTCCCGGCCGCCACCTCCCGCTGGAGCCCGCCGCTCCCCTTCTCTCTGAGTGAGGGAGCCGCGAGGAGGGGGAGAGCAAGCCCGGCCGTCTCTACTGCCGGCAAGCCCGGATCCGGGCTCTCCGCCGCTGGATCCGGCCTCCCACAACCGGATTATAGGGTGTGTCTAGACATCATTCGGATGTTTTCTTCCTAACAATCATCCAGATTTGAGACCGTTTGATTGGAGATCCAACGGCCCCTATTTTTTGGAGGAGGGGGAGATTTTTTTTGGAGGAGGTGGGGGAGAATTCATGGCCGTTGAATCTCTAATCCAATGGTCATAAATTTGGATGATAGTTAGGAAGAAAATATCCGATGATATTTATCAACACCCAATGTTCTAAGATGGAGGGGGTACTTACTATGCGCCAGCTTCAAAAGCACAGTCAAGCGCAAACAGAATAGAAAGAATTCAATTCTGCAACAGAAAAGGGAAAGACAAGAAAAAGGATTCTTAATTGCTTCCTTGAAGTACCACAGCAACAGTGTGTAAATATATATGATGTATATTTATAAGAGACGCATGCAGCTGCTCGACAAAATGTCGCCAGTATCTACATATCGATGGATCGATCCATCGGAGTAGACAACGATTTGGTTTGCATGCAGTAGTTGGGGATGCATGCATTGCATGCTGGTCATCTCACTCAGTATATACAACTTGAGCTTGCACAAGGAAAAAGAATGGTGCAAGAAGAATATAATGTACCCATGCATGCATGTCCATGATCAGTAGACTTGGACGTTCCATTGCTCGCCCTTGTTCAGTTGCTGCTTGTACTCAGCCCGGAAAACCCATGCAGAATTGACCGGGCTGAGTACAAGCAAAACATTCATCATCTAATTACTAATTGCTGATCAGTAGACTTGGACGTTCCATTCCTAGCAAAACTCATGCAGTACCGACCGGGCATTGCGGGCCGCGGCCGGTCTCGGGTAGGCCAAGAAGTGGCCGCAGGTGGTCGGGGGCGCTGCTGGCGAGCCGGCCTTGGCCGTGCCGGGCATGGTGTCACTGTGTGCGTGGAGACTAGAGATCTCTATCTAGGTGTAAGTAGCGAGCATGTGAAGGAGAAGGAGGAGCTAGAGGATGAGATTGGGTACGTAACGTTGACGTTGTCTCTCTGGACTGGATGGAAATCGAGGCCGGAACCCAATCTCAATCTTTGAATATATCCCAGCCCAAAACATGACCAAGCTAGCAAGTGTGATTGAAGCGCAAATTAAGCCCATTCGTAGATAGAACCAAGGAAAATACGTATACTTTCTCAAAAACTACGAGAAAAATAAAGGTTAATGATACGGCTCAAGCTAGGAAGCAGCACAAGTGTAATTGAAGCGCAAATTAATGTTGTCTTGCCTGAAATTAATGCAGTACTCTTGGTAGTTGTATGATATTCCAAATTCATCTGCTTTTTAGATTAATTTGCCAAAATGCCAAAAGGAGAAAAATTAACAGCGCTTATCAATTTCTACTACTTCAAAAAAGAAGTTGGTGATTGTGATTCACCACTATTGTTAAGTTAGTAATCTTGTTTTCTTGTGTTAGACCGTATCTGAGTCGGTTTTGCTATATAATACGTGTATGAGTTTGTTTCTACGTACGAGTTAGTTTTTCGAGTCCGTCTCGAAGTCTTAGTTGCCCCCGTGTTATAGTCGTCGTGTTGAGTATATAAGGCAAAGCAATGTAACAAGAGAGAGTATGAAGCAATCGGTGTGACCGATAGCAAAGGCTAGAGAGTCTTCATTTGTAAGAACGAGAAGTTGTAGACGATCTCATAAAGGTGATCAGTTATGATCAGATATAAAGAGAGGAAGAGAAGTAAAAACAGAGTGCTTTGGTTCCCGAAAAGCATCCCAACTTGCTCTCGCCTCTTCTCTCTCTCGAAACGGTTGGGAAATCTAGGCCTAGGCCTGCAAGCCCAATCCATTGGTAGGCACCCTCTACATCAGTCTATAAATAGGGATCCCTATTGTCATCTCTTGTACCTTTTGAGAAAGAAAAGTAATAAAGCAGCAGAAGGATCCTCTCAGCTCTCTGTGTTTAATTCTTGCATTATTCTGTGATTGTTCTATGTTTTGATCCATCTACATCGGCATAGGAGGAATCGATCGGACTGGACTCGCCAACGACGATTCCTCAACACGTTATCAGCACGAATCGCTTCATACAATCGAAAGGTAATCATCGAAACAATAGTATATTGATTTGCCTAATCTAGATCGCTTTAAATTCCACATAATTTCGCTTTCTAGATTAATTTCTACGGTGCAAATTCGCTCTAATCTACCGCGAGCAGATTTGAAGTCGTCGGTATAATATCGATCGGTAGATTACATAAAAGAGTATATGTTAATTGTACTATAGATTGAAAAAAAAATCCGCACATGGCCTAATGCGCTGCCGGCCTCCATGCCGTGCGCGTCGCCCAAACACGGCCGTGCCGCCAGCCCACAGCCGCACCCCCCGAGTTGCCGGCCCCTACACAGGCCACATCCACTGCTTGGCCGCGCTGCCGTGCGCCGTTCGACCGCTGCCCCCGCATGAGGCTGCACCGCCGCTCCCGCACAAGTGCCTGTCGCGCCGTCCGTTCGAGCCGCCCGCGTACGGCCGAGGAGTATGCTCTTTGCTTCTGATTTCTAGGTTTCTTGTTTTTACAGGAGTTCCGAGACCAAGGAGATGACCGCACCTCCTTCCCGTGCGCTCCCTGACCACGCTACCACCTCCCCCATGACCAATCCGCCGTCGTCCCCCCCGCCTCCCCATGACCATGTCGCCGCCGTCCCCTCCAGTTCTAAGCTGCATCACCATCGCCCCCCCGTAGTAGGCCATCCCCGGTGACCCCGACCTCATGCAGGACATCCTGGTGTTGCCGTCCTCGATTCGGCAAATCCCCGGCTGTGTTGCTACTTCTCTGGTGATTCCTTGGCTTCTTCAACCACACGGCAGCAATCCATATTGGTGATTTATACGGATCTGCAGCTGCTGCCACTTGACGGCTCTCTCAGCATCTGTTCTCCATCCGCCAAGAGCAAATGTACAATTTTTCCTCTTGTTGATTACCTGGTGATGAATTAAGAATTGGGATTTATGTACCTATGAAGTTTAGATGCTTTTGAGTTAGATATGTCGAGCTCCCAATCTTATATATAGCAAATCTCTTGAAATGGCTGAGCGCCTGACCATGTTTAAGGTCTATTGTTTCATCTTACCTGCCCTGTTTCCATCACAACATTTGGTTTGCCATTTTTTGTATACACTTCTACCAATACTCGTGCAGACAATCTAAGAGTTTGAATCTTTTGTTAGTTTTTTGGTGTCTAGAAGAGATGGAAAAGCACATCTAGACATTAAGTATTTTTTTCTTTACATGATCTGTTAATTTTTTTTACACTAAATTAGATGGCCCAGGTGGTTTGCCTGCTTTGGCTTTATATCCAATTTTGAATTCTTTTGAGCTCATGGAACTATATCAGATCTAATATGATGTCCTTTTTGGACCCAGGCATTTGAGTATATATCTCTATTGGTAATTGGAGCAACAACTTCATCTTTTGTCAGGGTTGGGATATTTGACTTGAACTTCGAATTGCATCACAACTAATAGGTAAAAAGTGTTCTTTTTCTCTTTCTAGCTGCTATTTTTATCCTTTTTGCGTTGATCTACTTTATTAGTTATTGTTATGTTTCTTAGTTGTGTCATGTTTTGTTACACCATTGTATCGAATAGAATGTGTACGATACAAGTGCTAAGGAGTACTTGCATTACAATTGCTAATCTTTTTTGCTATTTCATTACTGATAATATACATATTTTATTGAGACAAACTTTTAAACTTGTAAGGCAAGCATGGATAAGAGATGGATGGGCATGCCTAGGTACAACACATATACTTTTACTGTTTTGTTCATACCAAGTCTAGTAACATCTCGCTTATGTGCATGCTATGTGGACTGTGATGATACAATTCTTCAAACAGTACATCCTAAGCTTTGGCAGTGTGGTGCTCACCAGCAATTCTGTTGTTTTTGTTTTCTAGAGGATTTTGAGGGATCTATTGGACCTGAGGGTGTGGTTGATGTGAATCGATCTCCTGTTTCCATGCAACAACAGGAAGACGATCCGATTTGATGGTATGCACACGGTTTGCCATTCGTTAACACTTTGGTTTGTATCTTTCTTACACTATTTGCCAAGCTAAAAGCTTGTGGTTGGGTTCAGTTTGCTAAGAATTGGTGTTGTACCTCATCTTTGATCTGATCTTTGATCTGTAACTTCTGCTTCTTCTTTCTCTTTTTTCGTTGTTTCGTTCTTTTAGAGAGCACTGAAGCACTTGTCATGTCAATGCCTGACCCTGTGTGCTACGATGGTTTCTAGCCCCTCCAGCTGCATATGCATATTGTTGGTACTTAAATTAGTTAGAGGTAACTCTTACGTTTGGTGAGTCTGATACTGTTGAAAGATACATCGGTTTCTACATTTGTAGATTTCTACCAGCTTCACTGCCCTTTTACCTCTACACTGTATCTATTTCTTGAGAAGACTATGCCAAGACTTTAAGTATTGAATATCCTGCTCTGTGAGAGTTGTAGCTTTTTTAAGTTTTCTTTTATTTGCAGACACCAATACGGAGGACTTAACTTTATAAGAAGTGGATTTTATGCGCCAGAGATGAAATGAGACCCAATATTTTAATTATAGGAGATGAGTAGGATATATTAACAAACTTGATGGTTCTTTCTAATGATGGCATAGTATTCTAATGTCATGTGCCACAGAGCTGTTTGAATGAATGGAGCACATGATGCTAGAATACGAGTCAAAAAAATTCAGCAGAACAATTATGGTTGATATGTCGATTTGAGTCTTGGCTCTTGGTTAGTCTGTGTGGAATAAGACCATCGAAACCGTAGCCAAGTGGCTTTCGTAATTTGCAGATGGTGTATATGTATAATAACTTAGCCTTTGGGTTCCTTGAGAAATGGTCTGAGATATAATGATAAGAGATGTCACATTGTTACCTGACCGATCTTAGGTTATTTGCTTCGTGCACCAAGTTTGTGTACATTATGCGTCTCCACTATATAACATACGTCTTCTCTTGGCTCAGGTTTTTTTGCTGGTCAAAGTCACAAACAATTTGTCACTAGAAATATGGAAATGGAAAATAGTGCAAAAGGGCGGTGATAGGCTTTAATGCTACTTTGAGAGTGCAGATCAAGATTTATTGCACAAATTAAAACTATTTGTTTGATCTCAATTTTTTTGTGCGTGTTCTAGAAGCTTTAATGCAGACCGTGGCTTTTAACAAAATCTACTTAAGTTTACATTCTGTTTAGAAAAAAAGAGCAAATGAGGAAGCCGTGTAATAAGACAAAATTTCTTTGCATGTACTATGATTTTTTATTCATGCTGTTTGTGTGGTTATGCAAGGACGGGGTGTATGGAAAAGATTTCAGATTTAAGTGTTTGGCTAGTTGAACTGTTTAGTCATGCTGTGTATATTTTTGGCTATCTGTAATATTAGAGATAGATTATATATTCAAGCGGAAACAAATTTCTATTCTTTTTAGCAAGAGTATATAATTGCAGTATAATATTTATGCCTAAGTTTTGTTTTCCGTTGCAATGCACGGGCACAGGAGTAGTATATATTATTACATAGTTTAGATGTTTCCCTAATTCCTACATGGATTAATTAATTCTATGGAACTGATATAGCAACAAAGGGGGTGAATGGTGCCTTCGAAATTTCCCTCTAAGTATTTGTCAATCCTTCACTTTAGTAGCTATTGAGCAATAAAGATCAGGATTGAAAGCCAACACCAAACAAAGCAACTCGAAAACCGAAAGTCGAAGAACTCATAGCATTGGCAATCAGACTAGCTACTAGAAGGCAGTTTGACCAGTGCCTGACGGTCTGACTGTCGGCTTCACATCTTATGGTCAAACTAGAGGGGGTGGTTTGACCATTCCCCTGCGTCCAAAAGTGAAAATGGTGCAACTTCAAAAATACAAATCCAAATAACATAAAAGTTTGCACTCACCTTGAGTACATCTCATAAACCTATTCCATCCATGGATTACAAGAATCAATATCAAAGTAAGACATTTCTCAAGAATAAGTAGGGTTATACCAAAACTAAGTAAAAACCAAAAACAAGGAAAACGACTTGCTCATAGGTGGAGGATGATCAAGATGGCTCTCGATGTATTCCCATATGTTACAGCATGTAAGAACTGTATAAGATTTAAGATAAAAAAATACTTGGATCAAGAAATTTCCCGGGATGGTCAATTCTAAGCAAAAACGGGTAACTTTAAGAACTTGCCAAACCTGATAGCTCGATGGATGGAGATTGATGTCCATGAGACATCTCCATCACTTATTCGTCCTAGGCACCTGGCAAGATTAAGAAAACGGGAGAGAAAATTAAAACCAATAAAATTAAAAGTAAATCAACCAAAACAAGATAGATTCATATGAGATGAATAAAATTGATGTATTACTTGAGAATGACTGTTTTATAGCCACTTCATCTAAAGAACAAGAGATCACTCCACAGCATTCACGCTTCTCAAACTCTAACCCTAGAACACTTGGCCTCAAATGAGAAAAGGTTGGATGGTTGGATTGTTCACTAGGAACTCTTCATCCTGACTCATTAAATAGATAGAACACTCAGCACCTATCTAACCCTAATGGATACTATCCACTACTGTATATGGGAAAACCCGTTAACCCCACACAACATGAGTTTTACTCACACACTACATTTGTGCACGTTTTTCAAAGCATGAGCTCGATTCTGCTAAGTTCTTAGCCTTTAATCCAATTTGATCATTTTAGTTTTTCTTTGGCCTAAACCGCTTTTCCAAGCACCGCGGTTTTGATTCAAGATAGTTTCAGGTATTTTGATCATCTCACCAAAATACCTCTTTCTTGACCTAATATTTATCTTTCCTTACAAGCAATTACTATGCTTGCACGTGTAGGTGTACCACTGGCTTGCCACGTGTCGGCACGTCTCTCCCATTTTGGTTCCATCGGACCATGTATCACTTGGACTGACCAAGTCACATGGTGCAACTCACCGCTAACATTCTCTTCAATATTTTCTATTTTTCTCATGCTATGCTTGAGCCCAGCTACCTCACTTGGCATCCTTAATCGTTTTGAGCCTCGGCTCCTCCATGAGCGTAGTTCCAATCCTCATAATTGACCATGATTGACATCAACCGGTCTGACCGTTGTCGGCTGCTAGTCAGATCGCTAGTGTTGGTCGATCTGACGACCGCCTCTGACTGGTCAGACCGTTAGGTCTACAAACTGTTCTAAAAAACCCAGCTACTGTAATTTAGCAATGATTCCTCATAACAAATACTAGTACCTTCTCACGCAGTCCAACAAATTTCCTTGCATATATGTCCATCTCTTTTGTGGAAGGGAAGATTAGGAGATTCCAATGAATAGTCCTCTGATGTTAAGTTAGTTTCATGACGTACGTCAAACAGTGCTGTACGTACTTTTCTAGCTACGCATACTTCTTTTCTTTGCCGCGCCAAAAAGCAAAATGTTCCATGCATCTTGCTGCACTGTCCTGCTAGCTCCATCCATCATTTGATTCCAAAGAATTGAAATATGATCGATTCTCAGAGAGAGAGAGAGAATTAAAGAGACAAGGATCGAATGCCTTTGCTTTGCAAACCATTTATGAGTGTCGGCTAACGGCATCAGTTCTTCATTTTTCAATTTCTTGCTATCTAAGATCGAGCAAATTTTCTGTTTAGAAATTCTTCTCTTTGGGAAAAAAAAAGAACAATGCATATTGCTTCTGGAACAGAGCAAAGGGGAAAGATCTAAATTAACCACTATGTGGCACCGATCCATGCATTGAAGGAAGTTTGGGTTTTTTTATTATTTCTCAAATTTTAAATTTATTTTTATTAATGACTTCTTGTTTAATTTATTTTTAAACCTGATTCTTTTTGTCATACCAACACTTGACGCCATTTCTAGCATTGCAGTGTTTTTGGCCACGGCCGAGACAGTGGCATAGCCAAAAATACCTCACTTGGCATGTTACCAACGAAAAGATAATTGCATTTGACATGCTGTTTCTTTCAATGTTCTTTTATTTTCAGAAAGAGTTGAGATTCTGTTTTTAGTTAATTGGCTACATATAGATTTTGGCTTTTTTTTTTACCGTTTGATGTTTTTTATTGTAACTGATGGTAGATTTTTTAGCGTGAGGAACAAATTGTCCCATCACAACAATGCAAAGGAATACTAAAAAAAGAAAAAAGAAAAAAATCCAAAAACTAGAAAGCAAAAAAAAAAAAACTAGAAACCATAACGCTAAAACCCATACAAACGGGCCTAAGTATCTACGTACGACATGCATGATTGTTTTCACCAACCGGAGAAAGGCCAACGCTATCAGTAGAGGAAGAATTAATTGAAGAGATCCTTCGCAAGCAGCAAGTCAGTCAATAACACACTGTATTATTGGTTGGTTTTTTCGGCTACAGCTTATTATTTATAACTGTAGCTTATGATTTTTGACCATAGCACGATAGTTTTTATGACAGAATCATCCTGATAAACCGTTTCGAAACGGCGAAAGAGAAGTTACCTCATTTGTTTGTTTGTTTATTTGAAGGAATACATAAGCTTTAAGTCATAAGCTGGAAAGAAGTGGACTATATACTCCCTCCGATTACAAAAGAATGTTGTTTTGGAAATCGACATGGTTCGTAAAACACAACTTTGACCACTAATTTCTATTATAATAGATTTATAAAATCTAATAAAAATAATTTTATGAAAGTTCTTTTTGAGACAAATCTATACATATTATTTTCATGTGTTTACTCTTAATATTGAAAAGATATAAATATCCAAAATTTAGAAAAGTTATCTGCACGTACCCTAAATGATATGGATATGCTCATGTCTAGTGTTTTTCAGTTAAATATATGATATAACTGGAAAGAATTATTAAGTCACATTAAATATTATCAGTGAACTCGCTCGAAAGTGAATTTAATTTTTATTTATGTGAGAATTGTTTACTACCTCGTAAGAATATTTTGTGTAAGTTTAGGATGCCACTTGGAAAAAGAATTAAATTAGTGCCATATGAGTAAGGAAGGATACATATTGTGCTATTCATCAGAAGAAATGAACTTCCACATGAACTACTGTTTACGCTTGGAATCAAGGCATCCAGCCGAATTAAGTAATGGAAGGAGAGAGAGAGAGAGAGAGAGAGAGAGAGAGAGAGAGAGAGAGAGAGAGAGAATGCGTATGCGTCATGCGTGTGTTGCTGTTTTGGACAGTGTTGGAATTTTAAACGGGGGCGTGTGCATGCATGCATGATGAGGCGGCTGTACACTACATCGATCGACATGATATTTGTTAGGGAGATTCCTAAGGTTAGCTCCGGATTCCTTAGGTTTCTCATGCTATTTGTTAGGGAGATCACCTTATTTAGATTAAAGCTTTTGCTTTTAATTCTATTGTTTGTGCTACAACACCTTTAATAGAATAGGGAGTTTCAACCTAAATATTATCGTCGTTCTTCTTACGATTTTCTCATGTTTTTACAGGAAAAACACGTTTACTTTTGTGTGGCTAAGTAGACGAGGGTTGAAGCCTGCGGTTGACGAATTTTTTTGTCACAGATTGCTTATTGAGACAGTGATTGACATCATCGGTTCGTCAGGTTGCACGGATCTTAAGTTATGTGTTATTCTACTTTGTGAAGATCGGCACCCCGGCCGTATCACTAAATCAATGTTTTTTTTTGTGATCGGAGGGAGTAAGTACATAAGGGGGGACTAATTTGTTAATGCCGGCCGGCCAAAATCTATGATGCATCATTGGTCGCCCATGTGTTAAATCCGGAGAAATGACACATTCTTCAATGGAGAAAGTATTGGATGCTTTGAAGAAGAGAGGTGCTCATTGCTGCATCTACTATTTCACTAATTCTTTCTTCTTTTGCTTTTACAATGATCATTCTTTTTCTTGTTGGTGTATATATGACCTTGTTTTTGTTTTTTCAACTTTGCTGGCCAATGTTGTGCGGCCACACATATGCCTGAATTTTCATACAATTGTACTTTTCAATTGCCGTTAATTAATTATGGAATTCCAAAAAATAGCGGCTCTCCCTCGACGTTTTTTTTTAATTAACAAACGCTCCCCAGCATACCTCCTTCCTTAATTGAGAAAAAGAAATACCTTTCATCCTCCATGAGGAAAAGAGTAATGTAGAAATCGGTCCACTACCAAAACAGTTTTCTTTGACACATATATATATATATACTCCTTTGTTATATATATATATATAATTTAATGATAGCTTTTTCGAAGCATCCAACCTTCTCTTTTCCCTTCGTTGCACAAAGTTAGATGCAAAAATTCTTCCATTTTTTTTGGCAGATGATAAGTTCTCCCGTTTGGATGGTCTGGAAAACTTAATGCCAGTCCATGGCCCAACACATATATGTCTTAACGGTGTCATTCTTCGGTGCACATGCATATATATAAAGCAAATATATATTGATGTGTCTTGATGTAACAACGGTATAGAATATTGTCTCCCTGGATTGCTTGGAGCATAGGCCAGGCCATAAAAAGCCTTGCTAGCTAGCTGACTTAAACTGGAGCCAAAGCACACGTTGTTAGCAGCTAGGATAGTTGGTAGCAGGAGCTACTAACTAATTGGCTTGATTTTGTATCATTCATTTGTGATCGATCGATCGATCGATCTCCTTTGGTGGATAACTTAATTGGCTAGATAACTTGGTGAGTTTGAAGAGATCGATCGATCGATGGTGTGCTCTTGGGGTGATTGCAAGCCCACGGCAACAATGCTGGCGGTTGTTGTTGTGTTTGCGGTGATGAACACACTGACAAAGATGGCTTTCAATGAAGGGATGCACATCACTGTCCTTATCACCCTTCGCCAGCTCACAGCCATGCTCTTCCTAGCCCCAATCGCCTACTTCCGAGAGAGGTATATATATATACTCTTAATTAGTATCCGTTTGATCGATCGTGACAGCAGAAGATATATGCATGCATGGTTAGATCATTTCTGATGTGTTGGTTGGTTCTATTAATTGGATGTAGGAAGACAAGACCTAAGCTTACAGCTGAGATCTGTGTGTATCTCTTCTTTAGTGCGGTGCTTGGGTAAGTGATCCTAATTAACCATGCATCATCGATCGATCGCTTTGGTGATGCTTTCATCATCGATCGATCGCTTTGGTGATCCTAACCATGCATCATCGATCGATCGCTTTGGTGATGCAGAGCCTCGCTTACCCAATGGCTGTTCTTCGTCGGGCTACAATACACTTCAGCAACATTCGCATGTGCCTTCATCAACATGACGCCAATGTTCACTTTCCTTGTAGCGCTTCCTTTTGGGTACCTACCTAGCTATTTCTTTCCATGCCTCACATTATATTTGTACACAGATATATGCTACAATTAGTGGTAGATGCTGCATTAATGGTACATACTCTCTACGTACGTACTGTTCCAGCAGGCTAGAACTGAAGCATTTGCTTGCAAAAAATGCACGTATATATTGCAGGCTGGAAAAACTGGGCATGAAGACTAGAGCTGGTATAGCCAAAGTGACTGGCACAATTGCAGGGTTCACAGGAGCAATGCTCCTTGCACTGTACCAAGGTCCATCCCTCACCAAACCAATGGATCATCGGTTTGTTCATGCTGCTGGCACATCACAAGGGGCTGCTCATAGATGGGTGATTGGGTCAGTGGCCCTGCTGGCTGGCTCAGCATGTTGGTCCTTCTGGTTCATCCTCCAGTCAAGGATCGGCAAGAAGTACCCAGCACTCTACTCGGGAACTGCCTTCATGTTCTTGCTCAGCTTTCTTCAGATGGCTGCGGTGGGGCTAGCTTCAGAGAGAAGCTTCTCGGTTTGGATCTTAAGAAGCAAGCTTCAGATCATCACTGTGCTATTTGTGGTGAGCAAAAAATTTTAATCAATCCTAGCTAGCAGCTAGCGGTAATTATATATCCTGCAGGAAGCTAGCTAGCTAGCTAGAGACTGATGGTTTTTTTCTTTTCCTTAATGAATGTTATCGCGTTAATTTCCTCAGGGGATAATGGGCTCTGGATTAGGATTCTTGGCCATGTCTTGGTGTATAGAGCAAAGAGGGCCAGTGTTCACCACTGCATTCACACCTCTAATCCAGATTATAGCAGCTGGTATCAATATCATTGTTCTCCATGAGCAACTCCATGTTGGAAGGTATATATTTACATCACTCCCATCCAATATATGTGCTAATCTCATTGATTTTCATAGTAGAATTAAACTATGGTATAGTCACACCGATCGAATTTCTTTTCTCGAGTTAATATTATGTGTGATTAAATTTTCAGTGTGTTGGGGTCCATTCTTGTGATCATGGGGTTATATTTCGTCCTCTGGGGAAAAATCAAAGAGACGCCAAATCCTCCTCTATCAAACGTCGTCTTGGAAGATAAATCTGATCATGCTGTGGAACAAATGCAAAGTGCATAATAATAATTCACAATAAAATAAGCAAGTCTCCATGTGTGGATCAAATTAGAAAGAAAGAAAAAAAACAAAGAGAGAGCTCAAGACTTTCTTTTCTCTTTTTGCTTGCTCTCTTTTTCTTGTTTGAGAATACAAGAGAAGTCAAAGAGCTATATGTTATCAGAGAGAGAGAGAGAGAGAGAGAGATTCTGTACGTGTGAACCAATTTGTTAAAGTTTTAACTTAAATGCACTTGCATACATTTACTGATTTGTTGGGAAAGACCTACACTCCTAGGTTGGGCCGTAAACGATCCAACATTACCCAAGTATGGGGGTCCAGGTCAACTCCAAGGCCATCGTCACACCCAAGGGGTAAAAGGACACAGCCACTGCAGTTGACAGCCCAGCTTCAGAGACCAGAAGCAAGAGAAAGCTACTAGACTGATTTGTAAAATAAATTATTTTATGAATGCATTTTGGTATCGTAATACCATGGACTTGTATAATATGGGTTGAATTTGGACTTATGATGTCAGCTTAGTTTGCTATTTTGGTATTGTAATGTTGTGCACCTGTGGAATATGTGTTGAACTACGCAAGAACCCAAAAAAATGTGCATGCATGATTAGGTTACTTATGGGCTACCAACCTAGCTATGAGCAGCAAATTAAGCATGTCCCAAATCAACACGGACGCATGAGCTAGTGATAATCACTGTCTGCTGATCCACACCACAGGCTGGCTTGGCCCTTCACACACACACAATGACAAAGCCTACTGTCCATCATTTTAGCTGACCATTCAAGTCCACATGTCTGTCGATGCATGAGCCTCTCGATCAAGTCTAAGATTTACAGATAACATGCACTAACGTAGGTACAAACACTGCAATCGTGCCCCAAATCAACCAGAAAAACCGAAGCTTGTCGCACCAACCGGTGGGGCCGTTATGGCCTTCTACTGAAATTGCACGATAACAGTTATAACTATTTATAAATTATTTAATTAAAAATAAAAAAATAACGTTATATCATCACAGATAATATAAAAATTTAAAATTTAAAAGTCGATGTGTTGTAAATGACTTTTAACTTTTAAAAGCTGAAGGCTAGAAACCAAATGTTTTTAAACCGTTTGGATCAAACGCCACCACCAGCGTCTGAATGTACTCCATGGCTCACGCAATTATACAAGACAATGAGTGCGAGAACTAGCTGCCATGTCCCGAGCATCCAGATACAAGTAGAGCTACTACTCAACTTGTACATACAAAGATATATAGACCGTAATACACGCAAGAAATCTAGTTGTTCTCTGCTACATCTTCTTCGTAAGCATGGCCATGGTTGCAACATCCTTCCAAAAGCTCCACGTCTCTCCGTATAAAAAGCCCCCTTAGTGGAGCCATATGCTAGAGGCCTACTAAGGGGTGAAGTCCATACGAATGGATCCTATTCGAGCCTATTAAGTATGTGATCTGTAGGTTTATATGCAATCGGCCGTGACCCGAAAACTCCTTTTCACTATCTGGTCATCATTCTCTCTGTCGCTTGCTCTCCAATATTTGATGTGTGAAATTGGCCATTTAACAAGCTGATGATCATATAACTTAGACGACGAGTGTTTTCCTTTTCTTTTTAAAATAGGTGGTTCACCGCACATATTGCTGTGTGAAAAGAGATTAGTTGCTTCAGAGCAAATAATGCTGGCTGCACTTGAGAGCATGGCAAATATGTTTATGTACAGACAGTAGTAATGTAAGATTATATATCTATCTATCTATCTATCTATCATGTTGTTAAGTCGGTTAGAAAACAGAGCCTTGTCGTCTCAAGCTTGATCATCCGCACTCTGCAGTGAAGAAGCAACAAATATTACGGAAAGACAGGGTTAGATCTGAGAAACGTCTTTTCTTATGTAAAAAAAAAAAAATCCGGCACGCGGCCGCCGCCTCGACTAGTCCCGATCTCCGGTTTCTCCAAAAGAAGAGAGGCGAAGAGAGGAGAGGCTCGGCTGTCGGCTCTGCCTGCTGCTTGTGTGGGAGAGGAGGTCAATCGATCGATTTGGCGATTCCCCATCCCTCCTCCTCCTCCTCCTGCTAGGCTTCCTCGCAGGTAATCCTCCTGCCCTTACTGAAATTCGGCTGGATCTGCCTGTTTCTCCACTCGAATTGCAGGGTTTTGAGTTCCCCTTCCTCCTAGATGTGCAATTCGATTGGGTCTAGGATTACTAGTGCCTGCTTGATTTGATGCGCCTAAATCGATTGGGGTGCAGATTTAGGAGAATTGGCTTCAATGGGGGTACTTGATGGAATTGGTCGGAAAAGATCCGCCTTTAGGCCACTACGACTCTCAATTTGCCAAATTAGCGCCCAATTGGCTTATTTGATATCGGAAACTGTGCCATCGGGAGGAGTTTGTTTGACTCGCAAGGATGCGCCCTTAATTGTCCTGCTGCGAATTTAATTTCCCGGTGGAACTGGTTGCTATGCCATGTTTTGGCTAGCATCTCTCAGCATTTTAGATCGTCAACAGGACAAACTTGTTTCCAGGGCTTGTGTGTGACCTGTTTGGGTGATGATAGGTTTCCAATAGCTAATTCATTGCCGAGATCTCATCGCCCTTCTTGCTGTCGCAGTACAATTTTTGGATTTGTAGGGGACAAGGCAGAGATGTCATCATGGTGTAATTTCCAGCAGGCCTGTTCTTTATGGCCTGCGGCTTATGTCTTTTGGTTGAAATTTTTTAATTTTGGTTGTTCACGACAGATATTACGGAGAGAGATACTCGCTTATGATTTTGGCTAGTACAGATATTGGGCTTTTAACGTGTACTACAGTTAACTTGTAGACTCCGTCTTAAGAAAATACTCCGTTTGAAAGTTAGGTACTGTAGCAAAAGCCAAAAGCTGCTTTTAGAAGCCGCAAAAAACAGCCCAGCATTTTTGTTCTCTTCTAGTGAGGTTGTTTCGCAAGTTGTGAACTAGCCATGACATTGTTATGCATAATGGAAGCTAATCGTAGCCAGGTGACTGTTGGGTCCTGAGTCCTGACGTACATCTTTTGGTACAGTTTTCTTCTCTCCTTTTTCTCAAAATAAACTTCTGTCCTTTAGCTACAGAAAGTATATGTATATATATATAGAGGTAGCTAGAGTACATACTCTCACTTCTAATATACCATATATCTCTTTATCATTTTCGGTATACTTAAATACTAATTCTAAGATACTCACATGCCATTTGGTTGAAAAATGCTCATCGGAGCCATTTATTTTTGCAATATACATTTTTTCATGTATAAAAGCAGTACATACACTAATTATGCTGTAAAAAGTGAACTTTATGATTTTTTTTCGTGGAACTCGCTTAGGAGTATCTTATAATCATTATTATAGTACGCTCAAATAGATAAAGAGATATAACGACATCATTACAGAGGTATATTAGAAGTTGGTTTACATACTCCTAGTTAGCGCCCAATTAGCTTTACTATAATTAATAAACGCTAGTTGGGATGGTAGAGCGGTTGGCTAGTTGGGTTAGTCTGGGACATGCTCTTATTCTACATATATATATATATATATATATATATATATATATACGGTGTAGTTACATCTTATGTCGTATCTCACAACATAGGAAGTATCTCGCATAACGAAGGGTATGTACGTGTAGTATACGAGTGTTTAAGACCATCTAGGTGGTATGAACAATTTTTTTCAGATGTGGTATATACATTTTTTTAACATACTCCTTTTTATGTGCGTATATGAAAGTATTTACAAAATACGCTAAAAACTATAGACTCCCTTGCAATTTTTTCGTGTGGTTCATATTGGAGTATCTTATAATCAGTATAAGAGTATACCTAAATTAATAAAGGAGTATTTCAAATTTGTTTATGTGGTATATTAGATGTGGGTGTAATTATATTACGAGTGTTCAACTCTACTTTATTTCGTTGAGTGGCTTTTGGTTCTATTGCTTGGAAGAGTGTCCACTTCTCAGGTTATCTCATCCCACTTCAAGGTTTTGGGTGTGATAATATGATTTCTAGGATTGGGTTGGAGGAGAGTAGTTAGACCTTTTGGTGTATTCTGTTTTGCACATGGGGCTAATGTGGTCATGGCTTTGTAATAGATTCTATATGTCACTGAAATGTTTTCACTTCCAGGTTCAAGATCAAAGCCAAATGTTTGTAAGTTTAAAGTCAAAACCTTATGGATATTTAAAGCTGAAAGAGATATAGAAAAATCTAGGAAAGTGTTAAAGAACACTGGACCATTACTAAGACTAGTTTCAACCATCCCTAGTAAGGAGTCCTTAAATATTTTGTTTCTACAATCTCTTAATCAAACCAATACAGAAATATTTAAACCTTTTCGAGTTAAAGATCAGATAGCAACTTGAACCAAACGAAAATGTAAATAATGATATTGAGGTTTTTCAGAAAGAGGATGCAATGTTTCATGCAAAGAACTAATGTTTTGAATTCATTAGTGAGTGTATACCATGAAACTAGTTAAACTGAAGTTGCATTTATTTTTTTCGAAGTTTGATATCTCAAATACACTTTTTTATAGGTATGTGAAGATACTCATGTCAAATGTCACAAATCTCAAAGCACATCAACGGGTATTGATTTGGGTGTCTAGGCACCACGGTGCATGAACTGTGTGTGTGTGTATCCATACATGATGTGCTGTCATTTGGTTTGTTCTTTTTGTTACAACATGATTTCACATTTCTTGAATTGCTAGAGGAGCCGTTCTGCACCATTTATATATACTCATTTTTCTAAATTTGACTACTGTTTCTCACTTGAAGCTTCTTCTCTTGATGCAGAAGAAGATCCTTATGAGCTGGTTGGCTGTGGTTTTACTTCAATTCTGGTGCTGCTAAAATGGGTCAGGAGTTGGGCATTGAGAAGTTTGGGAAAACCTTAACAATAGATGGAATAGCAAGCGCGTACTATTTCTCGCTCCTGCTCTCCCCCGTTGTCTCCTTCTGGGATTGCATCTTTCGCAAGATAAGATACTCAGTCAGACCTGAGTGGGTGTAGTGTTCTGCGGTGACTGTTTTAGCACTAGTTGGTTTGGAAATAAACTGACGGACCCTTAGGAAAGCGTCTAGACAAGAATCCAAAGGATGAACTTTGAAGATTTTGGTTTTCCTTAAATATAGTTAGTGGAGGAATTTAGCTGAGATAGTCAATAGCAGGCACAGTTGTCATGGAAAAGGCTGTGGGCGATCAGGCAGGCAAAGTCTTGAAGAAAGGAAAGAAGAAGCAAACCAAAGATGAACTGAATCGCCAGAAGCAGGCTGAGAAGAAGAGACGGCGGCTAGAGAAAGCACTTGCAAACTCTGCTGCCATCGTATCAGAGCTGGAAAAGAAAAAGCAGAAGAAGAAAGAAGAACAGCAAAGACTGGATGAGGAAGGTGCTGCAATAGCTGAAGCAGTTGCTCTTCATGTTCTCGTAGGTGAGGACTCCGATGAACCCTGCCATTTGATGCTAAACAAGCACAGAAGATGCAACCATTGGGATCACTCAGATGGTTTTGAGTGCGCTGTGGATACACAAGGCACTGATATTTATCCTCCCGATGGACTGATGTGCGCCAGTCTTGCTTATGCTCCCAAAGGGAGATGGATTGATTGGGGGATTGGCCAGCCGTTGCCATCTTGGGGAGAGGTGAGGGACTTCCAAGCACCGTACTATCGAGGAACATTCCACCAGTCAGTTGCCTGCCCAGGTTTCATGGCAGCCCAGGCGGTCTCGTCATTGCAAATCGGAGAAGATCCATCAGAAATCACCTCTCCAAGCCAAGGAGCGGCTGCTGCCGCAACAGTCGTTAATAGGATGCTTGGTGGCACCAACAGGCTCAACCTTTACAGAGAGAGATAAAATATACATGACATAGTACTGTATATAGTCACCAAAGGTGTGTTGACTGCTTTGCCTGCAATATAGCTGCTATCAAAAGAATCGGATAGAACGTCTTCTTTACTGTTTTCGTGAGTCTAAAAGGATGTTTTGTGTTAGTTACATTGGTATTGTAATGAACATATGATTTTGATTCTCTGCTGCTTTTGTCTTGGCAAGCATTTGGATTGGATTAGTGTGGTACTGTGGTATTCAGTGTGGTACTTTTTTTCTGATTACTTCTTCTAACTTGAAGCATTTGGATTGGATGTAATCTTCGTTGTCCCATAGATTTGAGAAAGAGGGCTCGTTACTCCATTTGGATCAACTTTTAGGCCCCATTTGGCAACGGGTCTTTTCTGACGGGCAGTATAGGTCGAATCCTGAAGCCTGAGTAGATGTCCAATAGCAGTTGTAAGTTGTAACCTGGCTCATTTGCTACAAACGAAATAGTATCATCAGCATCTAAAATTCATGTAAGCTCAGGCTCGTAGAAACCTGGAACAGGACCGGCCATTGCAGGGTGGATCTGCTTCGATCTGGCTCTTAGCTCCATTTCAAGCTGATTGACCCCCACATCTGGACCTGGTGGACCTACTTGTTACAGGCACGAAAATAGGTTACAAAGACATTTTAAACTTCAAAGAATTGCAGTTAACTGCAATAAAAATTATTTGAGCAATTTTGAGGAATGACTGGCCATTTTGGAAACATCACACAACTGGAGCTCAAAATTCTAATCCAGCCTTTATGATAGGCCAGCCTCAACGACTAAGCTACAGGTTATAAACACTGTACATTGGCGTGAGAGAGCTAGCTAGGTAGCCTTCTTGTCCTCTGGTGCCCGCACATTTACATATATACGACACATGTAGTAGGAATCATATATAATATAGGAGTAGCTTAGCTCCTTTTGTTTTCATGTGCTTATCCGAATACAGTATAAGATTAGTATAAGATTAGGTTGGTCCAATATGCACTTGATGACATGCTGACTACTGACTGCGTAGCCGCCACCACTGTACATTGGCGTGTGTTCAGTTGCTGGCCGGCTAGGTAGAAGAGTCGTCGATGGGACTTGGATCCGTACGTATATAGTGCCTGGCCTGGGTTGCTTAATAATTTATTTAATCTAGAATATACAGTTAATAGGATTATATATATTTGTTAGGAATAATTTTGACTTACAGTTCAAGACGTAGTAGAGTCTGTCTCCGTGTTTAACTCAAGTTGAAGTTGTGTCCAACTTGAAGTCCGAATACGTATGCTAGTACGAGAGTATTAGCCTATATATTGAGAAGGCTGGTATCTAGTTTTGTAAGAAGAAAAAGCAAAAGAAAACAGGAGAGCAAGTAAAAGAACAGAGAAATTCAGAAATTATTCTGTGTTCTTTTAGTTTATTTACGACATGTGTGTTTTCTTTTGAAATAAAGTTAACAATATTATTATTAAGTAGGAGGGTTTGTGATCTAGGTGATGCCACTTTCCTCTTCTTCTGGGCCTGGCCTCGACAGCTCCACCCGTGTGTGTAAGCAGGGATGCATGCACGCGTGTGGTACGAACGACGAGCTAGCTAGCAAATTAAGGCCGAGGACACAAGAATGGATGGGCACCTATGCTATGCTAGGCGGACAAGGACGGGCTCATCGATGGATGGATCTGCAGGGCAGCAGTGGGCCTGAGATACCACTCTCCGTGGGCCCACATGTCGAATCGAATCGATGCCATGCAGCCCGGCACGTCGTCCTCCGTCCGTCCGAGGCAAGCGAGCAGCCACCTATCGCCGCTGTAGCGACATAGCGCGACGCACTTAACAAACTTTGCATGGGACCCTCTTTCTAGATATCATGAGAACTTTAGTTAACCTATAAGTTTTTTTAAAATTTGATTTGTATTAGACTTTGTTGTCATAGATAATTTGGTGAGGTTTATATAGAGCTTGTGTAAGTGGCGTGTTCTCATATATTCTCTATCATTGGTGCTTGGTTTGCTACTTTTGTTGTCATATGTCTTAATACTGGATCCATGTTTGTATATCACTTTCCCAATACTAGTATACCAGTTATTCCCATGTTTTAATTATGGATGTTGATATTTTTCATACTGCCATTAGCATGTGATATTCTAGTCTCATCATTTGTCATGCTATGTACATTCTTGTTTATGCTCAAAATTATTTCCTTATGCTTATGAGAGCATTTAATTGTTATTGCCTACCTCTTACCCTCGGTTATAGTATTCTTGCTTCTCATATGTCTTGGAAGTGGATTTACATGTCAACTATCTATAAAAGGGGGTTGAATGCAGACATGTGGTTAACCATCCAACCCACCTCTCTTGTGCTTTATTGTTTTAGGGTTAGGGTTTGGAGTATGTGGTGTGCTCTCTGTCCTCTAAAGTGGAGTGACTGTAAAACTTGCCTCCTCAAGCAGCAATAGATTCAATCTTGGATCATCCTGACGGCTATCTCTTTTCTTGATTTGGTTGGTTTCTCCTCTCCTCCTTTTCTTTTTATTTCTTGTTGTGTTAGGAACGTTTAAAAGATGGAGAGAACCTCTGAGAATCATCAGTTTGCTATGAAGACTTGAGGATGTTTGAAAGAAATAAGGAAAGAGTAAAATTCTTCTCGGAACGATGTCGTGATAAGAGAGTTTGCTATGAAGATGTTTGAAAGAAATAAGGAAAGAGAAAAAAAAAACAAGAGCGTAGCTTGATTCCCCGGCCGCTGCATGCATGCATGTGCTGGGCCGAGACATGTCATTCGTTGGGATGTATTCCACCTGTCGGGTTTTGAATGCCTTTTCCTCCTCGTCTGCCTTCTTCGCCGCTTCATTTTGGTACCACTGTAGGAGTACGTACGTGCTACTGTGCCAGCCCCAGGCCACCCAAAGCATTCTCTCTCTCTCTCTCTCTCTCTCTCTCTCTCTCTCTCTCTCTCTCTCTTCGATTTTTTTTCTCTCTCATGGACCAATTTTGTATGTGTTTAAATCTCCCTTGTACGATAGCTTTTAATATTTTGGCAATTTGTGCGTGGCCTCCGAAATGCTGTTACTCCATCGACCGTCCGTCGGTACCAGACCAGCTGCATCGCTGTACTGTACGTCTTGCTCGTCTCGAGCTCCTCTCTCGTGTTTGGGAGGGCAGGAAGGAGCCCAACCCAACCCTAGCTAGCTAGCCAGTGTATGCATCCCGACATGGACACAGTGTTACCCAGTAGTGAGCTATGCCGCCTATACCCCAGCTTGAATCAGCAGAGTACTCTAGAGAGAGAAAGCCATGGACCATGCAGCTATGCACTCGATCTATATATGCAGACTCAATGCTGCTCGGAGAACCAAGTTCAATCAGAAAAAGAATTAGGTGGACTTGAGACGGCACGACAAATGATTTCAATCTAATTTGGATAGATTAAGAGAGATTACCAAGCCATGCATTGCTAGAGCACTCCACAGCGCGTCATGCATTGCTGTGGACCATGAGAGAGAGAAAGCCATGGACCATCCCAAAATCTAACTCGATTGCCAAGCCATGCATTGCTGCTAATATTCGTGATCGACCCCCTCGCGCGTTGGCTCACGACCAGGGCGTCCATCGAGCACCTAGCTTAATCTAGATAGAAAGCCAACAGGAAGGCAAACCACAGCATTCAGCCACAGCTTTGTACTCGGCCTCGATGCTAAAACGAGAGACCATAGTATGTCGTTTGCAAGACCAGAAAATCAAGTTGTCACCAAGGTAGATGCAGTACCCGACGTAGAACGACGAGAATCAGGGTAACCAACCCAATCGGCGTCGGAGTATATGGTGACAGAACTTATGGTGAAAGTTAGATACTAGAGCACTCTGGCAATGTTGTGGTACTCTGTTGGATTAGAAATGGGAGAAGCATCATACACAGAAAGCTTCGTGCTAGTATCAACTAGCGTAGGGATAGCATGACACTCAGACATGCCCACGCGGTGGAGGAGCTCCATGGCGTACTACTGTTGGGATAAAAACAATCTGGCACGGTGAAAGCATGTAGGCACTAAAAATTGGTTTTTGTAATCAATGATAATAGTGTGTTTGGGACTAACATGTGTGCTAAAATGTCCTAAAAGTTTTAATCCTGGATTACAGATGTTCCTAGCTTGACTCTCGATAGATAGGTTGTGAGCCTCGAGCTTTTTTTTTTATCTCCACACTTGGTTAGTGACATGAGAGGAGAGAAAATTATGCACCACGATGGATTATTGTTAGCAGCCCACCACGTAGGTAGCGACAACGTGCGGCCGTCGCTAGGATAGGATGGTCCTTCCTTGCATGGCATCATGCATGTGGCAGCAGTAGCCGTGGGATGGGTCCATCCAAAGTTCAAGTTTCGCTGGTAGCAGGCCTCCATGCCGTGCTGTGCATGCAAGGGGCCGAGCACATTTAAAGTGATACGGATCCGGTTCATGCTAGCCATATATAATTGATCGTGGTTGCATGAGTCTAGCTTGTTTCGAACAGCCTATAAGTATATAGCATTAGCTGTTGCTTAAGACTCTAGATGGATTAATTGGACCGCTGAAATCTAGAATGCGGCCGGCGAGCCAGATCTGTGAATCCATCTAGAATCAGGAGGGGAAACAGAGAGAAGAAGGAAAGGCCTGCCTGTTTACGACTGAACAATGGAAAATTAAACAGAAAAACCAAAATGAAATTTCCAAGGGGGCGTGAGAGAGAGAAGACCAGAGACGGAAGCAGCGAGCGAGCGAGCGAGCAGATGGTCCAGAGCTGAGACAGCACTCTGGACATGTCCAACGGTGGGGCCCGCCCCCGTCCTCTCACCGACGTCACACTTTTTGGACTCCTCCATCCAGCTCATCAGGACCTCGCGCATTTCCATATGAACTTATGTCTTTTTTTAACTTATTTTTTATTATTTTTAAAATATATATTTTTCTAACTTTTTATTGATTCTTTTTCCACATATTTGTTTACATTGTCCGTGATGGACTAACATATTTTTCGTATTTTTAAATTTTTTAAAATTTAGTTAAGTCAAATAAAGCATCATCAACTACACTGTAATTTTAGTCAGCTATAGTGCAATTTCAGCCATGAGTCAGCTTATTTTAGCCTCTATTTTGAAAAAAATACTCCGTTTGAAAATTAGGTACTGTAACGACTGCTAAAAATCGACCGACTTGTGACCTGAAGAACATGCCCTTTGAAAGACTTAAGTACTCCCTCTCGTTCATGTTTATAAACCGGTTTTACTTAGCGTGGGCTCCAAAGTGGAGCTTTGATTGTTTACTTTTTTACACTACTTCTGTTACTTCATATCTATAAAAACGTAATCATTTAAAAGTGTTTTCAAATACGAATCCAACGGTACCATCTATATACCATAAAATCTATATATTATTGGACTAACTATTGATCAAAGCCTACCAACTTTGAATCTTGCAATGCGTGGGCGCCTTACAAAAATCAATAAATTCGCAGGTGCGAAAGTCCAATTTGGACTTTATTTAGGTTGAAACTCACTCCAAATCAAATCGATCCTCCATCTAAGGTCCGCATGTCGCTATTTTAGTATGTTTTGGCTACTACCATCTCAGTTTATGATCGACAAATATTTCTGATTAGATAACATAATGGTTCTCTTCGATATTAAAGTGTTTTTTTAGTAACTAATTTTCAAACAAAGTGTTTGAAATCTACATATTGTTTGTAGTACACGCTTTATATCAATCAAAACCGCACGTGAGTCTCTGGAGAGGTTGCAACAAAAGCTCAAGACTCGCAAGATACTCGAGCTCGGCTCGAATTTTAAACGAGCCGAACTCGAGCTTGATCTCGAGCTTCACCGAACTGAGCTCGAATAGTTAGTGAGTCTTGATCTCGAGCTTAAATAGGGATACATATTAACTCTTTCTGAGCTTACCTGAGCCAAACTCGAGCTCAAACTTTCTTATTGTTGAAAATTAGTGTATGTTTGAATTATTTTGACTGTTATCGAGTTTACTCAAGTCGAGCTCAAACCCAAACTTTTCTTATCGTTGAAAATTAGTGCATACTAAATTATTTTAATTGTTACGGTGCATCAACGAGCGAACTCGAGCTTAGACCGAGCCGAACTCGAGTCCGGGTCCAGGGTCGGACCCCAACTCGAGCTCGGCTCAAGCTCAAGCCTAGATGGCCAGGCTCGTTTGAGCTCGGCTCGTTTACAACCCTAATCTCTCTATACTCTGTCATGAGCAATCAAAAACCAAAAACCGCAGTCTAAAAGAAAAGCCTCAATGCTACATACATGCATTTCTTAATTATGCAGATGCTTGAGTGCTTGGAACGAAAAAAGTCAATTTATTTTCTTCCTTCCAACCAGGTCCTAGCCATATCAAATTAGGATATTTGCTCTTTGATTTGCGGCACCAATCGTTATTCGTCCATGCATCAAGATCTGGTATTTTTATAACCTCTCATGTGGTCTGTGTGCAGCTAATAAGATATGTTCAGATTGACCCGGACTGCAATTGCAAAATAATCTATGGCCATATAATCTGTGTGATTACAGCACCAGGATGCCATCCATCCACCTGACAGTTTTTTTCTATTTATTTAAGAGCTGCCTGGATTTTTTTTAAAAAAAATACTTGTACAGAGGCTCACACGTATAAATTACTCCCGGCCCTCGCAAGTTTCCAAAAAGGAATCGTGCAAAACAAATTAAAAACACTAGTGGTACTAGCAGGGGAGTACTAGCTCGTTGAAGGATTATAATATATTGGCAGAAAGATCGTGTAGTCCAAAATGATCTGAAATCAGCCGGATTAATTTGATCGTCCCTACTTCTTAAAAACACAGATTAATGATCGTCAGTGTGTTCTCCTCTCTTCTCTCTATAGCCATCCAATTTGATCTGGACCATCCGTTTCTCTCCCTCCTATCTCTCTCACGATCTAACCACCCCTCCACTTTTCCTACCTCTGGGAGAGCCAAATCCAGCAGATACGCTGCGTCTGCAACACCTTCCCGGACCCAGCCGTGGACTGGGAGGACAGGATACATCGGTGTCATGGACAGGGACGAACGGATTCGCTCGCCTCCTCCTACCACATCTCTTCCGCGCCGTGGTTTGGGACAGCTAGATCCGACAGTGTTGTGGGTGCGGAGGACGGGATGTGGCCACAGCATGGACGGGGACGGGCAAACGGACCCCTTCCTCCAACTCCCCCACCTCGCCGTTCTCTAGCAACAGCGGGGCCGCCTCCCCGAACGACATCGAACTTATGGTCCGAGAGCGTGACCACCGCCATGTCTTCTTGACGACTACGTCACCCAATGCTATGGGCACCGACACCGCGAAACCTACGTCCGACGCAGACTACAGCGTCCAGCCGCCCGGGGCTGCACTCGCCAACATGGATGATACCGGCGGTGCGTTCGTGGGCGACGACCTCCATGCCTTCATGTCAGTATTGTTTTGCATGTCTTATGAGCTTGTCGGTTTCTTTGTTGTTTGATCTGCCAAGAAGACAACGTCTTACTCTTCCCCCCTCATAGTCACAGCACCACCGGAGAAGGAGCGATGGGGCGGCCACCCTGCAGCGAGGGCTGATGTTCCGGTTCACACATGCGGAGGTGGTGGAGATAAGATATGTCCTGAACATTCTTAGGGAAGTATGGATAGCTGCAATGGAAAAGCCGGCACCACAGACGTTCGTGTACCGAATTAGCACGGTTGAGTGGGCGGAGATTGAGTGCACCAGCTACCCCCTCGGCGGCGACTTCGACCGCTCCGCCGACTTCATCCACCTCAGCGACCTCAGTCAGGTATCCCCAGCCAAAAGATTATCTCTTTGATTTCTTCTGACCTACGAGCTCCCTAAGGATTTCTTGATTTATCATATGTATACTTCACTATAGTGTTAGTGTAGTTAGTGGGTGTGTGGAGGCCATGTGTGTGCGCATGAAGCTTATTTAAGCCGTGTAATTCCTGTTAAGTGGTAATAGTTGGAGAAAGAAAGAAGAGTGTGTAATTCAATCCCAACATATTCTAAAAGTTTGATACAATATTTGAAATGTTACGAATCTTAGAAGAGTAGTTATCCTACTGTTACTTATTATTATTGTTATTACTAGCTGAATACCCGTGTATTGCTATGGATATTTAAAATTTATCATACTATATGTTCTAAAACTCACGGGTGGTAGAAAACTTTTAGAATATACATATAAATATGTTCTAAAAGTTTTTAAATTCGTGGCAACTATAGGTATTCTGCTAGTCTGATGTGAAGTTTATATATTGGTCGCTCGACGTTTTGGTCGTGTTAGGTTGGGATATTGCCAAAAAAAATTTAAAAAAAAAACAGTCGCTTAATTACCAATTCTGGCCAACATGAGCAGAATGTTGGCCAGAATTTGACAATGGTTGGAATACATGCGTGTCACAGGCAGCTTGAAGATATGTTATGCGTACTAGCTGCTCGTTCTTTTCAGTTTATACATTATGACTTTTTCTAATATATAAATAAAATAGTTTTTTCATTATCTTTTCAAAATAATTTATTAGAACAATCTTTTTAAAACGACTTATCGGGACAGTCTTTTCAAAGAGACCTATTAGCTTATCTATATTCGATTCATTCGCACAGATGTTTGTGTCAGAGCTAAAAGCTATCAACAACAGTAAAAAATCCGCCAAATCAATGTTGGCTACCAGACACGTTGAAATAGAATTACAGTCTCTTGTTAGAAGCATGCGTGCACTCGATCGATGATAAACTGAACTGGTACGTGACTTGCCTTGGGTTTGAATGAATGGTCTAATTAAGATACGTAGATCCTCCTGCATCATATATGATCTGGTGAATTTTGGACACATCTGGCACCGTAGCAATCTAAAATTCCAAATTTGGCTCCCGGTGCAAAAATTCCAAACGGCTCCCTTCCGACCGCGAGATCACCCGCGGCGACACTGGCGAGTCGTGCGGTGTGGCACCGCGACGATCAAGATTGTTCACGGGTCGTGCGGTGCCAGACCGCACGACCGCTGTGGACTCCGCGCCGGCCGCACGATCCCGCTGCCGACCGCACGACCCCGCCTCCCCGAGCGCGAGATTCGCTGCCGACCGCACGTCTGGTGCTGTCCAATCCCTCCGCCGAAAGCAGCAGCACGAGTTGCATTTTTTCACAGGCATGGGACACGCGTTTGCAACTCGGTTGCATGGCCCCTCGCAACACATCTCCCTGCGCACATTTATATGGCTCGAAGAACGGATGCATATCAGAAGCTCATTTGCATTTGGGAGTGAAGACCGAGCGAGAGCGAGGCAAAGGAAGAAACCGAGGAGCGAAAGAAAGAAGATTTGAGTTGATTTCGTTTGGAATCGCGGTTTTGGCAAGTAGAAAAGTTGTAGATCGTCTTGTGAGCTTCAAGAAGAGGTAAGTTTTGTACCCGTGGAACCAATATTTTATATATGTCATTAGTTTATAATTAAGCAAATCATCTTTGGTTAATGTAATTTTATGTCCATCTTTAATAGCTATGTATTTGTAGCAAATCTTACATATGTTAGGTATGATGTATTGTAGTGTATGTAATGTTGTAATTTTTTTTTGAGATCGACGTATTATAATGTAGTTTCATGTTGTGCGATAATATGAACTTGTAGATGTGTAGAGGGTGAGAAAGTACTTATTTTTATAGCATTTGTAGGTGATAACAATAGTAACATGTTTACAAACATACAATTAGTACAGTTAGGGAAGAAGTGGATATAGTGCGGTAGGTGGTAAAATAAATTAAAAATAAAGTACGGTGTAAGACAGTTAAGTAAAATATTGCGAAAGAAATGAAGAGAAATTACTTATTGCATTTTTCGCATGAATTGTAACAAGCTTAATGCGAACAATATTGAAAATAAAATAACGTTGTAATGCAATTTTCATTCGTATTAGAAATGGAAATAAAATGAAATGAATATGTAATTTGATGTTTGCTAGAATTTGGAAGTAAAATAGGTAGAAGTAAATTATAGATTTATAAATACCGCGACCGTTAATGTTACAATGGGGCGTGGGGTGTGATGATACGATTGTTGCATGTTGTGTACTGAGATGGTTGATTGTGCACTTATGTTAGGTACGTCATGGTCGACATTCAAGACTTGTTCGTATTCTACGGAGTGGTCTCGACGCGACGGGCCGTATGGGCGGACTGTCTAATTGTGACCGGACCGTGATCCGGCACCCGTTTGAACGCCATGACCTTGTCTGACCTACGGAGGTGTGTCCGTTCGGCGTTCGATCGGTACACCGCAAGGAAGAAGTTACGGATCGAGGCAGTCTATGCCTCAATGGTGGGTGCTGAAGGGGAGAGAATGTGGCAACTTCTGAAGGTGACCAACGATGCGTCGTGGGCCAACTACATGGAGGTTGTGTGCAACCCTGATGCTGCGATATATGCCAGACCAATGGTATATGTCGAGTTCGTGGAGAGGACTGAATCATCCGCCATGGGTGGTTCTCATCTGCATTGTGCGAGATGTAGTGCCCGGGTTCATCTTGGGCGGTCATGAAGATGCTTCTACGGGAGAAGATGTGGGCGAGGAAGTGGGTGATGAAGACCTTAGGAGGCGTGCGGAGAATTTCCGAGCCAACGAAGGTGTGGAGGAGAGGTGGTGGGCGCCGTATTGATATCATGAGTACCTTGGGGACCAGGTGGAAGAAGTGGGCAGCGAGGAGGAGGAGGATGAGGAAACAAGCAGTTCTGGAGAGGACGATGATGGCGAAGCTGCAATTGGAGGGGTGGTAGGTGGTGTTGTCACCACCGACGGCGTGACGTGTCATCCAGATCGGACGACAACGCAGCGGCATCCCTAGTTCTCGCCACAAAGCGGAGGAGGAGAATGGGGTTCAACGAGGCACACTCATTTTGGGGCGATGCTTAGTAATAAGAGTGCCGCCGGTGAGTTATTGCTAGATACGCCGTGAACATGAGCCGGACGACGGGTGCATGTGTCAAACCCGCACACGTACATTGTGAAGTGTGTTGACGGGTCTGTCTTGGCAAAGTTCGTGCACAGCGGTTCAAGGGCGCTGGCACTGAGTTCCGGATAACGGTGCTGCATGATCACAGTTGCGAGCTTGCGGGGCCAGTACGTAGGCACCGCAACATGACATCAGCATATGTTGCGGGTGGTGAGCCACCTCATCGTGGCAGATGTATCCATTTCTCAAGGTTATAATGGCGGTAGCAAATTCGGAGGGATTGAGGTGAGCTATAAGAAGGCATGGAGGGCGAAACGAAGGTGCCGCACCGTATGTTTGGGACGACGAGGCGGCGACGACCGGTCCCAAGAATGCCGCAACAAATCACGTAATCAAATCCGAGCACGTACATTAACAGCGGAGAGGGTTCATCCTACGAGGGCCCGAATCGTTATATTCTTGACAGAGTGTTCGGGCCTTCCATCAGCGATACAAGGCTTGGTCGTGCCGTCCGGTGCTAACGATAGACGGACGTTCATATCCCGCAAGTACAAGGGTACTATCCTCACCGCGATTGCGGCGGATGCAAATGACCGCCATTACTCGGTGGCATTTGCAATTGTGGAGAATGAGAATACGGATAGTCGGCTTTGGTTCCTTGCCAATGTGAAGCGCACCATAGTGCAAGGTCGTCCCGGTGTGTATCATCTCGGACCGCAATGCGTGTTTGCTTTGCTGCGCTGCGAACGATGCGAATGGGACGCACCCCTTCCGGTGGAATGATCTGAAGAACCGTTGGTGCATGAGACATCTTGCAGCGAACTTCCACAGAAGGTTCCGTAGCAAGGACTTAATGAAGATGTTTAAGAAGCTATGTGCGTAATCGAAACGGAAGTTTGACACGTTGTGGAGGCAACTCGATCAGGAGGCTAGCAAGCATGTCCAGACAGAAGCTGGGGCCGTGGAGGGAGGCTCCACAAGAGTTGGGGTGTTCACACAATGGGTTCAATCAAATGCACCTGACTTGGAGATGTGGTCTTTGTTGCACGACACCGGGGCGAGGTATGGGATCATGACAACTAATATGTCGGAGGTTTACAACGGAGTCTTGAAGGGCGTCAGATCTCTACCAATCACGGCAATCGTGGACGAGAGCTGGAACCGTACTGTCGGGTATTTTGTCAATAGAGCCATGATGGCGAAGAAGCACCTCGACGAAAACAAGCAATACTCTGAGGTAATGCATGCGTATATGGGGAAAAAGATGGAGAAGAGTCGTTCCCATATTGCTCGACCCATTGATGGCCTAAGGAACAAGTTCGAGGTTCGCCTTAGGCAGAAGTACGTCATGGGTCACATCAGAGGGGATCGCAAGCACGTATGCACGATTGATGACAAAGCATTTTGCACCTGCAACAAGCCCCAGCTTCTTCACAAACCGTGCTCCCATGTTTATGCACATGCGGTATGGCGAAGCGTCGACCCAGTACATCTCCCAGTACTATGACATGCAGCACTTGTATGCAACCTGGAGTGCAGAGTTTCATTCATACGGGGTATACATGCACTACAGAGAATTATGGCCAGGGGAGGTAAAGTGGGTACCAAACGATGCACTGAAGCATGTCGGTCGTGGCAGACGACAAACCCGTCGCATCCGCAATGACATGGATGACAGCCAGCGTGGGGATCGAGTTCGGCGGCCAAAGTGTAGGCTATGCAAGACGATTGGGCACACCTCACCAAGGCCCAAACAGCCGACATCAAGCAACCCTCCGTAGTAGCAATTACATATTTTGTTGTACTGTTGGTTCCTTCCATGTGTTGTTCTTTGTGTATGCACTGCTACCATGTGTTGGTTCTATGTATGTATGTCACGCACATTTTATGTTTTTGTACATTCGTATGTTGTTTGTGTACATTATGTATGTGTAGATGTTGTCGGGTCATATTGTGTGCACATTTGATGTATGTGTTCGTACATTCCGCACGTTTATTGTCATTACGTTTGTTGTTTACTATATTGTCATTTGTTGCACATTATATTATCAATGTAGACTCACTTGTTTTTCTTATTTGGCAGGAGATGGCTTACGAGTTGCTTGACCCCCGGTGGGATGCCTATCGTGGTCGTCGGGAGACGGGCCTCCGAGCTTGATCCTTAGGAGCCCCGAGAGCACCGGCCTCTCGACCCGCAGTACATCCCACTCATCGCGGTACACCGGCCGCGCCCATTGCCCGCATGTTGGATGTACCGCACGCGCTGCGCTTGATGCGCCGCTGCTCTCGCTCTTGTTGATCGCCGGAGGCCGGAGACTCACACGTTCCACTTCGCCGGGCGAGATGACGGTTACTCTGCGAGGATGTGACAATGCTTACGTGTCTACCCTCCGTGGTGCCGCCAGTAGTGCCACCCCAAGGTCGCAGATTGGAAGGTCCATCCGCTCGGCCGGTTCGGTCATCCGATCCCGGACAACGAGGTGGTGTGCCACATGGTCGGCTTCGTCGGTACATGACATGTCCCGCTCGCACATGACGACCAGTGCGGACACACCGCTGCGCACTGCTATTTCGTCGGGTGGGTCTTGTTCCCAGCACCACAGAGATTGGGCACCTAGCTACATACATCTAGCGAGTCCTTGGCGGATGGTCGGCCCGGTGAGGTGCCACAAGATAGCCGGGATCACCGTTCTTAGCGCCACATACCGAGGTTTGTGTGATGCCTCACACTGCGTACTACGGCCGTGAGCCGGTCCCAGCCGTGTGCTACGTTCTTCTTCGATTGTGGTCGTGGGAACACTTCCCGCTGGCGTGCCTTACTTTGGTACTTCATGCACCCCACGAGTTCAGCCCGCATTTGTACGGAGTTGGTAATGGAGACGCCGCTGATGGGCCCACCATGGGTACGCGTTGGACGTTGGCTCGGTTGCGGTGGGCCAAGGAGAGACCGAGACGTGCGTCTTGAGTTCCACAACATGTTCGAGACACTCCACGAGGTAGAGATAGTCCGGTGGCCATGGACTCCACCGTTCATTATGGACACGCCCCCACGGATTATCATCTCGGTCAAGGCGGGATCACATGTCTTGGTTGACGACTTGCCACTTGGTGTTCTCTCACTGCGTCGAGCCATACAACCCGCAGCGAGTCATGAGGCGATTCGGCATGTACCAGTTGTCCCACCCCGCCAGACGCCTCTTGCACCCACCACCCACCGGTATGTGATTTCACCAGAATCGTAATTAATGCATTACTTTGTGCCCGTACTAATTGTGGATGTCTCAATTAACTTGCAGGCAATCGAGGAGAGGGCGAGCGAACGAAGACTGGAGAGGCGTACAACGGGAATGGTTTGCTGTAACTATTTATGTAATGTACGTATGTGTAATACATATCCATGGCATGTTTTGCAAATTATTTATTTACATCTTGCTTCACAGAAACATACATTAACCCTCCAACACTAAGACACACGATAACAATAAACACAACAATAACCTCCAACACTACACCTTAACGATAACAATAAACACAAGAAAGAAAATAGCACACAACATTAAATTAATCTTCCACTCCAGTCTATCAAAACGATGGCGCATCTCGACAGGGTCGCTACCCCCCACGACAACTCTCTCATGCCTCGCAATGTCGGCCCTACTGCCCATTTCATCCTCCCACACCCAGAATCGGCAACCGCCGGGGGCTTCCTGCGTTTCAGGAGAACAATATTGTCAAACATGCCTGCACGATTTGAATGAACCCGAAACAATCGTACTCACCGAGTGAAAGGGGCACTTGTAGTAGTGCCGCCCAGATTCGTGGCGTGTGTGAGGTCTTACGTCTAACAACCGTGTTGCATTTTGGGCAAATCACCATTGGAGCGGACGATGCGGTCGAGATGACTCATATCGGCGCGGGGTGAGAAGGAATGATAACTATACGAATGGGAAGAACTAATTGGAGGTGAGGAGAACAATGCGGGGCTAGGTGAGGAATGCGGGGGCTAGGTGAGGAATGGCTCCTCTTATAGGCTCGGGGCCTCCGTCATAGAGTCCACACAATAAGAATGCGTGACGCAATGCCAACACGAAACAAAACATACATTGCACATACAGACAATATGTACAGTACTACACGCAAGAAATTAAATCAAAACAACATGCTCAAGACCACACCATCAACACAACAACGACCACAACAAATTACATACGACACATTACTAACTTAGTCACTCTTTCTACTTCATATGTTGGCGTTGCATCTGTTGGTGCGGTAGGTGTTCTCCTCATTGAGGGTCTCAATTCGCTCCTCCAACTCAAATATTCACGCCATAATGTGAATACATAATTGACAATATAACGCTCGTGGGAGGGTCGATCCACCGGAGAACTCGCATTTCGCCATCCGCACGAAAGGAGGATAAAATGAGGCTCGCATAACAAATAAGAAAGTCATCATAATACTTTTACCCGGATCGTGGGCATCGGAAGAAACGTCGCCCGCCATCGAACTTGCATTCGAGGGCCCGCACAACCGCGTCCTCATTGTGTCGGACTTCGGCCATCTTTGGTTGAGCACGCCGACTTGGTATCAAACGGTAGTGTAGACCAAATACCTCCTCCTTTCTAAGGAAGGTCTTCTTTCGGTGACCCATATCCGATTGGCCCCTCGACCCGACATGTTATGTTTCACAACAGAAGAGGACACACTTCTTTTTTCGATTTGCACGATTCGCTGCCTACAATATCATGGAACCCCAACCGTGCTATTTATACGAAACGAGAGAACTTACTGCAGTGACGTGACAAAGAGGCCGGCTTTGCGCGATGACATGACAAAAGAGGCGCTTTGCGCGATGGCGTGACAAAGAGGCCGCCTTTGCGCGGTGACATGACAAAGAGGCCGCTTTGCGCGATGGCGTGACAAAGAGGCCGGCTTTGCTCACCGACGTGACAAAAGAGGGCGCTTTGCGCGATGACATGACAAAATAGGCCGACTTTGCGCGATGACATGACAAAAGAGGCCAGCTTTGTGCAGTGACATGACAAAAGAGCGCAGCTTTGCTCAGTGACGTGACAAAAGAGGGCAGCTTTGCTCAGTGACGTGACAAAAGAGGCCAGCTTTGCGGAGTGACATGACAAAAGATCCCAACTTTGCGCAGCGGCAAAAAAAAACACATGGCTACCCTTCGCCTTATAAATTCACGTGCAATGCGTCTGCAAGAGAGCACTACACCATCTAACACTACATCTTACATTCCTTCTCCACGTCGAAATGAACAGCAAGAACATAAATAGTTGGCAGGAATTCGCGGACAGGATAAATGAAACTAGGCGGAAGGCTAAGGAGGACTCCCGCAAGAAGGCACAATGGGAGGAGACACGCAACATAGCAAGGTCGGCGGCTCGCGAGGAACGAGCAAAGGTCGCTACGGCCACGAGGTCGACTCCCGCAATGAGCGGCCGCGTAGCAACAACCCCATCCCGGACGTCCCCAACGAGCGTTCGCCGCAACTCCCACCTGAGGGGGAGACACCCCCCCTTTGTTGGTGCGGGGACACGTGCAAGTTCATCAATCGAACGAACGCATCACCACGGTATGCGCATCGGGGTTGCGCAAACTACTCCGATGAATACCCCAATCGCCGCTTTGACACCTCATCCTATCGGCAACCGGTAACGAACACATGCACCATTTTTCCCAACAATTTCTCCTTCACATCACGTACTAACAATCTCTCCCTCGCTTTACGCCTCTCGGAGCCCCTATGTAGCTACCGCAAATGGATCGATCTTGAGATCCACCTGGCGACCAATGGACCATCGACTTGAGGAGTGGAATGTCAAACAGACAAGGAGTTCTTTGCAGGAGGAGCGCCGCATCCACGAGCACACCCGCGATACAACGCGACTCGCAAGCCCATCTCGATGCATGCACGCGGAGGGCGGGAGGCTCGCGAGAGGGAGCGAGAGAAAGAGGAAATAGCGGCTAAGGCAAAAGAGGCCGCGGAGGAGTTCAACGCCGCGGGCAAGGAAGGAAAGTGGCCCCGGTCCACACAAGAGGTCGTCTGACAGTTGGGTAGATTAGTCGCATATCATGCTATATGTTATGCATGTAATAAAAATGTACGCGGCATGTTACTCCCAACTGTATTATGAAGTTTATTATCTCGTCTTTCGCATTCAATGATTCATATTGCAACTCATTTACCAATATTAATATACTGGTTCTCTCCGTACACTAATTCTCACTAAAATCAAAATATCACTTACCATTGTATGTATCGATCGTTCTACAGTCAATAGCTCTTAAAAAAATTATCTCAAAATTTTTTACGCACCTACAACATACAGTGAACATAAACTTTTATTACAACTACTCCTAATTTTTTTCCAGTTTAAAAGTACAAAATTCGTAAAACTCTACAACCTCACAGGGGACTGACTCAAGTCGCCTTCCTACAAAATTGTCGGTTCAACATATTTTCACCACAAGAATCTACAAAAACACAACATCAATCGTTACTTCACATCTAGTTCAATATATCATTTATTATGAAGTGTATTTTAATTATCGACATAAAATCTCCTCATCTTTTCGCATTCATTTTTCCCAGCTGTTAAATATCACTTTCCTTCCTTTCGCCTAATTGTTCTTATCACAGTTATTTTCAAAAAAAATTTCATTAAATTTTCTACAATAAAACAACATACCATGATCGAAAATTGTTATTGTCAGTTCAACAATTTTTTCACGGTCAGCAATCTACAAAAATCACAAATACATCAATCATTACTTCACACATATTTCGTTCGTACTCTACCAAACAAAATTTTAAATTTTCTAAAATGCAACAAAAATCACACAAGCTATAAACTGGACTCTACATCAAATTCAAATTTTTGAAACAACATTTCATATATCCAAATTTATTTTATCAGAATAACTCAATAATACATATAAATTCTTATACTAAATACATATATCAAATCCTAAACAAAAATTTGAGATCGAGGGTCGTCGGCGGTCAAGACCGCTGATCATGCGCGCGGAGCGGGTCGTCGGCTGGCGAGGCGGATCGTGCGGTCGGGAGGCGGGTCGTGCGGCGGCGCGAGAGGCAAGCGATCGTGCGGTGTGGCACCGCACGACCCGTGAACAAGGCGGTCGTGCGGTGCCACACCGCACGACTCGCCAGTGTCGCCACGGGTGATCTCGCGGTCGGGAAGGGGCCAGTTTTGGAATTTTTTTGCACCGGGAGCTAAATTTGGAATTTTAGATTACTACGGTGCCACATGTGTCCAAAATATTCTGATCTGGTTGCAATTGCAATTGAGACGATACTAGTATAATTGAGAGGTGAGAGACTGCTGACTAGCAGTAGCACGTTGCGTTCGTAAGGGGCGGGTTATTTTGGCACGGCTTTCGTTTTTGACTTATAATTTTCAAATTTTAACTATTCATAAGAAACATTATATAGAGTGAAATAGTTATATATAATTTTTATCGGTATAACTAAACTCGATATAATATCTATTACAAAGTAACTGTAAATCCTATCTTAAAAAGATACATCGTTTAAAAGCTAGTTACTGTAAGTCATAAGTCAAAGAAAAAACCAGCAACTAGCTAGTACTGCTCCTGCGTAGATCAATAAGCAGCTAGCTACTACTAGTACACCTCTTATAATTTTTGGCCACTCGTTTCCGCTTCAGTTTTTTGTTTTTGTCTTCTAGTTCATTATTTCTTAATTTCATCTTTTTATGTTTTTTTATGTTTTTTTTTCTTTTTTAATATTCATTTGTATTACCCGTGATAGGCTACGAATAGCTGCTGCTACATAAATATCTTTCATTAAGCAAAGAAACTTGTTTCAAGTTAAGTACAGCAACATCGAGACATGCATACATAGTGCTCGATCGTTGCTTATTTTGCTTAGCCCATCTTAATTTGTATAGCACTGAGAAATGCACAGTTTTTGCTTGATGATTCCTAAAACTTTGGAGAGAAAATGATACTCCCTAATATATGAAGTCACTATGCCACCCCACGTATGCATGTTAGTACCTTGAATTGCTAGCGTATAGATCCTGGTTAAAAGTACGTGTCTTTTACCTGTGCCTTTTAGCTAATTGCGAGAGATAGAAGGAATAAAAAAACATTCGTATTGCGAAGTCACTCTATTCAAAACGGTTGCTACGATAACTCATACAAACAGTTTATAAAGATCACTTCAAAAACCACTCCCTTGAAATGCCAACTTGTAAAAGTTAGAAATTATTTGAAATAGGACCATTAGTACTCACTGTACTCGAACACAATTTCAGCATTGGTCACTAATATCAACTAGTAATTAAAGCTTCAGTTTTTCAACACTAATGATATGTTACAAAAATGTACTGCAGGATTTGTCATTGAAACCAAACATATGTAGGGTTATACTTGCAGAATCTACCAATATTATTATGATAATGCACCAAGAATAATGATCATAATTATATCATGAGGACCACAGACAGTCAAACACAACTACTAAAATTTGTATTTTTTATATTATTATTTTGAAAACCTGCTCCCCGACCTTTATTTCTTTTTCTCTTTTTTTTGAAGGCAGAAAACCAATTATTTGTGAGTGAAGCTGTGATATTAGGAGAGTAGCAGCAAATTGATTAAACTAATCTCTTGCAGATGATCATCATATATAATAAGCACTTGTACTAACAAGTAAGGGATAGCTAACAATTAACAGCAAAAGAAGCAACAAGAAGAAGAAACTTTTGAGCATCGTCGGAGCATGCATTGCAACCGACGTTAGAGACGGATCGATCGATCGAGCTAGCTAAGCTATGCTACACTGCAGCATCATACCATGGCCATGTCCACTTCACTCTCCTCCGTCTAATGATCATCGAGGCCATGGCTCTCCACTTCCTCTTCTTGATCGGTCGCTCTCCCTGATCTGCCAACGTCATCCTCATCGCCGTCCCCATCGTCGTGCGCCACCGCGTCGTTGCCATCGTCGGCGCCGTCCTCCCGGCCTTCATTGCCGCCACCGCCGCAAGCCTCATTCTGTTCCCGGTGCAACAAAAACCCCGGCGGGCCGTAGTGCACGTCGGGGTACTTGACCACCGCGTCGAGCAGCTCCGAACTCGCCTTTGCGTCATCGCCCGTGCCGGCATTGGCGTCGGCGGCCGCGGAGGACGGCGTGGCGCAGGAGCGGGAGTAGAGCCGGTCGAGCTCGTGGAAGTAGGGGCAGGTCTTGGCGTGCGCCGGCCGCTTCTTGCCGCTCTCTTTGGCCTTGCGGAAGTACTTGTTGATGTTCTCCCACTTCTCCTTGCACCGCTTCGCGCTGCGCCGGTAGCCCGCCGCCGCCATGCGCGCGCTCACCTCCTCCCACAGCGGGCCCTTCAGCCCGGGCTCCTGGAACCTCGCCTCCAGCCCGGTGCGCACCCGGATCAGCGCCTCTACCTCGTGCTTCGGCCACCGCGACGTGCTGAAGTGCAGCGCGCTCCCCTCGCCGCTGCCCGGCGCCCCGTCGCCGCCGTCGTAGGCCACGAGCTCTTTGCCGATGCTGGCCGCGGCGTCTTGGCTCATGTCGTCCGCGGACGGTGCGGGGTTGGTGGCGGGGGGCGGGAGGGTGATGGTCTCTCCGGAGATCTTCTCGAGGTAGGCGATGATGGCGGCCTCGCGGGAGGCGGCGCTGGCGCGGTCCTGCGCGCGGGCGGCGGCCTCGCGCGCGAACTTATCGGCCTCCTGGCGGCGCCACGCCTCGTCGCGGGCGGCGCGCTCCCGCCCCGGCGCTCCATGGTGTCGAGGAACTGGCGGTGGAGGCTCTCCTGGTGCTCCATGAGCCGCTGGACCAGCCTCTCGAAGAAGGACGCCGACGCGCTCAGCTGCTCCTGCCGCCGCCGCTTGCGCTTGCGCCGCGCCGCGTCCGCCGACGGCTGCGGCTGGGGCTGCACCACCGCGGCCGCGTCCTCCCCGGCCGACGTCTCCGACGTGTTCACCTGCGGCGCGTCCGCGGGCGCCGCGCCCGGGAGGTCGGCCATGGCCGGCGGGAGCATGGCATTGTCGTCCCCGGTGAGGCCAGAGCCGGAGCCCGTCTGTGCGCCGCCGCTCCCCGGCTTGTAGATGGCCTCGAGCTCGCTGAACAGCTTGTAGTTGCCGGCCCCCGCGGACGAGGCAGCGGCATTGTCGTCGCCCTTCTTGAAGTAATTGGCCGCCACAGCCGGCGCGGGCGACTCCGGCGTGGCCGCCTTCTCCCTCCCCGGCGCCCTCTTGCTGGTGCTGTGTATGTAGTCGATGTCGAGGGGCCGCCTAGAGAAAGCAAATCACAGAAAGCAACCCAAGAAGAAGAGAGAGCATGTTAGCATCAAACGAGCCAATTGGCAAGTAGAAAGGCGACGATTTGGAAGAATCGGCAAGTAAAGGGAGGGAAGCAAGTAGGATTGCATGCATGCAACGCAAGAGATGGGCGGCCATTGGAGTCGGAGGAGGAGGAGGAGGAGGAGATGGAGGAGCCAAAAAGTAGCTGGGAAAGTGAGGAATCGCCATCGGGTGGGTGTGGCGTGTTTTCCTTGTCTTTCTCAATCATGCCACTGTTATTGCCCCTGCTCCCCCCGCCCGAGCATCCAAAGAAAGCACAGCAAACAAATTCACCCCCAGATTGAATCTTCCCTTTCTTTTTCCGCCATGAATCGGTGGAGCAAGCAAATTGACCACGATTTCAATGAATTCTGGTGGCAGCGGAGGGTACCAGGTGGGTTCTTTGATGGACGCTTCCTCGTCCCCCGGCCACCGCCGGAGCCGGCTCTCCGTGGCCGCCTCGTCGTCGCCGCCGCCTCCGTGAAGCATCATGCCGCTGCCTCCGTCGTTCAGGGCGTCGTCCGTGCAGCCGGTGGCGCCGCTGCCGCCGCTGGCGTCGACCGCCAGCTTGAAGCTCATCGCGGCAGCCAAGAAAGGCGGGACCCCGGCGGGGCGGCGGCGCGGGACGAGGCGCTCCCGCGGCCGGCCCCGGAGCTCTCCGGCACGGCCGCCTCGACGTCGAGGCCGAGGTGGTGGTGCTGCGGGGCCCACCTCGCCGGCGCCGACGGCTGGGGCTTGTGGTGGTGCTGCTCGTGGAAGAGCTGGAGGTGGTGGTGGTGCCCTGCGGCGGCCGCCTGGTGCAGCAGCTGCTGCGTGAACGGTATCCCCCCGGCGGACACGGGCCCCCCGCCGCCGAAGTGCGCGAAGTGGGGCGGCATCTGCGGCGGCGCGTGGTGGTGCAGCGGCTGGTACCTGAACGGCGCGCCCAGCTCCTGCCCCCCGGCCGCAGCCTGCGGCGGCTGCGGCGGCGCGGACATGGTGAAGCCGCCGTCCATCATGAACTGCTGGAAGTCGGAGACGCCGCCGTAGCCCGACTGCATGATGGTGAACTCTTGGCACTCCAAGCGAGAGCTCCACTCCACGAGCTTCTCAACCCCAGTAACTAGCACTCCTCCTCCTCCTCCTCCAGAGTTTAATTACATGTTGGGTAGCAAGGGGAAGGGAGAGCTTGCGCTGGGCAGGGCACGCAAATGCAAGCAAAATTGCAGATTGGGGCGGAGCAAGAGGCGGAGGCGGAGGCGGAGGCGGAGGCGGAGGAGATGGGGAAGGAAGGAAGGTAAGAGGCCAGGCAGACGATGGTTCAAGCTTTGGTTTCCATTTTGCCTCCTGCTGCCGCCCACCCAGCTTTATGGTGACGATGATGATGATGATCTTTCTTTTGGCATGTTTGCATAGGGATCCTTGTACATGTCCATATTTATAGCTTCAATGGAGCTTTTCTCTTCGGGGAATCTCCCTTATTTATTACTATGTCAACAAGGTTTTGGGTTCGATTATCACCCAAGTTCTTCAACTCTCACTTATTTTGGTCCCATAATCTTTTCTAGTGGTGTGATTGTGAGAATAACTGCGAATGTATTCCAGAAAAATATGCACTACCTCAGCGGTAATACTTCCCTTGGACAAAAGTTGATTTTTATGAGACATTTAAATAATGGATTAGCACAAGGGGATGGAAGTGAAAAGGACCTGTCAAAAAATAGAAAAAGAAAAAAGCAAATGAAAGGAAAATGTTTTGGCACAGAGGATGACATCAGCGCGGGTGGCATGGCACCGGCACCACACACGTGCCACGCAGGTGTGGTTTGCTTTTTAGAAATTGCAGATCCATTTGCAAGTATTGTTGAAAATGTTTTGATTTAAATGTTTCTTGCAAAAATGGTTTCTTACCCAAGCACGGAGTACGCGGCAAATGGCGTGTGTTATCTGTTGCGCCGTTATAGCTCAATAGGAGATGAGGCGAGCGACACTACTGGCGTGTGGGTTTCCTTAGATGCTTATGTTAACCTCACTACTCAAATGATAGAAGTGGCAACATGTGTAAATCATCAAGTTTAACTATAGCTAAGATATATTTACATCTTTTGGAAGCCATGGTTCCAGTCAGTCGTCGTAAACATTTGACTTTAGCCCTCGCGACCTGGCGCAGTACTCGATTTCTTAACTTGTGTAGGTTTGTTTCAGTTAGAGATAACCTAGCATTTAGCGGGGGTTTCGGGAACCACCGGCGCCTTACCCTTATCCTCTACGCTGTCATCCGGGGTGTAAGGTTTTCAGCTTGTGCATCACTTAGGCGCTACCAGATAGTTGAGCATGTATTTTTGCTCAATGAATGGACTGTCGTACATATCCGGACCGTCTATTTATTGGAAGAAGTAGCAGCGCTCCATGGTCTGCTGGCATGGACGGAGTAGGTTAGAGATGTACGAAATAGAACATGCAATATGAAATAGCAAATACGTGCTTACAAGAACTTCGACGCACGTGTAGTGCGCCTGGGCGGCGGTTGCTAGGTGTGTGGACTGAATGATATATGTTGGATTGTTTCAGTCACACTGTGGCCATGGAAACTCTAGTGGCATGGGTGCATCCTTGTAGGAATTTATCAGGGTATGATCCCTTTTTCTTGGCCACCCACTTCCGCTTGTGAAGCATCTCTTCGTAGTTTGACATCTCCGCCAGCGACGCAGTGATGTCATGTATCTCTCCTCTCTTCTCCCTCTCCTCTTCCCCTGTTTTCATATCAGCTCGATTGGAGTCTTGAGTCTAGTTGTGGAGGCTAGCCAGATTTTATAGGCAGTCGTGGGCACTGTTCAGGAGTAAAGCTTGAACACGTTGTTATTTCATTGGGGAAAGCTGGTATGTGTAGTTAAATCACTTGAAAAACTGGTGTGTGCTGTCCACACGCTGCGAAAAGCCGGTACGTGATGTCAAATCACTGGAAAAGCTGGTGCGTGCTATCCACTTGTTATGAAAAGCTGGTATGTGCTGTCAAATCACTGGAAAAGATGGTTCGTAATGTCCATAGGCTGCGGAAAGCTGGTACGTGCTATCAAATCACTAGGAATGCTAGTGTGTGCTATCCACTCGCTGCAAAAGGCTAGTACGTATTGTCAAATCAATAGAAAGCCTATGCGTATTGTCCACTCACTACGAAAAGTTGGCAGATATGTATTTTCAAATCATTGAGAAAGCCGCTACGTGCTGTCCACAGTCTGAAGAAAGGTGGTACGTGCTGTGAAATCCCTGGGAAAGTCGGTATGTGCTGTCCACTCACTGCAAAAAATTGGTACGTTTGTCAAATCATTGAGAAAACCGGTGTGTGCTATCCACTTGCTGATACCTCAAGAACGGATTCCAAGAACCAGGCAGATAAGAAAAACAAAAAATAAACCACAAGACCTATGATGGCTATATATTATTATATATATATATATATATATATATATATATATATATATATGAAGCATCTTTTCTACACCGGTATAGTTACTCCTTTGTATCCACCGTTCATCATCCTTAAGATATTCCTACATTGATCGGGTTTGGGTTTGTGGATGCGCTAGATACCATTGGTGGGTGAACTAACTAACTAGTTTAATTAAATAATTAATTAGCATAACAAACGGCAAGCTTCTCGGCCGCATGCACGCACATGTTTGACCTTGCTAACCCATCGGAGAGGGAGCATGAAGTATGTCTCTCCCTAATAACTCATATACCTTATTCACGTATGGATTAAATGGAGTATGGACGTCCAAGTATGCATACTGTATTCACTTTATGAAGTATGTGCACATTTTTTTTTTATAAATGGGAGTATGTGCACATTTTTTTTTTATAAATGGGAGTATCTGCGTGGAGGGGAGTATCTGCACGGAGTATATCTCCATATTTGGATGGAGTGTGTATACCATTTATTTTGGTAGTATTCGTCGTTATGGTTGTATCAAGTATGTATCCATTTTTATATCTAAAAATACAGAAAACTGATATATGTATTAGCTAATTAAATTCAAGTCCCGTGCCATGGTTCTTCTCGCAAGCAGGCAAGAGGCAAGCAAATGGGGATGGCAGTCGTCGGAGCTCAGGAATCGACAGGCAGTCGCAAAATCTGGAGCTCAGGGGGCAACAAATCCGGAGGCAAACAAATCCTAATAACTTTTATTTGCTGCATCGATCGATCCAGGGCAGAATATAACCTCAGATCAGATGACAAAGTGTCCAAAAGCTAGGCCGGAGTCCAATTTAATCCAATATAACCTCAGATGAGAAGAGTGACAATAATGTTACTATAAAATAGATATGAGAAGACACTAACCTAATGAACAAAACCGTGTGACATAGTTAATACGGAGATAACTTTCGCATATGAACAAACATGGTGATCCTACGGTGTGAGGAATAAACTATGATGTGAAGATAAAATACTAACCATGTTGATCAATTTGGCTCAAAACTGTTATGATGACCTTCAGGCTACTGTTGGAACTTGGACATTTTCCATGAGTCTCCAATTTATATCATACAAACTGCAGTTCGTATATCATTAATTAATCACGTCTACAGATAAAAATTAATTAACAATCAGAAGATACTCATGCATGCAACTAATGCCAACAAATGTGGGTTGGAAAACATAACATTCTTATTACATTACACCTTCCAGTCACAAATACATATCGTTTAGAACGTTAACCTTGTCCCAAAAATACAACTTTGACCAATAATTAATATTATAGTATATTTATTAAACCAAATAAAATTATAATATTAAGAAAGTGCTTTTTTTAGACAAATCTATACATATGATTTTCATATATCCAATCTAAATATGTAAAAAGATATCAATAGTTAAAGTTTTAAAAGTTTGACTATATATATCCTAAATTCTAAAACGATATGTATTTGTGATTGGAGAAAGTACATGATATGATCAATCGATAGGAAGAAAGCACAAATGATTCTAGTACTGGCTTAATAGTAGAGTTAAGTACTAAACAGAATCATAAGAAAACCAATGAGAAAATCAAAATAAAAGGTGTTAAAAAAAATACCCTGATCGATGCATGCATGCTGTACGCAAGAGTGAATTAAGCACGAATTTTTTTTGGTGCAATACTGCTCCATGTCCAGCTACCATGTAATCAGCGTGATACAGTGTAGATCATCGGAACGTGTCTAAGTATGCCCCTGATATCCCTGGATGTATAGCTCATCTATGACCTCGGTTTTCTCTTCAGCTCATTCCATCTTAAGGTTTTCTCAACTTCCTTAATTTTGTGCTACTGTCTCTTATTCTCTTCCAGCTTTTTGCCATATCAACCTCTTTAGGCCTTGCGATACCCTACAGCACTGTCAGCCTCGTAACAGAGGACCTGTTTGGCGCGGCTACAGCTTATATCTTTTGACTAAAATTTTTAAATTTTAATTGTTTATATAGAATACCTAATTTTATATATATATATATATATATATATATATATATATATATATATATATAGAGGTATAGATAGATAGATTAGTAGGACATTCTAGTTTTTCATCCAACTTTCTCAGAGTTATCTAGAGTCAGTCTAAGCCGTTATATATATCCGGTTGACATGTATGCGCAGATGGTGACGAGGGACGGGCTGCTGATCATGCCCAGGATGGACTGCATCAGCTGTCTGTCTCCAAGCTAATCAAGGCACACACGCACTAATATAATCAATCATGCATGCGATTATTAATTAGTCCAAGGCAATCCTCAGCACACCTAAGTGTGCGTTTGGTATGCATAATTCTACGTTTCCCTGTAATTAATATTCCTTTTAATCGGATTATCGGTAACACATTATTAGTTATCTAAGATTTCAATGTTTGGTTGATTTAAAATAAACTACAAATTGGTCTTTATAATAGTTCAAATATTTCATAATTCAAACCAACAAGTCTGTAAATTTAAATTACATGATTTAAAATTTCAAACCTTGAAAGTTAACATTTATAAATTTAATATTGAAAACTAAATTTTGAATTCTATAATTTAAATTCTCTTAATTTGAAATTACAACATTCAAAAAAATCAATTCTTATTATTCAAAGTTCAAAATTTGGATGGATGGAAGGAAGGAGGGACAGACGTGCTCCTGTCAAAATTTGGATGGATGGAAGGAAGAGGAGAGGACGCATGGCATGGATGGATGGAAGGAAGGAGGGACAGACGTGACGTGCATGCATGCGTACACATGTGACAAGAGGGGGTTGGGCCCACCGACAGGCAGCCCTGAGCCGTTACTGTCAGGTCCAGCCCAGGCCCCTACGCCCGGCCGGGGCCCACCGGACCCATTGCATTTGCGTGCATGGACCCGACGGTGGATGGGATCCGATATTTCAGGATCGATCGATCGATGCGTGCATCTTTTTTCCTTCTCCCGCCGGCAGCTCACACGTGCAAACAAACAAAACCCAACGCCGCCCGCACACCCACTCACTACTCGAATATTCTCCCATACATACACACACGCACGTCGCCGGCCCAGTTAAGCCGTTGGGCCAGTTAAGCCCATCTTCTTCCGACTAAATCGGCAGGCGCTGGCGCGGAAGAGATGAACAAGTTATTTGCCATGAGTGATTTGTGTTATTACCTTGGTGTGGAGGTGCATCAAAGAGCAGATGGAATCAACCTGCATACGCTTTGAAGATTCTGGATAAAGCCGGCATGGGGGGTGTAATCCATGTTGTACGCCCATGGATGCAAAAAAAACCAAACTAAGTAAACATCCTCCAGTTGATGTTACTATCTACTGAAGTTTGGTCGCAAGTCTAAGTTACTATCTACTGAACCAAGGATTTTGGTTGCTACTACAGGAGAAGTATGAAAGGTAACCTAGACCTGATTGGGTTTAGCGATAGCAATATGGCAGGGGATGTGCATGATCGGAAAAGCACTACGGAAGTGCTGTGTATGTTGGGAGAAAGTCTAATCAGTTGGCAATCCCAAAAGCAGAAAACAGTCGCTTTATCATCTTGTGAAGCGGACTATATTGCAGCTTTGTTTTCGGCTGAAACGGAATGCTCAGATCTTGCTGATTTGTTGCTACCGTATCAGATAAGTTTGTAACAGATTCTTTGTAATCTGCCCCTTTTGAATAAATAGAAGAAGAAAACCAGAAAAGCATGTGACTGTTAGCACACGGCAAAACAATCTGTTCGCTGTGATATTCAGAGTAGCCACCGAAACCCATCTGAGATGACTGTTCATCGTCGGGGACGTTGCAGAACAGAGGAGCAGCGCTGACTTCAGGGAAGTGGCGCTGAGGAAACTCTGTCATCCAAGAAAAACTCTTGCTGATCACAAACTGGCTGGGCGCCGAGCTCGGCTACGGTGTTCAACAAGTACTCCGCTCACGGGTAAAGAACGAGTACTCCGCTCATGAGCAGATGGTGTTCAGCAAGATCAAAGGTGCCGTTTCTTACACCTCCGTAGCTCCAAAATCGGATATTTATGGGATTGATGTATATTGTTGGTCTGATGTATGTCTAGTGATTGGATTTTGATGGCCTGTAGATGTTGGTCTTTGTTGGTGAACTTGTGCATTTCTTTTGATGTTTCGATCCAATATTGAATTTTTATTTCAATCTCATGTACTGAGCAATTGATTACGTTCAGAAAACTGTCCTGTGGGACTTTTGATGCTGATCGATTATACTTGCACCTTATAAATGTGCAAAACAGTAGCGTGTGTACTTTCCTGATTGTGTGCATGAGCTATATAATTTTACACCTCTCCACAGCAGATTGCGTAAATCTCAAAAGTATAGATGCCCATGATTCAATTATATCCTTTATTAATCTGTGGATATTTTGTTACTGAAGCTGGAGAATTCATAGCAAGGTTGCTTTTTGTTGCAGATTTCTGGCCTAGCTTCTCAGGTCAGTAAGGAGAAGCGAGTCCTTAATAGCTTTGCCCTCATGAAGATTGTGAATTACGGTGTCCCCATCTCACTGCCTCCACTGTTTGTTCCGCGGCTCCATTTCTAATTTTTTACCGAGGAAGAGCGATTGCAAGCACTACTGAATTTTTTACTGCATACTGCTGCTTTGCCCCGGAAGAAAGGGGAAATAAAAGGTGAAAACCGGATAAAATACATCCTCTAACTCTTAAAATCGTTTAGAATATATCATTTCTGCTAGCAAAGATGATTTTGACCGAATTTGACTTGCCTCAGCTAGCCAAAACGGGTAGGCCTACTTGTGAATAGAGGTGGGCCGTGCCCACGGCACGATGAGATGACTGGGCAGAATCGGCACGGCACGAAGCACGATATTTGTGTATCTACATCAAACTGCCAAGCCGTACAACTTGTGGCTCTATTCAACCCCAAACTAACATCATCTATTATTCTAATTTCTACAAAAAACCAAGCTGATAGATAAGTCACGTCCTTATAGGTCTTGTTCGTATTGGTCTCTAAAAATTGCTTTTCTAAAGTAAATAGCTTTTCTATAATACCTAATTTTCAAATAGAGTATCTTTTAAGACAGAATCTACTAGTCAATTGTAGTACATACTGTAATGATTCCATTTATATCAGCCAAAAATACATACAAGTTTTTTTCTCCGTACATTTCTCTATTTATAAGCAAATACCAAAAACCATCAGCAAAAGTTAATATAAATTATCCCATAGTCATAGGTATCCAGATTTAAGGTGGTGCTCATTTTAACGATGGCTTATGATTTTTTCATTGTAGCTGGCTTATTTTTTACTGTAACCGATGTTGATTTATTTGACGTAATTAAATTTAAAAAATTTTAAAATAAAAAATAGATTAGCTTATTACGGATAATACGGAAGAATATGAGAAGAAAGAAAACACAAAAAGCTAAAAAATGAATAGTAAATTAAAGTCAGAAGCACCATGTTCACAAGGTAAAAAAAACCTTCCTACTAAATAGAGAAAAAAAGCCCCAAAAACAAAACAGAAAGGAGGGAGGGAGACAAGATATCCGCGGCAATAATACGAAAGAGTATGAGAAGAAAGAAAACATAAAAAAAGCTAAAAAAACGAATAGTAAATTAATGTCTGAAGCTGAAACTGAATGGATCATGTTCACAAGGTAAAGAAAAACTTTCCTAATAAATAGAGAAAAAAAAGCCCCAAAAGCAAAACAGAAAGGAGGGAGGGAGACAAGAAGGGGGAAGAAGGAAGGAATGGGTGGTGCGATGATGCGACGTCGGCTGTCGTGACCGCAACCGTCTCGCCTCCCTCCTCCTCCGCCCTCAAATCTCTCCCAATCCAACTCCCCTTCGCCCCCTCCGGTAAGCCTCCGCCTTCCGCCATTTGACCCAAACCAAACCCTAGATCCACCCTCCGCCCGGATCCGACGAGATCTCCTCGATCCCGTCGCGATTCCACCGGAGATGGCCGCCTCCTTCGCCGCCGACGACCAGACCGACGCAGACTTCTTCGACAAGCTCGTCGACGACGAAGACGACATATCCCCAGCCCCAGCTCCTGCTCCTGTTCCCGTCAAGGACGACGAGGAGCAGGTGACGGAGGCCGCCTTGGTTCGAGGCGTCACCAGCCTCAGCCTCCCTGACGATGAACCCGAGCCGTCCGCGGCTCCGGCCCCGGTGGCGGAGGTCGCGGCACCGCCTCCCGCGGCAGAGGCTCCTCCGGAGGGTGGGTCACCGGATTCGGGGAAGGGCGGCGTCCACACCACGGTCAAGCAGGTGCAGTGGGCCTCCTTTGGAGGCAGCGCCGACGATGGGGTTGATCCATTCAGTGATCTCTCGGGAGGTGCGGGTGAGGAGGGGTTTTTCGGGAGCATGGCTGTGAACCATAGCTTGGAGAGCTCCGTGGTTGGGAGCGTGGGCGTGTCAGATCACGGGTTCTTTGGCGGTAGTAGGAGCTTGGCCACTGAGGTGACGAATCAAGATTTTTACGGGGGGAGCTTGAATCAGAACACCGATGCGCAGCAGCAACTGGAATGGAGCGGCAGTGGTACTGTGGATTCCCGGGATCCCAAATATTTGGAGAGCATTTACCCTGGGTGCAAGTACGATGAGGCAACACAGCAGTGGTACCAGGTTGGTAGTTTTGATACACCTGGGAGCGCTGCCCAGGTGGACAATAGTATTGAGAATGTGCAGCAGCAGCAGTTTGGTGTTTCTTACCTGCATAATTCAGCACAGGCAGCGCTGGAGACAATTGCAGAGGAGGGCACCACTACGGGAAGTGTATCGACCTGGGGACAGGGGGGCGCCTCGGAGTACCCACCCAACATGCTGTTCTATGCGGAGTACCCTGGGTGGTACTTCGATACCAACACACAGCAGTGGCAATCGCTTGTGTCGTACCAGCAGGCCATCACGCAGGCCGGGACAGCTAGTGCGGTTCAGGATGGTGCAAACCATGGTGTTGTTGCGTCTTCTGGTGGGGCAAATTATAACGCCAAACAAACCGAGGATGTTGTCCACGATCAGGTGACCCAACATAACTCTTTTACAAATAGTTATAGCCATCAGAGGCAATGGCAGGCGGATGCATTTGGCAACACTATGCAACCTGAAAGTGTAACTGATAGTCTGGCAGGCAGTTTCTATGGTTCTGATCAGCATGCCAATGCTGAATCTTTCAGTTCCTCCACAAATCATCAGGTTGGTTTTAACACAGCTGAAACCACTACAAGTCACTATGCCCGCAACAAGATAGAATTGTCAAGTCTTCAGACTGGCTACAACACAATTGATGGTCAACAAGCCGGTTACAAGGGTTTCGAACCTTCCCCGGGCCACCAGGCTTACAAGGGGTCTGAACCTTCCACGGGTCACCACCAGGGTGGTTACAAGGGGTTCGAGCCTGATGCCAGTTTCAAGGGATTTGGACCTTCTTCAGGTCAACATTCTGGTTACATGGGATCCCAACATTCTACAGGTCACCAGTCTAATCCCATCGGACTTGAAACTTCTTCAAACCAGGGTTATGGTGATATCAATGGTGATGTGGATGCACAAGGTCTCATTCCAATGGAGAACATGTACCGCAGCCAGAAACAAGCCCATGCAAGGCCCCAAGTTCACTTGTCAAACAGCTATCTTGGTACTGAGAACTCCCTGAACTTCTCTCATCAACAATTTGTTGGTGCAAATGCTTCACACATGCAATTTGGTCATTCCCCACATGAAGAGAGGTCATCGGCTGGACGGCCACCTCATGCTCTGGTTGCTTTTGGGTTTGGAGGGAAGCTTATAGTTACGAAAGAAACCAACCCCATGGCCACAAACTTTAACAGTGGAAATCAGGTATCCTAAAGAGTTTCCTTTGTAATATATTTTTAGTTATAAATAAAATCACAAATTTTATTTTCAAGTAACTAAAAGACTTTTTTTCAATTTAAGGGGAATTCTAGTGGCACAGTGTCAGTTCTTAATTTATCAGAGGTTGTCGCTAATAAAGCTGATGCTTCAAGCATCACTAATGGCAGTGCACTTAGTTACTTCTATGCTTTATGCCGTCAACCTGTTCCTGGTCCTCTTGTTGGTGGAAGTGCTGCATCAAAGGATGTAAACAAATGGCTTGATGAGATGATTGCTTGGTATGAATCTTCCACCAGTGAATTCCAGAGAGGTGATACTCGCAAGTTGCTTATTTCGTTGCTGAAGATACTATGCCAGCACTATGGGAAACTACAGTCACCTTTTGGGTCTGACCCATCACAAGAGGTACTTCCTGTGTTTCTTGCAGTTATAGTTGTATTGTTGGTTTCTATTCCCTGTTCTATTATGAGGATCACTCCCCTTTGCTATGATTACCGATTTTGAAACTTCCATCAGAAGGAAGATGGACATAATGCACGTTCCACTTAATCAATCCTTGTGTTGTGATAATAGCAGATTGATACTTTTAATAGGATGAGCATATCTGAATGATCATAATAGATGCTTCAGACTTTAATTTCATAAATTCCATTTCCCTTTTGTGTATTATTGCTTGGCCATATCTTAGGTTAGTGATTCCAAGGTTATTAAGGTGGTAAGAGGCGAGGCGATCCACCCCCTCACACCTTTTAAGCGGTAAGGCGCGAGGCGAGGCGAGGCGACGCCTTACACATCATAAGGCGCTAGCCGCTAAGGAGCAGCAGATAAAATGAGCATTTTAGTAGCACATATGTACCATGTTGTTGTCAATTCTTGAGTCCATGTTACACCCATCCCCCTATTCCAATTGCTCTTCTCCCATGTAGCATCCACCCCCCTTGTCCCCTTGTAAGTTTCAATATATAGATTGTTACAAATGTAATAGATACAAATTGTATTCTAATTAATTGAGTAAATACGGATTGAGTGACATACCTTGTTGATAATCTCTCCTCTCTTCTCTTCTATTTTCCCATGCAACAAGCCACATGAATAATAAGCAACATAAGTCCCCAATAACAATTAAGTGTATTCTACTCTTGTTTTTTTTTTTCAAATAATCTCCCATCTCTTTCCTAATTTATGTGGTAGTATTGGGACACATAACCACATCTGAATAGCCACCCGCAAGATGCTCCTTCAGCCTTTTAATTCCTCCTGTACTTGGGATGTTACAAAGGATACACGTCACCTTATCTCAGTTGCCAATTTCCAGCCAATAGCCATATTTCCATCCCGGATCATTAGACTTCGCCTTCTGTTTTGGATCGGTCTTTGGATCATACACGGCCTCGAAGGATGCAATATTTGTACTTGCATTTGTATTTGTCATTTTTTCTGCTTCTGCGTTACAGAGAATGAGAGAAGTATTAGATGACGATTAAGCGAGCACGATGGCAGAGCGAGCCAATGACAATGGCGAAAGGAAGACCAAATGTGTCTCAGCCACGCACTCGCGCAGCCTCGCTCGCTCCAAGCCTCTGACGCGACCTTGGTTCCCCCTTCCTCCGAGCATATGCAACGGCGGCGGCGACGTCCCCAGCGGCGTCGGCGACCCTTCCCTCCTCCCCCTCCCTCCCAACCAAGCAGTGGTGACGGCGACCCTCCCTCCCCTCTCTCTCATCACCCAGAAGCTGGCGACGTGGAGAGACGTGGACCGATCCGCGTCTCTCGCGCCGGCCGGCTGGCTGGCGATGAGAGAGGAGGAGGAGGGAGTACCTTGCTAGGCGATAGGGAGGGAGGCGCCGCCGAGACGGGATCTGCGAGATGCAGGCATCGCCGAGAGACCGGAGTGGCGAGATGGAGGCGCCGTTGAGAGACCGAAGCGGCTAGATGGAGGTGCTGTCGCCAAGGTTCCAGGTACTTCGCCGCCTAGGGTTCTTTCTCGAGATATCTTCTTTCTCTGGTTTAGCCACCGGCCTAGCGCCTACTGAGTTGCTCGGGTTCACTTCTTTATTTGGTCGCGGCCGTCACCTCCATGCGTAAGGCGTCGCCTTGAGCCTTCCCGACACCATACGCCGCCTAATCGTCACCTCAACAACGCCTTGGTAATGAGGCAGACGCCATACACGCGTAGGGCAAGGCGGGGTCGACGCCTTGCCGGCTGGGGACGCCTTACCACTTAGGCGACGCTTAAAGTGTCGCCTAAGCGACGCCTTAATAAGCTTGAGTGATTCTACATTTCTTCCTCCATTGTACCTACTGCTTTCATGTTGTTTTACAGTGGTAAACTAGAATCCCTTTGTTCAGCTACTAATTAAAAATGGTTTTCCTTTCAAGGATTAAGAGCATTGAGTTGACTTTTATCAAGGACTATTTGAAACTATAGATTGATATTATGATCCAGACTTCGCTGATGAACAAATTGTTCAACCATGCGAAGTTATGAATGTCTATGTTACATTTATTAGCATTATCATGTGTAACCTTGCTTGATTTCAGATTTTTATTTCTTTTATTGAGTGACTTGAATTAGACTGGTCATTTTTTAGCATCACCGTGTGGCAGAATTTGACTACTTTGACGTGTGTATCTCTGACTCATGTTTGAATTCTCAATAATAGGATACAGATGGCCCGGAAATGGCAGTAACTAAGCTCTTTTCATCTTGTAAGAGAAGTAGTGTTCATATGGGGAATTTTGGATCTAATGTTCGTTGCATGCAAAATATTCGAGCCGAAAGTCAGATGCAGGTAATTGTTTTATATTCTATGTCATGCAATATTTAGCCAAATGTTCCCCAGTTGAGGCAGCTATCCTTCTTGTAGGCTGTTGCACAAGAGGTCCAAAATCTTCTGGTTTCTGGGAGAAGGAAAGAGGCCATTCAGTGTGCCCAGGAAGGTCAGCTGTGGGGACCTGCAATCATACTTGCTTTACAACTTGGTGATAAGGTTTGCTTGACTTAAATATAACCTTTTTCTTTTGTTTGCACTCTAATAGTTTGCTTGATTTGCCTGTCAGGTTTTCATTTCCCTAAGTTTTCTTTCTTTTTTCTTTTTTTGATTGGAAGTTTTCTTTCTTTTTTCTTTTTTTGATTGGTGGTGCAGTTTTACGTGGATACAGTGAAGAAAATGGCTCACTGCCATTTTTTACCAGGGTCTCCCTTGCGAACATTGTGCCTTCTCATTGCCGGACAACCTGCAGATGTTTTTAATGTAGAGAACAACATCAACAGCATCTATGGTACAGTAGGTGCATCCCAGCAGCCTGTGGAGGTAGTTACGTGGTTCATGATTTCTTCGCTTGCTAGATGCATTATCATCTTGACCATGTAATCATTATTGTAAGTTTGAAGCAATAGTAAGAATTGCTCTTACTTTTTTTTGGTGGGCCTTGCCTGTCTCATGTTGTTATGTAAACATGTCATAATATGTTATCGTTTCTTGGTTACTTCAGTGTCATGACTTTTAGGTGTTGCTTATAAATGATTATCTTTTTGCTCCATTGGTAATGCATTGTACGGTTGTACCATTTCATCCAGTTTTTTAGCTTTTCCTGATTTTCTGTTTAATCCATGGCTGAGTTCATAATTTAGTGTTTTTGTGGGACAGCCTAGTCCTAATGGCATGTTGGATGACTGGGAGGAGAATTTGGCTATTATAACTGCAAATAGGACAAAAGGTGATGGTCTAGTAATTACCCATCTTGGAGATTGCCTTTGGAAAGAGAAAAATGAGGTTTGTATCATATGTATTTGCAGATTTAGTATTTGTTTATTTTTCTTTTCTGTGATCAAGTACCTTACACACTGTTGGATACAGGTTGCAGCTGCTCATTCATGCTATTTAGTTGCTGAACTGAATATCGACTCATACTCTGAAAGTGCAAGGTTATGTCTCATTGGTGCAGACCACTTGAAATGTCCTCGAACATTTGCCAGCCCTGAAGCCATTCAGGTCTGTTGCATCTGTCATTATATGCAAAAAAATTCAATCTCAGTGGAAGTTTACAAAGCTCTTTTCTTTTGTTGTACTGTTGTACACTGAAGGCTAGACTTAACCTGCAACGTGTTTTGAACATTTACCACATAGATGCATAGGAAGGATTGTGCATAATCCATTACTTGGTTTGTTTTTCTTTGCTAATCAATGCTCTGGACTAATATCTTTGAAATGCAAACAACAGAGGACAGAGGTTTATGAATATGCGAAGGTGCTTGGTAATTCTCAGTATATCCTTCTACCCTTTCAGCCATATAAGCTGATATATGCATACATGCTTGCGGAAGTGGGAAGGGTTGCTGAGTCTTTGAGGTAGGTTGTTGGCTTGCGCATAATTTGCGAATGACTCAGTGATTTCCCTAGACTCTGTGCTTGTACATTATGACCCAATTAAATCACCTTTTCAAGGTATTGCCAAGCGTCTATGAAGGTTCTGAAAGCCTCCGGCCGTGCCCCAGAATTGGAAGCATGGAAGCAATTATTTTTCTCCCTGGAGGACAGGATACGCACTCACCAGCAGGTACAACCTTACTTTATAATAGTTACTATTGTTGGTTCTATTCTAATAATAGTTACTATTGTTGGTTCTGTTCTATCTTGTTTTGCATAGTAGCTGAGCTACTCTCTCTCATTGATCATTATTCATTAATCAACTTGCTTTGCTCTTTTTTTTAGGGTGGGTATGGCACAAATCTTGCCCCTGCGAAACTAGTTGGAAAGATTTTTACCTCGCTTGATAAATCTATATCCCGCATGATGGGTACACCGTCCGCGCCACTTCCACCATTGCCACAGGGCTCTGTTAGTGATAGAGAGAGCTACTCCTCACCTGCAGCTACAAAATTTGTAAATAGCCAATCAGTAATGACCATGTCATCATTAATGTCATCCACGTCGGTGCAGTCTATGAGTGAGATGGCAGAAAATACTGGTGTCACTGGCAGGAAGATTGCACACAACAGAAGTGTTTCTGAACCAGACTTTGGCAGAACCCCAAAACAGGTACCTATGTGTTTGGTTGAGGAAGTGAAACTTAGAAAGGGAAAAGGGTTTAGTTTCTAATTAGTGAATGCTGAGCGAGGAAGATCTTTTAATTCTCTCTCCTCGCTTCATTTTGGAAATTATAATAGGGTGCTGGATCGGATAGCACGCAGAGCAGTGCATCTGGATCGGGTAATTCACGATTTGGTTGGTTAGGTTCCACACTGCAGAAGACAATGGGATTTGTTTCAAAATCCCACCGCCAGGTACTTACTGAGTTATAATAGTTATGAATGTTGACAAACTTTGTTCATTTTGCTCTTCCTCCTCATAGCAACGGTAAGTCGTTAACACTGAGATCGTATTTATGTTCTGAAGGCAAAATTAGGACAACAGAACAAGTTCTACTATGATGAAAAACTGAAGCGATGGGTGGAGGAAGGTGCTGAGATTCCTGCCGAGGAGCCTCCCCTCCCTCCACCTCCAACAAAATCCTCATTCCAGAATGGTATGCCAGACTATAACTTAAATGGCCCCATGAGTGGAAGCCATGCTCCCAACAGAGTCGCAGAATGGAAATCTTTAAATACTTCAGAGCATGGTTTGGGGATGCCACCAATTCCGCTCAGCCAGAACCAGTTTTCTGCTCGTGGACGGATGGGTGTCCGGTCCAGGTAATTCAGTACTACTGTCATTTGATTTCAGTTATTTTGTTTTGATATTGCTATGTAAAATATTAACCGGGGAACTTATGGCTTTTCTGCTTTTTTAAGATATGTGGACACATTCAATAAGGCTGGTGCAACCGGAACAGTGCCATCTTATAACAAACCGGCTGCTCCATCTGTGACACCACACGCTGGTGCCAAGTTCTTTGTGCCCACTGCCGCTGTTGTTGCTGCGGAGCAGATACCTAACCAAACAGCGGAGGCACATAGTGAAACCTTCCATCAGGATGAGCGTTCGTCCTCACCCCCAGCAGGAACATCATTTTCTTCACCCCCACCAGCGACACAATTTTCAGCACCAATGTCCTCTACCATTCAACGGTATCCGAGCATGGACTACATCGCAACTCCCAATCAGGGATCGGGGGTGTCATCGGGAAGTGACGTCAGCTCATTCTCGAGATCGCGAGCAGCGTCATGGAGTGGAACATAATCTGAGCAATTTAGTGCTGTGGCAGGCGCTAGATCACCCGACGGACGGAACATGCCCTCGCCACTCATGCCTGGCAAACCCTCGCATAAGTCGTTCCAACAGCAACTCATCTGTGCAGTTCGACAGGGGATCTTCATGAGGTTGAGCTCTGGCAGGTGTCATGATTTGATCCACACAACCTTGGTAAACCCCGATTCTTCCAGCAAACCCCTATCGAGGGTTAAAAGAGAAAGAAACTGTTATACAGTAAATCAAGGGAATACCGTGGCTGAAATGGACCTCTCCAATTTTGCATGACATTCTGCGATCCGCCCTAAACCGAGGAGCGCCCGACCTGTAGTAACAGTCTTGGTTTTTGATTATTTTGTAGGAATGTTTTGTTTTAGAGAGAATGAAAAGAGCTGGGTGTCCTTTTTTACATGTGAGAAGCAGCATGTGGATGCCATTGTACAGATAATCCGCCTCTATTAAACATGCCTTTTTTATTTGGTTTCCGTTTTTTTGGGGGAAGAATAGAAGAGAGAGCGTCTATTCTAGTGTAAGAAAGCGTGACTACGTACTGTACTGTTCCATGCTATGATATATTATTCTTTGGAGGTGAATCAATTTTTTCCCTCTTAAAACGCGTGGAAGAGCTGAATGCTGCCCACTTTTTGGCAGTTTTTCCTTGTCGATCTTGGCCGATGTGATTTGAGACTGCTGATCTTTACTCTGCATTACCTGACACTAGCATTAGCTTAAATAAAGATTTTATATCAACGAGTTTTGAGGTGCAGTGTAACGCTGTCCCTGTTTTTCTAGTTTCTAGCTTCTCCTAAAATCGAAATAAACGAGCTGATTTTTTTGGTGTAGAGTAGCGCTATCCCTGTTCTGTTTAGTTCCTCCCAGAATTGAAATAAATTGAGTGAATTTCTTAAACAAATTTTTCGAACGATTTTCTGACCCTAAAATTATATATGCTGTTCACACAGGTGATTGTGCCGCCTAAAAAAAGCATACACAAAAACTATCAAAAGCGGCAGCACATGTCATCTGAAAAAAAAAAAAAAGCTGATCCCGCAATCCTAGCAAACACGAAGACAAGTCTAGCGCTGGCTGCATACATAACAACATCTCCATCTCGCGTCCGTTCCCACTTTGGCCTCCATCACCAATCCCCATCTCCGTCTCCTCCCCACAAGGTCCAAACCCTAGACCCACCCTCCATTGCCTTCCTTCCCACCTCCCCTCGCCATGTCCGCCGCGCAACTCCTCCGCCCCTCCCGCAAGGTCCGTTCCCCCGTCTCCCTCCCTCTGATCTGGTGTTTCCGTGGCCTAACGTTGCTTCACGCTTGCCGCATGTACCCTGCGCGTTGTCATTGTTGGATTTCCTGTGTACGAGTAATTTGCTAGTAATAATAATAATAATACAACCTGGCTGGCTGTGGATCGTTCCTTGATTTTGTTGGGTTCTTCGTGCCAATGGATATTGGATAGCAGGCACGATGTGCTGCTCCATGCGGCAATTATGTTTGTATAATCCCGATCGCAAGATCTAATGCCTGCTGGTACGAGTCGTTGGTGAATATCACTGGGGGTATTGTGTGTGCCATGACCAAGTCTGGCAAATTGGAGATTACACCTTTTCTCTCTCTCTCTCTCTTACTATACAAGTTGGATCGGAAGATTTCTTCCTAGTTGTACAAGCGGATGTGTTTAAAGGTTCGGTATGAATTACGACCATATGACTTCTTGTATTGGTGCTCCTTTTGTTTTTTGGTACAAATGATTTTTCCCTCATCTGGCCTTGCCTTTATGGGCTGCTATGCTCCAGCTGAATTGCTTAATGCCCCTGTCACATTAAATAGTAACATCATGTAACTGCGGGCACATTCCATGCACCTAATTATTTGCTGCTTCATTGAGTTATGAAATACTCCATTACCCTCCATGACATTGCCCTCTGCTTTTGCTTCTACAGCTGCGGAGTTTGCAGAATGTTCTGTATTGTCAGCGTTCTAGCCTTGCGCTCTACTTCTCTACTGGTTCTGGATCCTTTCACGTAAAGGAAAATGGTACGCATCGTCTTTCTGGCTTTTCTTTCGCCACTTTATTTCCATAATGTGCATTTCTTAGGTGATTGATAGGTGTCTGTATTTCCATTTGTTGAACTAAAAAAATTGGAGATGCCCTTTCAAATGACTTACTATCGTGATAATGAAATTCTGTTGTGGTTTTGGTTGCTGCACAGTCCTGTATGGCTGTATCACTATCGTAGTGTAACTGCTACAACACCTTGTATGGCCAGTTAGGTATTTAGGTATACAAGGTTTATGTGCAGGCTCACATATATTGGTTATCCTGGACCCTCTAGATGACCATCTGTGCTTCTTTTTTTTTTCCGTATTCGTTTGCTTTGTCCGTGAAGAGCTAGTATATTTTTTTTCTATTTTTAAATTTTTTAAAATTTAATTACGCCAAATAGGTCACATTTAGCTACAATGAAATTTCAGTCGCTACAGTGAAATTTCAGCTATAAGCCATAGCTTTTCAGCCCAACCGAGCGGGGCCTAATGTACTAAATGTACATCTAATATAGACAGATCATCAATTGATCACATTTACATTTTTTTACAAACGGAAGATGACAATGGAAGTATAACCCGATGTGTCATCTTCATTTCCTGACACATTACCCTCTCAACTATTCTTTGTACCACCAAACATGTTTCAGCTTACTGAGTTGACCCTGTCAATTTTATGTTAAGGTGTGGTTTGTCATGTACTTACATTAGATGCACTCCTGTTGTCTGGTGCAGGTAGAAGTTATTTTTATTCCTGTGTGGACTTTATGTGTGCAGTGAGAAGCTCACCACCTTGATTGGATGGCCCTCGTTATCACTATTGAAGATTTAATGCGTCTGGTTTCTGCAGGTGTTGAAAAAAGACTTGGAGGCGCCAGATTTTCTCAGTACAAGCAACCTGGGAAAGGGTTTGAGACCTTCAAGGTTATATGCTTGTAAAAACTCCTCCTTAGTTGAGATCCCTGGTATCTTGTCCTGACTTGCTAGTTTGTTCTGCTATCTTTTCAGGTGTCACTAGGAGGAGCAAACAGAAGCTACACTTGCAGGGCGCCCAACAACTGTATCCCAAATGCTGTTACTGGGCTCAATGGTTCATTGTCATGGTATATGTCTTTTGCTGTCATGCTATTGTTAGCTTATGTGGCTTTGAGGGGACGTATCAAATGAGAACCACCCTTAAAAGTGGAGTTTGTGAATTAGCAATATCTGACCATTGAATCTCATCTTGATGGCTAAGATAAACCATGAAAAAAACCACTTGCATCTTTCAAAAGGCCCCTGAATTATTCCACTATACTCATGCCTTTACACCTTTTGGTGATATTTGCCAGTGGCAATCTACTTTGCTCTATAACAAAATCTAATCCAATGGATGGGATTGGAATTCTCGTTGTCCTATTTTAAGAGTGATCCCTGCTAGAGATGCCCAACGGATGTACTGAGCCCCATGAGGTGTTGGTAACGCACTGAAGTTGTTTTGCCCTTTTTGTTGCTTATTGTCAGTGGACAGGTAGCTTCAGCAAGATCTTTCTCAAGTAGTGCAGGTACTTCCCTTCTTGATGTGCATTTATTCCCTTTAATTCATTACAGTACAACCTATCAGTTTTATTCTTGCAGTTGCTTACATAGAACATCATCTGCTGACTTTCTTGTTGCTTTTTTTTCACTATTTGTTCGCTCCATCTTCCCAACTATTCATTTGTTCATGTGTGCACACATGTCAAGTTGTGTTCCACTACTCCCGTTACGCGATAATAGTATTTTCTCCACTTCTATTTCTCTGTTGAATTTTCAGGACTTGTGCTCTATCTAAGCCTTTAATTTGTTTGCTTTATGTTGCTACAAAAGTTTTAGTATCTTTGAGTCTTGGGCCCCACATCTCCACCATTGTTTTGGTTCTTATGTCAAAATTGTCTATAAAACTCCTCAAGTTCCTATGTTAGCTGTCTTGAGTCTTTATATAATGTTCCTTCTCCAGATCTGCCACCATATCAGGAAATTGGGATGCCATCGCTCTCTCCTACAATGACTGAGGTATTTGTTACCCACAAATTATTAGTATGAAATTATGGTGAATAGAATAATAGCTGAATTGACATCAGGATTTCATCTTATCTGTATTCCTTAAATTGCATATATTACACCTAACACTTGTATTGTCTGTAGGGAAACATTGCCAGGTGGCTGAAGAAGGAAGGGGACAAAGTATCACCTGGTGAAGTTCTCTGCGAGGTGGAGACGGTGAGTTCTCTATTCTCTAAGGCTACATGGCCTTTTATTTAGTATTTCTTTTAGTTAAGTGCAGCAGAAGCCAAATAACCTGTGAACTCATTTCTGCTTATTAGGATAAAGCCACCGTGGAGATGGAGTGCATGGAAGAGGGCTATCTTGCTAAGATTATTCATGGAGATGGCGCCAAGGAGATTAAAGTTGGTGAGGTACATATTTACTGACCAAAGAACAAATAATTTTTGACCCATTATTTATCAGTATAGCTGTTACTAATGCATATATATTTTGCTGACATAATCTTGGTTGAATTATTTGGCCCATGCTGTTCCCTTAGATCATTGCTATAACTGTGGAAGAAGAGGGTGACATCGAGAAGCTTAAGGATTATAAGCCTTCGTCTTCAGCTGCACCTGTAGTTCCTTCCGAATCGAAAGCTCAATCTGAACCTACAGAGCCAAAGGTGGAGGAGAAAGAGCCTGCCAAGTCTCCTGAGCCAAAGGCTCCAAAGACCGAAGAAGCTTCTCGACCAAGAGATCGAATATTCTCCAGCCCTCTTGCGAGAAAATTAGCAGAAGATAACAATGTAAGTTTTTCTTATCTGAGCTAGTCTAGATAGTAGGACTATAGTTAATGAACCTGATGTTGTGTTCCCTCAAACAGGTCCCACTGTCAAGTGTAAAAGGAACTGGTCCTGACGGGCGTATATTGAAGGCAGACATTGAAGATTACTTGGGTATGTTGTTTTCTCCTGTAATTGCAACCCTGATAGTGATGAAACTGAAAGGTTGTTTGATGTAATCTCGCTTTCCTGCGTGCAGAAATTTAGTACTGACTGATAATTGAGTAAATATTCGGCATCGACCATTAGACTAACTAGTTTTCAACTAAATGTCTTCCTGGCTATGCATGTACATCCTTATAATCTCATGCTAGTTTTGAACTACATTCTATTCTTAATGTTAATTTTGATTTGGACGTCTTCCCCGTGCAAATACCTGTAATTGGTTGTTGACTTGTTTAATGGTGTTTACTAGTTGGGTAGGATATTCCAGAGCTCTTGGGAATTGATGTTAAAAACATTGAGTTGCCCATGTGCTGAGATCTTATGTTTTTGCAGCTACATTATCAAGGCTAAAATGCAAGTAACATGGCTGCTATGTATATATAAAGAGCATGGCTATGGTACATGTGTATGTGATTTATCCACCTTACATACACTAATCATCCTACAAGTGGGAGTAGTGGGGAGTGGCTGAGTAGGAAAAATGTGAGGAAAAAGCTTAAAAACTTCTTGTAACTAAAAGTTGTATGTATCATATCCATCCCATGTATAAATTTATCACCTGCTGCTGTCTAAACTCCTTTTTTACGCCCTTTTCTGCTCGTATCGATGTACAGTAGCAATCCATAAAGGTCAATATTAAGAAAACTCTTGTCTACTTGTGATTGATCTGAGCTCTCTTGGCTGATGTTCAAGCTGCACTGCTCAAAATCTTTTTGTAGTCTGCTGTCGTTCAGTAAGGTGATCAGATATGCAATTACGTGTGTTTTATACTTCATATTTTGTGTTATATGCTGTTTGATCATATACACTGAATATCCTTGTTGGACCTGCATACCCAGTTCTCATAAAAATAACTCATATTCCTATGTGTTATTCTTGATTCCTTTTGTTTTATTTGTGTTCATTGTGTTAGTTTTCTTATTCCCCTGAAATTTGTGCCTTAATTACATAATAATTAGGTTTTTTACCAGCATTCTAGCTAGATCCAAGTAAAGAAAGCCACAATGCGCTTGAGCCTGCCAGAGTTTAAGTGAATCATGCAGCTTGTGTCCCCAGCTCATTATGCTATGCATGATTTGGCTTTTGCTATTAGTCTATTTGTGTGAATCAAATGGAAATAAACCAGCTTCTAATGATTTTTTTTGCGCTTAACAAAGCTTCTGTAGCCAAGGGTGGCAAGATGGAGCCTATTGCAGCTCCAGGATTAAGTTACATTGACATTCCGAATACACAGATAAGAAAGGTAAATTTCAATTCACAGAATCCTGTGTAGATTTTTTAGTCGATGTTATCATACTGATAGTGTTTTAACTTCCATGCTTTGCAGGTTACTGCGAACCGCCTGCTAACCTCTAAACAAACAATCCCACATTACTACTTGACAGTTGACACACGTGTCGACAAACTTATCAAGTATGTTTCTGGCCAAATTTTTTCATCTGAAGCACTATTTTCATTTGTGGAAAAACATGTAATGGATCACTTTGTGCTGCTGCATTTATTACTTCTTTATAGTAAAGAGCTCTTAATTTCATTTTGATCCAGGTTGCGAGGGGAACTGAATGCATTGCAGGATGCTGCTGGCGGAAAGAAGATATCAATTAATGATCTTGTTATAAAGGTAATTGCTGGTTCCTCCTTTTATGGTGCTTTCTCATGTATCCTATTGTGTATCTGCATTCATGTTTGAATTTTCTTTCCTTATCTGGATAAGTTCATATTGGATTCCATGTAGACTGTTAATTTCTTCTGTGATCTCCAGATTTGATGTTATCTTTATTTGATGTGCAGGCTGCAGCTTTAGCTCTTCAAAAGGTCCCTCAGTGTAACAGTTCTTGGATGAATGATTTTATTCGCCAGTAGGTTCTGACGGAGCATTTATACTGGGACTTCAATTCTCTCTGGCAAGAAATGTGATATATGACAAAAGTATTTCTCACGCAGATACCACAACGTGAACATAAATGTAGCTGTACAAACTGAGCATGGACTGTTTGTTCCAGTAATTAGGGTAAGTTAGTCTAAACTTGTCCAATTTGTGAAAACTTCCCCCTGTTTTCTAAATTGGTACGTATGTTGCAGGATGCAGACAAGAAGGGACTTGGTGCGATTGCTGAGGAGGTGAAGCAGTTGGCTCAAAGAGCAAGGGATAACAGCTTAAAACCAGAAGATTATGAGGTACGGATTGCATAGTAGGTGATAAGTATGAATCAACATCATTTGTCCTTGACAAGTTTGGTGCTGCGTTTTCAGGGTGGCACATTCACCGTATCGAACTTGGGAGGTCCTTTTGGAATTAAACAATTCTGTGCCATCATAAATCCTCCTCAGTCAGCAATCTTGGCCATTGGTTCTGGTGATAAGTCTTGTAGCACTTTCATTATGTCTCCCCCACAAATATGTTGTTGTTCCTTAGCTTGCACTGTGTAAAAGTAACAGTAGCCTTCTGCATTCATCAGCATTTTCCCTTTTTTTAAAAGCATATTTTCTGAGTTGTACCAAGCTGGTATTGCAATCTGCTATGGAAACCCTAGTACTTCTACTCAAATCCTGCATGATCATTACTCTGCATTCTAGATTCTATTCAGTGCTGACTGCCTAGTAACGTTCAGTTAGTTTTGTAAACAGGATCTTAAACACATAATTTAAGGTGTAGTGCCTTCTATTTCTATATTCTACTTGATGGGATAGATAAGTCTAAATTGGAACAATACAGGGAAGATCCATTCTGTTTGTGATGTTCTTTTTGTCCTTCCATAGGGATTCATTGTTTAGCTAATCACTTTCTTTTTATCGAGCAGCTGAGAAGAGGGTGATACCAGGCGGCGCCGATGGTCAGTATGACTTCGGTTCCTACATGTCAGCTACACTAAGCTGTGATCACAGGGTTATTGATGGTACGCTCTTAAAACTTGTGTGAATCAATGGCGGCGGCTCCGTGGGTGAGAAAATGACATTTTGTTGTCGGATATTTGCTGTAGGTGCAATTGGTGCGGAATTTCTGAAAGCGTTCAAGGGATATATTGAGAACCCAACCTCGATGTTGCTGTGAAGTATTGAGGACCCAACCTGTTGCTGTGAAGGATGATGAAAACTATTATTCTCAAGTTCTAAATAACGCACTGAACGGTGCTGTCTCATTTTGTATAATCTCCGCACGGTTTCGAGGAGGACCTGGAAACCAAGAGCACAGAGCCAACACAGGATGACCTGATTTTTTGGATTAAAAGCTTCTGTTCGTTTACCCTTTTGGTTCTTCCCAAAGTAACACGAGGTAGGTTCAAGTTTACAAGCCTTATTGAGCTTGTTTTTTTTTTGGGTTTTTTTATCGGCAAGTGTGCTGGCACGAGAATGAGGAACTCTGCAGTGTTGGATTGGCTTTTCTATGCATAATTTACCAAGAGGCCCAGAAATTGGTCGGAATAAAGAGCCGATCTTGGGAGAAACACTGATTTTTACCGTCCTTGGGGAAAATTTTAACGAGATGTGCATAAATTGGTCAGAGCAATTCATACAGTGCTTTTAACTGTTGTACATTCATACAATTGCATGTTATGAAAATTCTCTTAAACTTCATGTATTTCTTCCGTCAGTCATCGAAACGAGAAAAATGTTCATTCTTATATTACTTTTCCTGTAGTTCTCGGTCTTGTGTTTGACAATTTTTTTTTACAATACGATGGGATAAGAATTATTTTTTCCATACTTCAAAGTTAAGGTAAAAGTAAAAGTCGAACTAGGATGGGTGGGCCTACAACCTTATGTGCACCCTACTGCTCTCCAAGAGAGTTGTCTGGTTGACAAAAATATGTTCTCGTCCTTTCTAGAGAGTAAGCAAAAAAGTCTTCTTCTCTAGAAACTGCTGTGCTTGGAAAAGGTGCAGAAGCAAGAAAAGTAGAGAATTTTGTACCGAGGGGTGTATGTCTTGTTGGACTAGTTGAAACTTGCGAATTTTTAGTACATATGAAACTATTTGAATCCATATTAATAAAAATATCAGTATACACATAAGAATGATAAAAATGACGTATCGTACAGTGATCGGACAGTAGCAGCGTGGAGCTGAAACGTGACGCCTGTAGCCCGGCCATCGTGCGGCAGGCGGTATGCCACCCGGCCACCATGCGCCTCCTAGCATACCGCCTGGCCACCATACGACAGGTAATTAAGTCGACTAATTATTATTTTATATTATTACTTCTTCAATTTTTTAATATAGTAAATGAGCTTAAAAAATTATAAAATTTTACGTGCGGCCTACCGACATACGTACTTCATTCTGTAATGTTTCTACAATTTTATTAGGTGTAAATGCTGCTCGAAAATTCATACGATTATGTTGTTTGTAGGAGTTGTTACATATAGCAAATGATCTCTAAAAATTACGAAATTTTTTGTGTAGCTTTCCGACATCATCAACCTAATCGTCTAATTTTTTAGAAATTTTATGCGCTCTAACTTTGCCATATTAATTAATGTTCGTTTAATCATAATTAGTGATATGCTCATGTAATTAGCGATTGAAATCCTATGCCGCATGGTCACCATACGCCAGCCATCTTTTGTAATGCATGATCTCTCTTCTTTGCACATATGTTAGTCTGTTGCTACTTCCCCCTTTCTTCTGCATCCTTCGCATATTTGTTAATGTATTCATGCATAGTTTCACTCGTACGACTTGGACATGAACTACAGGGGTCTTTGCCTGGACATGATACAATGGCTCCAACAAGGACTTAAAAGATAACTGCGAAGGAACGTTGGAGGGGTCTTTGGCCGGACATGATGTAATGGACCATACGGTAGAAATAACATTTTTGCTATTCTCATACGTATTGATATTTCTGTAAATACGAATTTAAATAGTATCATATATATATATACCAAAAAATCGAAACATCTGCAATTCGTACCAGATGATACGCGCTGTATGCGCTGCTTGTTGACGGATCAACTTGCTGGTTGAAAGTTGCAGGAATCGTGTACTCCTCCGTAGAATTAGAATGAATGAAGCTTCCTAGCAGCAGGAAGGCAACATCTTTCTTTCTTTTACAGATGGTCCAACTCGACCGTCGACCATTTTCTCTTAGCGCCGGTCAAAGAAACGACCGTACATGACTTTTTGATAGCTTCTGGCATGGCACTTGCTTTCGTACGACGATCTGCCTCTTCTCCAAGAAACGATGGACGACCCAGTTCACAAGGCATGCACAAAAACCAGCAACCACAATCCCGGAGGCTGCCTCCGGGAATGCATCCATGGTTTTGTTTGCTGCATCTCCGGTTCTATTCAATTTCAACGCCTTTCCATCCGACTGTCGTGTCGATTGTTGGGTTCTTTGACGTGACTTTTAGGTGCAGTTTGACTAGATTAAAATAAGTTAATTTATGATTAAAATTGTATTATATCCGGTTAAAATTGTATTATAGTTGATGGTACCTTATTTGGTGTAACTAAATTTTAAAAAATATAACGCAAATAGGTTTGCTCATTACAAACAACGTAAATGAATACGAAAAAAATAACCAGCGAAAGAAGCTCAAAAAATCAGAAAAAATAAAATTTAAAAATAGTAAAAAATAAGATGAGCTCTAGACTGTTATGTGTCAAGATCTGCTCCGCTTAGGAGACCTAGAATCTAGTCACGTTTTTAAATAGGTAGATCCAAAGTATGATTTTCTCGCAAATGCCGCTACAATTTTCCAACGTGCTACTGATCAGCGGTTTTTGATCTGTACGGACGTTGTCTCATATTAGATCACCTGACCTCCAAATATACATAGCTGATAAGTTTTGTAATATTAGATCACCTGACCTCTAAATATACATAGCTGATAAGTTTTGTAATATTAGATCACCTGACCTCCAAATATACATAGCTGATAAGTTTCGTACGTAGGCACATAGTAATACTCGACCACTTATGCCATCCCAGCTAGCTGCAACACAAGAAAATGTTGCTAATCCGCCCTTCTGATTTGACCGATCAGCTGGTACTTTTTTGAGCCATTTACCTTTTGACAGCAGATGCCTAATATATGTGCAATGGGGGTTTATTTACAAATACAAATTAATATGGATTTTGACTTAACGGTCTATTTAAAGTCTCAGTTAGGAACAGCTTTTTTAGACCAAGAGCAAACACTTCATTGGTCAAGCAGGATTACAATCATGTTCAATACCTTGCTGCAGAAACATTGGAACTTTTTTTGCAAGGAAGCTGAGAGCTTTGTTAAGAAGTCGCAAAAGCAATGGCATTTTGTCCAACGCTACATGTAAGATAAATAAATTATAATACTCCATAGCACAGGCTTGTAAAATCTGGAAACCAAGGAAGGCCCCCTGGGTTTTGGATACCACACGGTAGACGCAGTACACTAGCTACTTCAATATACTTTAGTCTGTTTCTTCTCCTTCTTCTTCTTCTTCTTCTTCTCTCCCATGGAGGGAGGAGTCTAGCCAGCTTTTCCACAGATCACATTCGTACCCGGTCGGTGGTAAGCGGTTTCCCTGGTTGGTTCCATCTATCTATAAATAGCAGCTGCCTGCCTGCCTGCCCCTGTCAACTCACCCCGCATCCACAAAACCAGTCCAGTCCAATCCAATCGCGCCATCCGAGCTGCAATATTCCGAGAGATGAAGAAGGCTTCGTCGCTGTCCGAGCTTGGGTTCGACGCGTCCGGCGCGTCGTCGGGCTTCTTCCGGCCGGTGGCCGACTGCCCCTCCACACCGACGTCGCACCGGCGGCGTCTGACCAAGATCTCGGTGATCGGCGCGGGCAACGTGGGCATGGCCATCGCGCAGACCATCCTGACCCGCGACCTGGCGGACGAGATCGCGCTGGTGGACGCGCTCCCGGACAAGCTCCGGGGGGAGATGCTGGACCTGCAGCACGCGGCGGCGTTCCTCCCGCGCGTGCGGCTGGTATCGGACACGGACCTGACGGTGACCAAGGGGTCGGACCTGGCCATCGTGACGGCGGGCGCGCGGCAGATCCCGGGGGAGACGAGGCTGAACCTGCTGCAGAGGAACGTGGCGCTGTTCCGGAAGATCGTGCCGGCGCTGGCGGAGCACTCCCCGGAGGCGCTGCTGCTCATCGTGTCCAACCCCGTGGACGTGCTCACCTACGTGGCCTGGAAGCTGTCGGGGTTCCCGGCCAACCGCGTCATCGGCTCCGGCACCAACCTCGACTCCTCCAGGTTCCGCTTCCTCCTCGCCGAGCACCTCGACGTCAACGCGCAGGACGTACAGGTTGGTTTCTCTTCTCCTAGTGCAGCGCACCATCTCATGACATGTGGGGCCGTAGGATTTCTTCTTTCTACAGTGGTCAAGAGTCTAGCTAATTAACTGACGCGTGCATGCAGGCGTACATGGTGGGCGAGCACGGCGACAGCTCGGTGGCGATCTGGTCGAGCATCAGCGTGGGCGGGATGCCGGTGCTCAAGTCGCTGCAGGAGAGCCACCGGTGCTTCGACGAGGAGGCCCTGGAGGGCATCCGCCGCGCCGTCGTCCACAGCGCTTACGAGGTCATCAGCCTCAAGGGCTACACCTCCTGGGCCATCGGCTACTCCGTCGCCAGCCTCGTCTCCTCCCTCCTCCGCGACCAGCGCCGCATCCACCCTGTGTCTGTACTCGCAAAGGGATTCCACGGCATCTGCGACGACCACGAGGTCTTCCTCAGCCTCCCCGCCCGCCTCGGCCGCGCCGGCGTCCTCGGCGTCGCAGACATGGAGCTCACCGAGGAGGAGGCCAGGAGGCTCCGGCGCTCGGCGAAGACGATCTGGGAGAACTGCCAGCTCCTCGGCCTCTAATTAATTCATCCTGCACTGCCGTTGCCTTCGCTTCATGTTTACCATCACGTCATCCGATCCTACGCTGGCTTGGCTGCTTGCTTAGTAGTAACGGTTATTATTAATTATTTGCATGTACTAGTACTAGTAACTTGTAAACGAACGAACGAACACTCCAAAGCAGGAGAGAGAGGATCCTCTCTTCTCCTACCATGCCCATGCGTCGCATGCTATGCTATGCTATGGAGTACTCTACTGTGGATTGCCACTTTTGGTTCTTGCTAGTTGCGCGCGATTGTACCTGTAATTTTTTTCATGTAACTAGGAGAATTTTTTGCGTACTAGATATTACAATATATTGTATTTGCTATATAATTCAGTTGACTTTTGAAAATAAGTGGCAAAGATCTTCTCTTTTATATTAATTAACGAGAGAATTTTTAAGTTTTTTATTTTTTCTGATTTAAGAATTATTATAGGATTCTCTAGCATCCCAAATGAAGGATGTACCCTCAATATCATCGGGTTTTTTATATAATTATATAGATTTGCTCTTCCTAGTAAAGGAGTACTTCAGCGGCAGTGGTAACCCCTTTTATATACTCTACTCCATCCGTTTCTCATGCATATTTCCCTCTTTTTTGTGAAGGTTTTGGCCTTTATTTCTTACTGCCCATTAGCTAAGTACGCATTTTAGTAGTAAGATTAAAGACTGCCCATTAGCTAAGTACTAGCAGCGGCAGTAATTAGCAGCTCAGCCTCGCGCATGGTGGCCGAGGCCGCACGACCCTGAACAGGTGGGCGATCTCGACGTCTTCCCCAAAGCTGGCGAGCGGGCGCCGCCCCGTGACGAGCTCCAGCAGCACCACGCCGAAGCTGTACACGCCCGTCTTCTCGTCCACACGCAGCGTCTACGCGTACTCTGCAACATTCATCGATCACAAGGGCCATGAATCGGTACGCGTCCACGTCCAAACAAGCTAGCTAGCTTCTTAATTGTTACGATCAATGTCCATAGATCGATCGGCATGTTTACCTGGAGGCTGGAGCGATGTAACCATACGTGCCGGCGATGGCCGAGACGCACTCCAGCGCGCCTCTGGTGCCGGCGATGGCCGAGACGCACTCCAGCGCGCCTCTGGTCCGACGCTGGAAAGGAGCGCGGCGAGCCCGAAGTCGGCGACGTGCGCCGCAATCGAGGAAACCTCGTCAGCAACCAGGGAAGCAGTAACCAGGGAGTCAAGCCACGCAGCAAGAATCGAAGCAACTACAAGGGCAACAATCAGGGGGGAAAACAGGGTGGCGGCAATGGTGGAGGCCGTCCACGACCAACATGCCAAGTCTGCGGGAAGGTAGGCCATACTATAATCAAGTACTATCACCGCTTTGGTCATTCATACCAGGCAGGCGAAGGGCACTCGGCTTAGGTGGCTGCTATGACTTGGTTGTATCAAGTTGACCCCAATTGATACATGGACTCAGGGCAACTGAATTCATCACAAGTAATCTAGATTGCCTCACCATTCGGGAGAACTACAATGGCATTGACCAGGTTCAAGTTGGCAATGGAGCAGTTTTGCAAATATCTTATGTTGGTCACTTTCTATTAATACTACTTGTCGTCGGTATGAATACGGATAGTAAACATAGAATAACATCCGATCGGATTTAGAGACCGCCGACAATGCGAAGGGACTCAAGGAAAAACACACAACCACCAAGTGTATTTGATATAAGGATTCTAGGATTACAAAATAGCCCCCCTCTCCCATTACAAAGCGTCCTATTTATAGGGGAGAGAGGCGGACGTGTGAAATTACAAGACCCTCGGAGCCTAACTTACTCCTAGAGGTATTTACGTCTTTTGCCCTGCACGGCCCCACTACGTCCAGAACTCCGAGATTGGTTCGTGGCTAACTGCCTCGGACCCCTCCGGGGCCGATCTTGCCTACCCCGCCTGCGGTTGACCCTGGACGCCTCTGGGACCGGTCTTGTGTACCTTGCCTGGGGTCAACCTTGGACGCCTCCAAGGCCGGTCTTGCATACCTCGCCCGGGGGTCGGCCCCGGACCCCTTTGGGGCCTGTCTTGCGTACCTCTCTCACGGTTGGCCCTAGACACCTCCGGGGCTGATCTTGCGTACCCTGCCCAGGATCGGTCCCGGACCCCTCCGGGTTGGTCTTGCATACCTCGCTCAGGATCGGCCCTCAACCATTCCGGGGGCGGTCTCACAAACCTCACTGAGGTTGACTTATAGACATAGCTTGAGATAGACCTTCCAACAGGTGTCGTCGCTCCGAGGTGGTCGTGGGCCTGAGGTAGCGTGAGGACCCTCCCCCAATAATGTCCCCTCGCCGATCTGGGCGATCGTCGACCGCCTGTCTAGGCCGACGCACTACCTTGGGTCCACGATCCCACTGGTAGCCTGCAATGCATTCCGATAACATGTTAAAATATCTGTCCTTGCACAAACTTTAGATGACAAGGTTGTGCCCACGCCTCAAAGTTGGGCTCCCCTGGTGTTCGCTAAAAGGTCATTGCTACACTCGGCCGATTTTAGGTCGCACTGAGGAGTTCACCATCGCATAGGATGCGGGGTCATGAACAATTATATAGTCAAGCGTCGACCACCTTGGTGCCGAAACTACGCGAAGGCATGGGGTTAGGACTTGCCCAAAGAAGTACCTCGTGAAGTCAGTTCTCGACCTATGGCATTTGAGAGGTGAAGGTATGCCCGGGAGTGCGAAGCTCGACTTGCTTAGGCATAGCCACCGAAGGGCGATAGAGCCTAGAGGTGCGAAAGGTTGACCTATGTGAACATACTAGAAATAAGCGCCTAACTTGTCAGTTCAAGACGCACAGAGTCATTAGCTATATCATACTTTATATAAGAACTTATTATGATATTGTAATAGTTATCAACCTATTTATCAATCTACGCAAAACTGAAATCCTTCATAGTTGTGTGATTGTGGAGGATCCTGGTAAATTAGGGTGTCCCCACATTGCTAAATCGATCGTTAAGCATTAGCCAATCTCTAGCTCTACCTCCGACTCCACCCTCAATCGCCGCCCCCGCCGTCGTCTTCTCCACCTCTAGTTCCCCCTTGGCCACCATCCTTGGTCACCATCGTCGAACTTATCTTTCTTCCTTTCGTTGTCTCATTCCATTGCCTTCGTTCCACTGCCCCGCCTCCCCACGGCTCCCAGCGCTACCCTAGTGCCATTGCCGCCCACCAAACCCTCCTACCACTACCCATTGCCACCTCCCACAGCTGGCGGTGCCTCACCACCGCCTCGCCGCTCCGCCTGCCCTCCCCGCCCGCCGCCACCACAGGCCCTGCCCACCCTAACTCGTCGTCGTCTTTGTTGTCCCGCTTGCCTCCGTCGTCCATTGTCCTCCTCTGAACCACGACTAATGACGCCATCACCGCCTTACCGACTTGCTGCCGCCATCATCCATTATCGAATCATCGCCTCCCCCTTTCTCTTATACCCAAGATCCTGATGGATCTGTTTCTTACCCGATAAACCCTAACCTCAGGCGGCGGCCACTGTCTCCTGCGAAGAGCAGTAGTGGACCATTTTCTTGTACTAGTTGGTAGCTTGCCATCAACTCAAACTCCCCTCAAACACCTCCTCGCCACCTCCATTCTGCCACCACCGCCACCATCATGAGTCGTCGTAACCTCCTCCGCCTCCTCGACCTCCACGCTGACGACGACCCCTTCTTCACCTCCCCCTTTCCCACCACCACTTCCTCCTCCTCCTCCTCCTGCCCCTTCTTCGCCTCCTCGTCCCTCCTCTCCGCCGACCGCCACCCCCTGCTCTTCCCTTCCTTCCCGTCATGGCCCCTCGCCTTCACCACCTCCTCCTCGCCGTACGACACCTTCGATCTCGACATCCACCTCTTCCCCTGCCCACCCCCACCATTACCCCGCCCTCGACGACCCCTTCCTCCTCCACGCCCTCAGCCACCGCGTCTCCGCGCTCGAGCTCGCCCTTTCGCCGCCCCCCCTCCCCCGCCGCAAGTACACCTACGCCACCGAGGCCGACGGCAGGAAGGTCAAGTGGACCGCCGAGGAGAAGCCGGTGGGGGAGAGGACCCTCAAGTGGGAGGCCGAGCTCAAAACCCCCCACGACGATGGATTCGACCGCAAGTGGAAGTGGGAGTCCAAGGGATCCGCCGCCGGCGCCAGGAAGGTCAAGTGGGCCAAGGAGGTCAAGGGCAAGGGCTGGCTCGAGCCATGGTCGCACGCCTACTCCGTCGAGGAGGCCTTCGATTCCGGGGATGACCAACATGACGACGACAGCAAGCGCAAGAAGGTCAACAAGGAGAAGAAGGAGACCAAGAAGAAGAGCGCCGTCGAGATCGTCCAGATCGAGGACGACACCGCGGGATGCGTCGCAATCAGGAAGGTGAGATCTTTCGTGCTTGTAGTTATTAAAGTGGGGCACCGGATTTGCTCCAATCATTGTGTAGCAAAGCTTGGGCTTTCTTCGGGGCTCCGACTCCGAGGTTCAGAGGTTGGTTTGGTCCGTGGGCAATGTCAATTTTTTTAGGATTTGTGAGATTTCTCGTTTCAATGTAGTGACATCCGTGTGAAAGATTGGATTTTGGGGGTGATTAGGTTTGTGAAGAGTTGGAATCCTTCTGGGAGGGCATCCGACATTGCATTTTCAAGACCACATATATGACTGGCAACAACAAAGTGCATTCCTTTGCAATTTGCATTTGCACCACAGCACCAACCCCCCTACTCCTTTCTGAAGGCTTTTGCTAGGAGCCATGGCAAGGGAAAGAGAAAGGAGCTGTCCCCGCAGGATGCTGCATTGTTGATCCAGATGAACTACAGGGCTCATCTGGCCCACCGTTCACAGGTGCTTCGCTGCCTTCGTGATCTGGCAGTAGCCAAGGCCAAGCTGAAGGAGATCAGGTCCTTGTTCTACAACATCTCTTACCGCCGCCGCATTGCACACGCCATTGAAGAGCGCCAGAGGTTCGCTGAGAAAATCGTTGTCCTACTCTTGACTGTTGATGCCCTTGAGGTAAACTCATGACCCATTTCAATGTTGCCCTTTCCTTCCTACTGAATGACTGGGACCATCAAACCTGCATTCTAGATATGATGTGCTGCAGAGTTTATGTTTTCTTTGCTGGGGTGATAATTGATAACCATGATACTGTTTATTATCAGTCTTTATACTACAACCAGTTGTCAGCATTGTAGTTTTACTGCAGGAAGTAATCCGATTAGTGATGTCATCATGGACATAAAAGATAACAGTACTAACATGCTCTGCTGATTTGCTCTTATAATCGATTATACGAAACATGTGCAAGAATAAACTTCTTATTTTGCGCAGTGTGAATGTGTGAATAAAGGCACTTTTACAGACTAGAAGTTTAGATGCTAGAATAGCCATTTGACATACTTCCTCAGGCATTAACAAATAGTTCTTATATGATTATATTTGCTCTTTGTAGTGTTCCTTCCGTAGTAATTTATATAGGTGAGCAGTAAGGGCATAAGACTACACGGCTTTGTTAGAATGTTCTTATATTTTTTACATTGCCAGTTGCTAGTGTCAAATATTTCCTGTTTTGGTTATTTTAGCCAGTTCACAATTTTTTGTGTGTACCTTCATGTATAGATTTGCGTGGTAGATCAAATCATCAAAGTGTAAGGACATGACTACAAACCATCTCCAATTTTCTCTTGGCAGTTTAGGCTCTGTTCTGAATTTATGAAATATGATAACTGGAAATACATAAGCCTTGCACACTCTTTAGGGCTTTCTTCAGATTGGTGTAAACTGAAGCAGGATGAGACCACCAGAAAAAGGAAAAACATTTTTAAAATTTGTTGTTGTTTCTTTCGCTTCTTCATCTAAATAAACTATGACCAAGTATGATTCATATGCCAATCCTTTGTGCTTACTAGGGACCGGACTACATGGTTCGCAATGCAAAGAGGTCCATGCTCGAGGAGCTTGAGGGGATGCTGGAGATCGTGGACCCTCAGCCACCAGGGAAGCCAAGGACGCTAAGCCGCAGGAAGTTTGATCTTCCAGAAGGTGGAGCCATCCCTAGTGAGATGAGGAATGGTGTGAAAAATGTCATCAAAATTGTCGAGGAGGGCAAGTAAAATGCATCGGTGTTAGTAGTATATTGTGCGGCCTATGGGGTTTGTGTCATCTCTGCGAAATTATATTCTTCAAGATGCTTGAGAGACCTTTGTGGTGTATTTGCTAGAATGCTGTTGCTTGGTAACGCTAGTTGTATGATCCATCGTCTGCTTGAACTTGGCATGTGTTGTTAAGACTAGTCGGTGCTTATTAAGTAGTCTAAGAGGTTCATGTAAACTCATTCATCATCTGTCATGGAATGGCCGCCTCCTGAATAAACTATCATCATCGTGGTATGGTGTTTTTTAGCTTCTTATGCTGCATTTGAACATATGTGTTACTGTGATAAGTAGATGCTATTATGGTGTTGTGCATTCTGGATGTGCTAATATTGCTTTTTTGTGTGTTGCAGCTTTGGTTAGTAAACTTTACAGATTCTGTTGCCGACATGGTGAATTGAACTAGGCCATATATGATTTTTTTAATTTTATTTTTGGCTAAGCAATATTGTAGAAGATTAAAACGAAAACAACCAATAGATGGTTCAAGAAGGTTTGCGACAGCCGGCCCATCTTAGTACCTAACGCAATTAACCACATAATGCAGTCCAGTCTGCAAACCAATTCCGGAGAGCACTTGTTCATAGGTTGATTTTATTTTACAAATATGTCAGTGCTTAATTTGAAAAGAGCTGCCTGCTGTAAATATATTGTTCCTGACTCCCGAGTTCTGATTTGTGAAGTACTGTATGATGTACTCGAAGAGACTAGGAGACGGGGATCTCAATTTGCATGACATATCAACCTGACCAACTGTATCCTTAACAAGTTCACATACTTTGATGCAGTTCAATTAGGTTACTGGTATTACTAATCCTTATTCCTTGATTTATATCCGAAATACTGGAGCAAACTAAATAACTGATGGATGCAACGGTTTACCAGGGCAAGTAGCTTCGCTCCTCTCTTTTTTTCATATACCGTTGTTAGGATCTACTGGCAGACTAAAAAAAATTCCAAATATATGCAAATTTCTCAAATCTACAGAGCACAATTTTGGAGCTCGTTTCTGATGAGGCTCCCCAAATTAGTGATCGGCTGACAGTGACAATAAGTGTTACTTGAAAGATCGAGCAGATAAAACATTCTTCAGATCCACCGCTTGTCTTGAGACAATGTGATGTAACCAATTAATAGCTGGGATATTTGTCGTACGATTTCTTCCTTGCATGTAGAGTCTGTTATTCTTCTTCTTTTTCTGCGATGACTGCGTGTTGGCTTTGCACGAGAGATCGATCGGGCACAAGTACTTAATTCAGGGTGGTTTTGTGTAGAAAGTCAGGCGTGTTCCCTGCTACTCACATCGTATGGGAAGAGCATGCCTGCATCATGTCAAGCATGCATGTACCTAAAAACACGAGGCTGCTATGCTCAGTTGAAATGCACCGGTCGAGATGTTCACTTCATTGAGGTCTACTGCTGCTGCTTAAAGCATATCAGAGCGAAAGTACACTACTTATGGATGTAGTAACAGTTTGTCAAGTAGCTTCCCTCGTTTTTCTTAATTTCCACATAGTATCACGGTCAAGATCTACCGGCAGACTCAATACTTTCGAAACAGATGCTCTCCCAAATCCAAACAGAGAGCACAAATGGCTGTGCTATGTTCAGTTACAGAGTTGCATCAAGGGAAGATTGGGGCGCGCAGACAGACCATTGTTCAGATCCACCAATCCTCTTTGCCATTCCGTATTCAGTAGATCAATCAGCGAAACGAACATGGGAATTCATCGTCACCTAATGTTGGCAGTCAATGACGGAAAGTGCTGATCAGCGACAACTGGATTTCATCTTGAGAGTGACAACTGCAAGGTGTTTTCTTGATGGTGGGATCCGCAAGGATTGGATCACACCACGCAAAATTGATTGCTTTCCTTTTGATTTAATGCAAGTAGCTAATGGTCGGAACAACAATTAACCATTTGACGGCCGGCAACGCGAGCAGAAGTAGAACGACCGCCATGAATGGATATCGATCGACAGGAAGATCGGGGTAAGCTAGTAACCGTTGATCTTTTTTTTTGAAGTAAAAATACCTCCTAATACACTCCAAGCACCGTAGAACATCTCTTCCTCCTTACATGTGCCCATGTAGACTCCGACGTTCTTGTTATTTTCTGCAATGATTGCGTGTCGTCTCGATACTCGAGGTCGGGCCGCAACACTCGTTTAAACAAATGAATTATTGGAGAGAGAGAGAGAGATGAATGAATTATTATTAGATACCGTTTCCGAGAATCTACACATCCATTGCTTAAAGAAACGGAATTATTGGAGAAACACTCATGACTCCTGACAATAATGCCACACAAGTGTCAAAAGAGTAACATCCAATGTTCTGCTCGGCAGAACATTGCATATGAGTTCTGAAGGCAGACTGTGATGTTTGCCTTGCCTGTCCACGCTACTTGCTCAAAAAATTAAGCTGAAGCATTTGAGCTGGCAGGGCATGTGCCAGTCAGGCCATGCCAAGCAGGGCAAATCAGTGAGCCCACAAGGGATTGGATTCTGCATCTCCCTAATTTGCTAGGGGCCCACAGTGTCACTTTGCCATGACTGACGTGTCACAACGGCGAACCTCAAGTGAAGGTGTGATGAGGCGAGGACGCTACTTGTCAGTGTTCTACGAGCAGTAGCTCCAGCTGGCTTGTATAGTGACTGGTTAATCAGTCCAATTTACCTATGAATTGCTGAATCACCGATGGTCAAGTGGCTAAGAGTCTAAGACGATTGTTGTCATGCGAGAAGCCACAAGATGTCAGGAACTAGTATTCTGGTTGCACAATTTTCCATGCCTGAAACACATCAGAAAAGAAAAGGGAAAGGAACCTGAAAGTTCTAGGAGCACCAAGAAGCCCCTGTACCCAAATTACTACTCCATAGGGGAAGTTTCGGTTTGAGCAGACTGTTACCGGAAGAAAATCAGGTCGACCATCCACGTGCGTGCAGCTGGCTACCGCCATGAACTAGGAGGACTGACCAGCCAGCTTTCAACACAAGGCATGAGCAGCACATAAAATTGGAAACTTTACCTGCCGTGATGCAGTGGCCAAATGGTTACCTGCCGTGATGCAGTGGCCAAACGGTTGAGCATTAATCCACATGGCTCGAACGCGACATTAGCTGCAAATTTGGAACGGTGAAGCTGATGTTTAGACATGAATTTGCAACCCAAATTGACAAGAAGCAGATCACAGGATTGCTTGCAGCAAGGAACAGTTTGGGTGCTTACTGTCGCGGCCTAGTCTGGGTACAACTTAAGCCTTGCCACGTGGAGCATATATAGCGACTCTTCTTGTTGGTTGGAATTTATGGTTTTTGGTTGCGGCTTTTAGTTTTTGTATTGTTCGCGCTTGAGATTATATGAGATTAGAGTCATGGATCGCACAGCAGCAGCATCTTGTGAAAGAGGAGTAGGATTCTTGCAAAGAAGGCGGCGGCGGCCCGCGGTGAGACCGAATCGGAGGCGAGCGGTGGAAGGAATGGTCGTTCACTTTCCTCTGCTTTGCGGCCGATTTCTGTGTTAGCAACAGTGGTCTCGGTTGGAAAGCGAGCCTACTTTTTAATGCACAATTCCTTCATTGACACTACTACTCATAACTGAAAGGTCGAACAAGGACCGGCTACTTCCTCCTTACGTTGGATATCTTCCTCCTTAAGAAAAAATTATAAAAAACTGAGGTAATTTAAAATTAAAAATCGACACATCCTAAATAGATTTTGGCTTAAATAAATTGAAAGCTAAAATAAACGATAAGCTAAAAGCATTTGGAGCATTCCTAATTAATCAAAGGGATGGATTAATATTGGAGGAGGGAGACTTACTCCTGAGTCGGGACAACAATGCCACGCAAGTGTGAGGATCAGAATTCAGGTCGACCATCCACGTGCAACCAGTGCAAGTAAAAATGGGAAAGCTGCGTGCTTACCGTCTGTGTCTGTGGTGGAATGGATCGGATCGGATGAGCTACCATCGAGTTTAGTCCACATTTGCTCCGTCAGCTACAAATTAACAAGAGCCAGGTCGATCATTGCATAGGTTAGGATAGGATAGGACTGCATCGAGTTTTGTGTGGCCTAGCTCGTGTCCACAAAACTGTATTATTGCCACGTGGAGCCGGCATGATTGCTGCATTATTGCAACTCGTTTGGTGCATCTACCTCCCCGTATGCTGTCGCTCGCAGATATAGCCATATAGGATGTATGTGCCAAGTGTATGCACCAGTTTAATTGAACCATCACGCGCAGTATAAGACTATGCACAGTGCACAGTGCATAGAGAGAGAGAGAGGGGGTGAGGACGTCGGAACCATGTGTCAGGACATCATGATTTAAGTTTTTTTTACTATGAATTATGATTTATGGTTTAAAATCTTGAATTCTTACTGTTTGCGAGAGGCAGTACGCATAGAAAAATAGTCGCATACTTTTTTGGCTAGTATAACTGAACTCGATATTTTTTTTACTATAATCTTCGTGTTAACCCCGTCATGAAAAAACTCACTTTTTAAAAGGTGATTGAGATTTTCTCTTTTAGGTGTTTGGCTTATGGTACCAAGGTGAATGAGATTATTCTATCCGAAAGGATGTGATTTGGCCGAACACGTGATACAACATCTAAAGGGGATATCCTTTTACCAAATCAACTAGGTGAAATCATTCCATTAGAGATAGAATACTTTTATCCACCTAGCAGCCACCCAGGGTGAAATGATTTCACCCGATGAACCAAACGCCTAGACGAGCGCGTGATCTCCACCTCATTTCACAGAGAGAGGATGACAAGTGTAAGCAATGAGATTGGCATGCCGTGTGATGAGGACAAGCGTGACGTGCAGGTACAATAATTGCAGCGACCCCAATGCCGACGTGTCCCGCGATGGAATGGCCAGCTTGCACTGACAGGGAAAGGGGGCGGTGGCTGACGTGGCACCCGCGGAACACATGGAGAGCACCGCAGCCAGGCGTTTCGATCGTTCCCAGCACTAGCGTTTGGATTCGTTAATTTGGACCGCGTCTTCCTCTGCATTATTGTACCGCCCCGCCGATGCAGGAATCTGCAAGAATCTGCCTGGCTCTCTCTCTCTCTCTCTCTCTCTACGTTGCTTCAGTTTGATCTGATTTGATGCACAGGATTTGATGCAGTTCTTGGCAGCGAATGCATCTTATTGTCCTGCCTGTGGGTCCCTGCCCTCTCTCCCTATATCCATTATCGATCCATCTAGTGTTGTTCTTTACTGCTGTTTATGTGATGAGCAAGGTGAAGGTGCCGATCGACCAACCTACCTACCTAGCAGTAGTGGAGTATTCGGTTGCTGATCCATCTCTCTGGAATTTCTCAGACCGATGAGACTGGCTAAGAATATTTGTAGGTAAAATTGAACAACTCTGTAGAATCAATTAAATAGTATTCAAATACACCGTGCTCCCGGTTAATGGGCTGTGTCTATTGGGCGATTCTAGCTGCAAAGCATAAATAGTTTTCACAAGTGTTTTAATCTAATTAGTCAGTTCATCAAGCTTTGAAAACACCTGTGATCTTAAGGAGTAGTCTTTGGCTTTGGACTTTGCAAAATATTTACAAATAAAACTGTATCCATCCAAGTTAATAAACCAAATATATTCCCTTCCTTTGTTGATCCGTGCAAATAGTTAAGATATGGCTTTCCTTGTGACTTGCTGAGCTGGTTAGCTCACAGCTTGTTGATCACTTCAGATGACCCAGATGCTGGTGAAGGTTTCCCCGTTGAGGAAGCTCCAGAAGAGTCGTTCTTCGACGAGGATTCGTGGTTTTAGATTTCAGTTGCGCTCGAGCTTTCTGGTGGTTCTTTTGTGTAATATAATATACTTTGGGCTTGTGCGTCCGCTGCTGTAAAATTTGGTTGACAAACCATATTTATAATATAAGCTGATCCTTTTGTTGTAAGCATGTGCTGTAATGGTATATTCCTGCACGATGCTCCGTAACTAGTCGGACTTGGATAGTTACGGAATGTCGTGTCCGCGGCAACAGGGGCGCCACAAGTGGCTAGAAATTGAAGGTGGGCCACATGCTGACGACACAAAGAGTCGGTTTAGAAGAGAAAAGGACTCCGCTTAGTTGGTTCATCCACGTAGACCAACTTGGCGTGCTTTTCTTTCTTTTGGAGGGGGTGCGGCTAGTCAGCAGCAACATGTAAACATGCGTGAATTTGCTGGAAGTGCATACTGATACTGATATGCACATGCCTGATGGGCGATGGCCCCCGTTGGACTTGAGACGTACCTGTATTCAGGTAGCAATGTTAACTAGCTAGTATCAAGTATATATGAATCTGGTATGAAAATTGCAAATCACTTGATGCCGACATCTTTGCTAGATGCGTGGTGTGTTGATGAATGGATCAAAGATCATGGACAGGCAATCCACTTGTCAGCCAGCTGGTGCAGTATTTAATTGTTTGTTCACAAACACGTACTATATATGTATGCAAAAAACTCTACTTGTGCAGCTCGCAGAATTTTTGCCACATATATTGTCTTTTGAATTCTATTTACAAAAATAGACATACGTATGGTATTGATAAAAATAGCGCTTCTGTCATTCGGTCACCGGACAGCAGCGCTCCAGAGATGACATGTGGCGCCTACCGTCCGACGCCCGGATGGCAGGTGCTTGCCTCTCGGCCACCTGCCGTCCACCCACAAAACGTAGCAGGCTTAATCACCTGCTTAAATTCGTAATATTACATCATAATTATTTAAATTTTTAAATATAGTAAATGAGCTTAAAAAATTATGAAATTTTATGCACAGTCTTCCGATACAATGTACTTCATTGTATAATTTTTTTAATAATTTTATCCACTCTAAATGTTGCTCAAAAATCCGTACCATTTTGATATTTGTAGGAGTTGTTACATATAGCAAACGAGCTCTAAAAATTATAAAATTTTATGTGAATCCTCCAAACATAGTTGAAATAATTGCGTATTTTTTTGAGAATTTTATGTGCTCTGAATTTATCATGTTAATTCATGATAATTTAATCGTAATTAACTATATGTGAGGAGGTGTTCTACCTTGGTGCTGCCTCCCTAGCCTGTGAAATGTCAGTCTATCCATACTATCCTCTCTTGCCCGCTCCCTCCTTTGGACATGTGTTGGCTTGACCATACCGGCCCCCTCGCCTGCACAAATATTAGTCTGTCTATGTTGTCCCGCCTTGCTCGCTCTCTCGTGCGCACATATATCACTCTTACTATATTGTTCCTTGTCATCTGTGGTGCTGTGTCTTGAAAATGTGTCTGTAATTTTCGGTAGTAACGCACCGCGTTCTCTTTTCGCTGTATTTCGCTTTTTGTAGGAAGAAGAATCATCTTTATTATACAGTAATATAGCATGATAGACGTCTAGGGGCTAGTTAGAACAGAGTCGTTAAAGAAAGACTTCCAGAAAGGAGGGAGGATTTGGGGGCTAGCTACCGGCCTTTGCTAGTAGTGTAATTCGGCGGGCTAAGCAAGCACATCTAATGGGCGAATGGGGTGGTGCCATGTCAACAACCTGGCTATAAATAGCGGGCCGAGCGGCTCGGCCTGCACACAAACACAAGTTTTTGAGATTCGATTGGTAGAGGGATCCGATCGAGGAGGCAGGCAGCTCCATTAGTCTCACATCCAAATGGAGACCCGGGACAAGAGCTCCCCGCCGCTCCCTTATTCCTACTCGCCGCTGCCAGCCGGGGACGCCGCCTCCGCCGAGGTCTCCGGCGCCGGACGCGCTCAACGGCGGCCGCTGTGCGCCGTCGCGGTGCTCCTTGCCGTGGCCGTGGCCGCGCTCGCCGGCCTCAGGCTCGCCGGCCGCCCCATCCCCATGGATGCGCTTTCGGCAGAGGCGAGGAGGAGCAGGGGGCCGGAGTCGGGGGTGTCGGAGAAGACGTCCGGCGTCCGGAGCGACGGGAGGCTGGGCGCGTCCGGCGGCGACGCGGGGAATGCGTTCCCGTGGAGCAATGCGATGCTGCAATGGCAGCGCACGGGGTTCCATTTCCAGCCCCAGAAGAACTGGATGAACGACCCTAACGGTGGGTGAGCCAGCAGCATTATATTTTCCCATCTTTAATTATTTACTTTGTTTCATCTCTCTCTAGTTTACCATTGCGCTCGCTGGAGATGCATGCATGTTTAAACGTAAACAGAATCTGGTTATAGCAAACCACCTTCCCTTATCTTAGGAGGGTGAGAGAAGAAAAGGTTGCGCCAGCTCCAAATCCCAAGCCTACAACTCACATGCCATCATTTTTTAAAAAAGTATTTAATTGAAAAAAAACAAGTGGATGTCCTCTACTGCTCAAGATTAGAAAAACTTTCTTCTTCTCCGTATGTCCTCTACCGCGCCACCTGCCCTAGCCATCATATCAAGTTAGCAACCCACGTGGCATCTTGACCCACAATGCCCGCTGCTGTTTTATATTTCTCCACAACTTTCATTACCATTTTCTTTTAATTATTTTGTTTTTAAATGTATATTTCGGGTGAGTTCTTTTTTAGTGCGGCTTATGATTTTTAACCATAGCGCAAGTGTTTGTATGGACGGATCAAATACTGATAAGTTGATAAGCCGGTTTGAAAAAATTATCCCGCTAAATTGCTTTAAAACGGCGATAGAAAAGTTGTTTTTGTTTATTTGTTCGAGAGGAGAAATGACACTAACCGTGAGCTGAAAATTAAGAACCAGGCCTCCTGCTACCAGCCTGGCCCGCGTAGAGACTGTGAACAGAATTATTTGGTGTGGGGGTCTTTCATCGTCACACCACGTGTAGTTGCCCCTCGCAACGAGCGATCGATCTTTCATCAGATTACATGATGGAGAAGAAGAATGCAAATTCTGACGATGGAAATGCATGCAGGGCCTGTGTACTACAAGGGGTGGTACCACCTCTTCTACCAGTACAACCCGGAGGGCGCGGTGTGGGGCAACAGGATCGCCTGGGGCCACGCCGCATCGCGCGACCTCCTCCACTGGCGCCACCTCCCCATCGCCATGCTCCCCGACCAGTGGTACGACATCAACGGCGTCTGGACCGGCTCCGCCACCACCCTCCCCGACGGCCGCCTCGCCATGCTCTACACCGGCTCCACCAACACCTCCGTCCAGGTCCAGTGCCTCGCCCTCCCCACCGACCCCGAGGACCCCCTCCTCACCAACTGGACCAAGTACGAGGGTAACCCCGTCCTCTACCCGCCGCCGGCCATCGGCCACAAGGACTTCCGCGACCCCACCTCCGCCTGGCTCGATCCCTCCGACAAGACGTGGCGGATGGTCATCGGCTCCAAGGACGCCCACCACGCCGGCATCGCCATGACCTACAAGACAACGGACTTTGTACACTACGAGCTCGTCCCGGGGCTGCTGCACCGCGTCCCGGCCACCGGCATGTGGGAGTGCATCGACTTCTACCCCGTCGGCACGCGCGGCGACAACGGCATCGATATGTCGGAGGCCATGGCGAAGAGTAACAACGCCGAGGACGTGGTGCACGTGATGAAGGCGAGCATGGACGACGACCGGCACGACTACTACGCTCTCGGCAGGTACGACGCGGCGGCCAACACGTGGGCGCCCATGGACCCCGACGCCGACGTCGGCATCGGCCTGCGCTACGACTGGGGCAAGCTGTACGCCTCCAAAACCTTCTACGACCCGGCCAAGCGCCGCCGCGTGCTCTGGGGATGGGTCGGCGAGACCGACTCCGAGCGCGCCGACGTCGCCAAGGGATGGGCATCGCTTCAGGTACCTATACCTAACATACGTCATGCTTGCTACGTCGTCCGTCTCAATTTCTTCAGTTCAGATGACAAAGTCAATCTTATTATTTAGTTTTAAAAAAGTTGCCTAGCGTGATTAGCATTGCACTTTTACTATGCTCCACAGACACGTAGGCATGGGAGGATCATACATATATGAGTATGCCACTTGTGAATCAATCATGCACATGGCAACAGATTCTTGTGGTGTTTGGGCTCGCACCAAGTCGCTGTCATCTCGTTGTCAAGTGTCCCTTGGCTCCTTTCGACTACTATTCTAGCTGTGCATATGCGGCGGATGCGCCCATAACGAACTCATGTGCAACCATGTGGTGGCAGGATATACCGGTAGTACATCACAAAATAATTCGTACTAGTATATCCAAGCTGGGATTAGACAAGAAAAGGGGTGTCTTGTCTGGCCATTATTTCTTTGCTGCCACAACTATACGTAGAGCTAGAAGACACCGACGGATCAAAAAAGAAATTAAAGCTGCCAAAGCTTGGTAGCCACGGGCCAGTAGGAATGGCATGTAGGACCTAACCCACGACACAGCATAATCCCCTAGTTAATCTGTTCTAGTTAGATTAATTGACCCCTGGATGGGAAACTTTGCAAATTTGCAATTGTTGTCCAACAATTAACGTTAATTTGCATGGTGTTCTGCAGTCGATCCCTCGCACGGTGGTGCTGGACACCAAGACCGGGAGCAACCTTCTCCAGTGGCCGGTGGAGGAGGTGGAGACGCTCCGGACCAATTCCACCGACCTCAGCGGCATCACCATCGACCACGGCTCCGTCTTCCCGCTCAACCTCCACCGCGCCACCCAGCTCGACATCCTCGCCGAGTTCCAGCTCGACCCGCTCGCCGTCGACGCCGTCGTCGAGGCCGACGTCGGCTACAACTGCAGCACCAGCGGCGGCGCCGCCGGCAGGGGCGCGCTCGGCCCCTTCGGCCTGCTCGTGCTCACCGACAGGCGCTGCAGGGAGCAGACCGCCGTCTACTTCTACGTCTCCAGAGGGCTTGATGGCAGCCTGCGCACTCACTTCTGCCAGGACGAGACGAGGTCGTCACATGCCAACGACATCGTCAAGAGGGTCGTCGGCAATGTCGTGCCCGTGCTCGATGGCGAGACGCTCTCGGTGAGGGTCCTGGTGGATCACTCCATAGTCGAGAGCTTCGCGCAGGGCGGGAGGTCGACGGCGACGTCGCGCGTGTACCCAACGGAGGCCATCTACGCCAACGCAGGGGTGTACCTCTTCAACAATGCCACCAACGCCCGTGTCACCGCCAAGAGCCTCGTCGTCCACGAGATGGACTCCTCCTACAACCAAGCCTACATGGCTGAATTGTAAAAAAAAAAAAAACATTTTTTTATGGCACATGTGTATTTCCCTTCTGATTTTTTTTGCTTCATTTTTGTTTCTATTTTTATTTTTAATTGCTTATCTCTATCGATCGAGGCCTTCTGATTGTACCTAGTGGAAGATGCCATGATGCAAGCAACGCTGTAGTTGTACATGTATGATGTTTCTCATGAGCCAAAAGTTTTACAGAGATTTTTAATACCTGGCCATGATCTGGAGTTCTTGGGGCTGCACCTGGGGACTATGACTATCCTGGTTTTCCATCGCAGTATAGCAGACCTTCAGGGGACATCTCTGATCTCTCTAGTGAGTTCTTCCCAGCTCTCCCCAACAAGATCCAATATCGCCGCAGCTTGTTCTCCAGTTGCTAATGATGACATAATTGCAATGAAGTTGCCAAAGCAGAACCGCTGGAAATATATCCCCACAGGACAAACATTGCCAATGAAGCACCCTTCACGATCAGGCATGAAGTCGAAAATCCAATGAGGGATTGGCTCAGGTATCACCTTGAACGTACGTACGCTTCAGTCTCATATCGATTAGCAACTCTGCAGATGGTAGCTCAACACTTTGATTCTCTTTGTTACTTGTCGCTCGAAGTCATCGTTGGAATCTTCTTTCAACAAACTTAAGGCACATCTCGAAGCCATAAAAAACGAGGGCCTGGCCATATATATATCATGCCCAGGTACTACCACAACCACTGGGCATAAAGTGAATTTTGGCACCGGTCCACTAAAATCATATTCACTTAATCTCAGGGTGTGCTCATTGCCTCTTTGTCTCTGATCAACCATTTTTGTTTTCTTCCGGTAGCACTTCTGACAAATATTTCAACTCGAAGCATGTGGAATGTTGGCTGGATAGACAGTACAATTACCAGAAGTCCCCACAAGAGCATATGCCATTGCTAAACTTGTGAAATCTGACAGCGTCCCTCACAAGAATATCACGGCCAGTTATCCTGAAATGAACTTGGTATCATTGTGACAATCCACACATACCCGTAGATTCTTGACAATCAGAATAGGCATTTCCTGTGAAACAAAGGTTAAGCCAAAGGCAATTGCAAGCTTCTCGCTGTGATGGCTGAGCATGTGAACCTTCTCAGCATCTGCCACATCATGCAGCACTGAAATGACATCAGGCTTGTATCCTTCTTCCACCATCTTAGAGTGGAACTGTGCTCCCTCTTCCAGGCTTGCTCGGTTAGCGCAAGAACTTATAACACTGCCCAGAGTGAAATCCTCAGGCTTAATGCCATCCCTTTGCATCTCTGAGAACGCCCTCACAGCCTCCTCGCTGCACCCATTCTGTCTGTAGCCGACAATCATTGCAGTCCACGAGATGATGTTTCTACACATCATCCCCCTGAAAACAGTTTCTGCCGATCTGATGCTCCTGCACTTGGAGTACATGTCAACCAGCGCACCTCTGGGAAAGACATTGTCATTGTACCTAGTTCTGACTATGTAGGCATGGATCTGTTTCCGCTCTTCCAAGGCAGCAAGGGCACCACAGGCTGTGAGGATGCTTCCGAAAGTGTACTAATCAATGCCGATACCAACGAGGCCCATCTTGGCATACATATCGACCAACCGGCTCCCCGTGAAAGCGTATGCCTCGAACCCAAGCCGCAGTATCTGGCAATGCACCTGCCGGCCGAGAGCGCGGTCGCCAAGGGCCGACGCGGCCATGACCATGGCAGACAGAGTGATGCGGCTAGGCCTGACGTTATCCTCCCGGAGCAACGCGCGGTACGCCTCGGGCGCCCAGGCAGGAGAGCCACTGGCGGAGAAACCGGCGATGAGCGAGTTGTACGAGATGGCGTCCCGCTTGGGCATGGAGGCGAAGAGCTGCTCCATGTCCGCAAGGAGCCTGGCGTGGGCGAGCGCGGAGAGGAGGGCGTTGTGGGTGAAGAGGTTGGGCTCAGGCATTGCATCGAACAACCGGCGGGCGGGCCCGAGGAGGTGGTTGAGGAGGTAGGTGGACGGCGGGTGGGGGAGGGTCCTGAGGAGGAGGCAGTGGACAGCGCCAGAAACCTGGGACCCGCTCCGGACGCCGGCGGCGACGGAGGAGAGGAGGGCGGCGTATTGGTTGCACAGCGGGCGGCTCATAGCGGGAGCCAGCGAGGGGAGAGAGGGAAACCAAGCGCTGCGGATTGTGAAGCAAGGGAAAGAAGACTTTGGCAATTCAAACAGAACGGTTTGACGACGATGCGGAGACACAATTTATTGCTTTCATAACGTAAATTTACTGTAACTCACTAATTTTACTGTCTTAGTGTCCATCCTTTCGAGTTTAGCTCCTAAAATACTTGCAGCGAGCGCGATGTTGCACTCTTCATATTTCAAGAACTCCTCAATATTTAGCAACCTCTATAAAATATAAAGTCACAACCATTTAACTGATATTTTCTATATATATATATATCTAACAATTACTGCCATAACATAAAGAGTTTACTGTATGAAAAAATACGTACCAAAAGTTCCTCTACTTCTTTCTCCAACCTTCTCTCCTTATTTCTTCTTTCTCTCTCATTTCCTCACTCCTCCTCAAGTCCCCTGTCAGATTCGGCCGGCCTTGCGCCTCCTCCCTCGCCTGCGCCTCCCCATCAACTCCAGCCCCATGCGCTGTCGGTTTCCTCGCTCCCCTGTGCTTCTGGCCAGCTTGGCCACCGGCTCTCCGAGCTTCTTGCCGACCTCTTCGGCTTCGGCCTCCCTACGAATCCAGCCACCGCCTCTTGCTCGGTCGCGACACCCTAGGACCGATGTTGACCACCTAGATGGGCTAAGCGCCTAGGCCGCCGACTACACCCAAATCGCGGCGCCCGGCCTGCGCCCAACACCCTAGGCAGCCACCTACGCGAACACTTTCCATGGCCAACCATGCCTTAGCCTTCCCAAAGTCTAAACTAGCCGTGCCAAACGGTGCCCAACCATGCCATCCAGTCCACTAGTAAGCTTACTGTCATTTGCAAATAAGTTTACTGCCAGTTTTTTACTGCTAGTATATATACTGCCCTGCTAGTAAATTTATGGTTGACCTTTTCCCTTTCCATCCTCGGCTCATCCACCCTCAGCCCTCGTGACCTTGTCACTCTCGCTCGCACCCTCTCACTCCGTCGGTTGCACCCAGCTCTAGGGTTTCATACTTTCACCTTCTGTGTCGCCACGTCACCCCCTCCTCCGCCTCCGGCAAGGTCCGAGGTCACGTTGGCGAGTGGAACCCCTCTACTCTCACCTCGGCGTCTGTCTGGGTCGGTTCCGTCTAGTCCATCAAGAAGTCGGTCAAGGTCCACACCTACGCCGCTATGCTGGCACGCACTCCCTGACTCCCGGTCAGCCGTGTAGGGTCATATTGGAGCCCTCATAGGAAGGTGCCGATCACAAGTATTTTTACTACCAATCGCAAGTTATTTTTACTGTGGGTCGCTAGTAAGTTTACCATCAACCAAAAGTATTTTTTACTGCAATTCACAAGTAACTTTACTGCCAAGTAACATGTACGCGCTCGGAAGAGTGTATTAACAGTAACATAAGAATTTTACGGGCATCCTCATGTAATTTTACTGCACAACATAGGAGGGTTATTGCACTCTTCTGAGCAGATCTAGCCTCCTTGGAGTGGGTCCAGTGGTAGGTTGGGGGTGAATGGCATGCCATGCCGTGCTGAATTGGGCCATGCCTCGGCATGGTATTATGTGTGCTGTGCCAAGGTTCCAACCCAGACACGGCACCACCTGTTTGTTGCTAAGTTGGCTTGTAAATGATCCTCATATATGCATGTTCACATTGTTTTCTCATGGTTTTAATCATCTTTAGCTCTTGTTCCAATAATTCTAGTACTTCAATTTTAAGTGATATATGTGCAGTAACAGGTAGGAACTGATAAGCATTCCCAAGTTGTTATCAGCAGTATTTGCTGGAATCACGCAGTACGTTATACCAGTCACCTGGCGTCAAGGTAAAGCAAGCAAGCAATTAGCAAGCAAGCATGCTGATTCCATCATTCGTCAAGAAACACAGGACACATGAACACAAAACGATCTGAATTGATTCGTTGAATGATCACATAACAACATGCAAGCTTAGCCCTAGCCTGAGCCTCCTAGGTGTTCCTTGAACATGAAAAGGATGCTTCTTTCCTTCCAAAATTTTCGGGTCTCAAGCATAGTTTTCCAGGGTGTTGTAAACCCTCCCCTTGTTTTATTTGATCGGCAGAGCTCCTTTCCCACTTCGAAGAGAAAGAGAATTTAAGCCTTACCTAGACAAACCAAGTCCAAAGGAAATTCTCTGATCAAACTGCTACTTCACTTAATTGGAAAATATCCATGCACTGTACAGAACTCTGATCAAACAATAGCTCAGTTCTTGTCCTTCAACAGCCGAATTGACTTATCAGAAAGAAGAACAAATAACAAACCAAACAAACAACAGTTCAAACAAAGACAACCATCCATGCACTTCAAATCCCTATCTTGATAAAAGCAGAGAAAAAAATACTTCAAAAGGGAAAATCATAAAAAGAAAAGCAGAGCACCTGCCCATAACAAAGGACCAGCATGCAATTGCAAAGCCCTTCGCATCAAGACGCCGCGGGCTCGCCAGCCCCGGCGCCGGCCGGCGTCTCAGCCGGCGCGCGGCACGTCGGGCAGGACGAGCGTCGGCCGCCCGCGAGCCAGCGCTCGATGCATCGCGCGTGGAATCCGTGGCCGCACACCGGCATGACGCGCACGGCGTCCCCGTCCACGAACTCGGCCAGGCATATCGCGCACTCCGCCGCGCCCGCGAGCTTGGTCCCCGCCGCCGTGTACACCAGCGCCGGAGGCGGCTCTGGCTCCGCCACGGGCGGCTTCTCCGGGTCCCCGCCGCCGGCCACGCCGCGCCGGCGGCGGAGCAGGTACCTCACAGTGGCGTTGAGCGCCAGGGCCAGGGCCAGCGCGGCGAGCAGAGCGGCGAGGATGACGGCCATGTTGCTGGCGAAGTCGCCGGCGCCGGAGTAGGGCCCCCACCGATTGGTCGCAATGGTGCTGGAGGCCGTGGAGTTGGGCGCGGAGCGGTGGCCATGCTGCTCGTGCGGTGCCGTCGCCATGGCCTAGCTACCTCAGCCTGCCGTCTTCGCCGTGGCTAAGCTCCGGTTGTTCTTGGCTAGTGGCTTCGCCTTTTGCGTGGTGACGAGCCTGCACTGCAGTCTCCGTGTCCGTGCGAGGTTTAAGCTAGAGTGCGGTGTGCGTACTAACTTATTAATAATGCTAGCGCTTTTTCACAAGGTGAAACCATGCAGCTTTTTTGCATGTTCAGTGCTGCATCCTTTTGCATACTGTTCCTAAACTTTTAGCTTCTAACTTATGTTTTATTCTTTTTTTACTCTTTTGCTGGTTCTTTTTTAAGGTTCGTCTATTTTGATTTAAACTTCTAGCTTTTAACTTATTTTTTATTATTTTTAAATTTATCTCTTTTTTACTCTTTTATTGGTTCTTTTTTCGTATATTCGTTTATATTATTCATGATGGACTAACCAATTTTTTTTATTTTTAAAATTTAGTTATACCAAATAAGCTACTACCAATTACAGTATAATTTTAATCAATTATAATATAATTTTAACTATAAGTTAGTTTATTTCAGCTCAAATCTAAGACTCTAGATTAGTATGAGATTGGAAGTACATCTACTCTGAATATTACAAAAGATTACCTTGCAAATATAGCATATTAAATAACAGTCCCTGGCACGGGCAAAAGTTTCGTCTTGGCCTGCAAAATGTACTACTAGTACTTAAGGTGGTGATCAGTTTGGCTTATTTTTGGTGGTTTATGGTGAAAGATCAGAATTGGTGAAAAAGCAGTGTGGTGACGGAGGCTTATTTAACATAATTAAATTTAAAAAAATTTAAAAAATATAAAAAATATGTTAGCCCATCACAAACAACGCAAACGAATACGGCAAAAAAAAGAACCGGCAAAAAAGCTAAAAAAAAACCAAAAGTTCAGAAAAAGACGAAATTATGAATAGTAAAAAATAAGCCAGAAGCCAGAAACTGAAGCCAAAACGAGCGGGGCCTAAATTTTACGGACCCAGGTGCTCACTGTTTGGACACTACTAGTGCTTACTGTTGATGCAGCCCCCTGTTTTCTCTGTAAAAGGACTCTCTTTTCTTTCAAGGAAAAAGCATTCTCTTTTTTTTATCGAGGAGATGTACATCATTCCCACCAACCTACGCATCTAAACGCATACTGTCAAATCTTTGACATAAACGTCACACCACAGTGTTTACTTTCTGAATGAAACGAGTCCACGAAGCTAGCAGGTATGGTGCAATGCAGCCAAGTTAAGTACACGCCAACAACACTTCGTTTAAAGGAAAAAAGAAAGAAAAGGGAAAAGGAAGAAAACAGAAAGAAGAAGAAAAGAGAGGAGGTATATTATATAGGGAGTGTCTATATAATATTTGACTATTTTTTAAGGTAAAAATAATCAGATTTTAGAACGTTGAATGATGATCCAACGCTCCAGAATTTTTTTTGGAGGGGTGTTTATATGAGATATTCCTTTTGAGGGGGTGTTTATATGAGTGGATCCGTTGGATAAAGATCCAACGCTCCTAGATCATCTGACTATTTTTGGTTTGAAAAATAGTCAAATATTGTATTGCATTTCTCTATTATATAATGCAACCAGGTGAATCCAAAGAGCAGGTCGTTTTCATTTAAATTTCGATGCACGACCCTCGTCCTGCCTACATTGATTTATTTGTTGCGTGGGCTTGTCCATCCCCCGATTCCTCTTTTCGCGTTTGTCCATAACCGGCTAGGGGGATAAGACTGGACCGGCAACTGGTGCAATGATTGGGATCCATCGCTGCAACCAACGCACCTGGTATCTGGCGACCACAGACTTGCATGCTTCTCAAAAAAAAAAAAAAAACCCTGTGCTGACTTGCATGGTATAATTTTTAATTTAATTTCAATAATAATAATAAATAGATAAGCATGACAAATACGATAAACAAATGACTTAATCAACATAAAATCTTATATTCTTATGAATCTTGTAAGCCATTGTAAAGGATACATATGCACAATATAAATGCCATATAAGAGTTCTGGACTAGCATAATCTTATGTACACAAGTGCATGGAAATACTAATCTCAACCAAAACTTAACATATATGACCAGATTCGGCATATGATCAAAAAATTGAGATTTCTTAAGTGCTCTCAGAAGGCTAGTTGCATAAGATTTATTCTTGCCCATCACCACCATGACAAAATCTAATCTTGAATATATATATATGACAACTATAGATTAGATCTTGAGCTTAAATTAAACATTTCTATTTAACAAACACTAACAAATCACGAAAATAGCTTTCTGGATAGAACAGAAATATTCCTAAAAACAATCTGTCATTCAATCACAGAGACTACTATTGAATTAACAGGATAACAGGGTTCGACAAAGGTCATAAGAGACCAATATTAACCACTGAACAGATCTAGCACAGGGATCAGTAAGAATAGAACAACTATTGCAATGATCAGTGAAAGTAAAAGAACAGATTAATTGATAGCTCAAGACTAATCTACCATCGTATTCATATATAATCTCGGTATTATATCATTTTATCACAGAGCAAACAGTCCATAGCAATTTTCTTTGCAAATTTCCCGCTAATGAGACTTACTGATATATGAAGTATATCACGAAATTTCCCGCAAATTTCCCGCTAATGAGACGATCCCCTTATCCTTTGCGTCCGGCCCAATGACAGATGGGTCCCACCTCTTTCTATTTTTTTCCTTTTTAATTGAAAAATTACCAAAATACTCCTAAAAACAATAGTAATGATCGGCGAATGGCTCCAAGCAAGCACCATCAACTGCATTAAACCCTGGCTGACCCCAAGAGATTGTGCTGAAGCATTCATGCCGACTACTGACTGCTGCCGTATGGATCAGGGAAGCCAAACCAGTGCACTCGTTAGCTTCAAGAATCAATTCTTCCCATATAAGTATGCATCTGATCATCTATGTTATAAAACATACAGTAAAAACAGAACATAAAAAAAGAAACACGAATTTAACATAAAAAATCTTTACGAAAAAAACAACTAATGTACGAAGGCAAAATTCGTTGTGAGAAGATATTACCATGATGCTCTTTTCTTTCTATTGACTATTAGGGTACATACATAGAGTGAGAAAAACGAGTTTTATACGAAGAGAAAATTGGATCAGAATCGATTACTACATGTTGATAATAACACCACTCATACCACATCTGATACAAGATGATATAGTATCCTATATAAACACGATATGAATTCCGATTAAACTTCAACAATATGTCTATCTGTTATGTAACTGCCTGCATCCATTGTCTATGTTCGATTGCAACAGCAGCATGTATAGCGGCTACCAGCCTCCGCAGCCTGCTCCTCCAACCAACCAAATCGAGCCAGCTGTTACACGGTGACGTACGACTGCGGGTGGGCATCCTACAGGGACATTCATGATGAAGCCACTGCAACCTGAGCTGACTCATATATACACTGGCGCATGAGAGTGACAGTAGCAGCACACTTGTTCCACGTTAGCAGCTGCTGCAGATCAATACAAAATTCTTTCCAGAGGCCTGAAGAAGCTCCGCAGTCAATCGAGAAACTGCTACACATACCTGCACATTAAGTATAAGGGAGATTGGAGCATTTGCCCCATATATAAACATAGAATTTGATGATTTGCCTTATTTGTCTCATTAACATATGGGTCTTGGACCCACATGTCATTGAGACATCACAGGGCAAATCATCAAATGCAATGAAAGGTGTGGCAAAAGATCAATTACCTCTAAGTATAATGCACGTCTCTATCACCTGAATCTCTCTATGATCTTTTAGATTATAATTTATAACTTTGAGCTATAATTTATTTGTATAATAAATAGTAGTTACTAAAAAAAAATAAAAATCAAAAGTCACCGAAAAACAGAAAAAAGATCATAGCTATTGCTGCTGCAGCTGCTATAAAGACGAAATTAAAACAGTTAGTGTATCCTTCTTGTGGTTACTTGTGTGGCCAGACCACATGAGAGTGAGCGACAAAACGGAACTCATTCCATTGCATCCAACTATTCACGCTTTTGGTACTGCCTATTTTTTACCATCTCGTACATATTGCAGACAAATCCTAGCGGGCGTTTGATCGTACTCAAGCATCTGTGGCGCTGTGCGGCACCACCTTTAGACACGATATGATGAAGCCGATTGTACTGCAATGATAGATGAAACATGTTAGTCATTCATGCATGAATAGTGATATACAAATACTAACTTAAAATGTTTTACCATCTCGTCATGTGTCGTGCTGCATGGCGTTGGTCCAAGCCTAGTGTCAGCCTGTCGGTGTGTGTGGCCTGCATCAGGGGCTCCGTAGGGAGCCACATTAGTCTACAACGGGTTCATACCACGTACCACTGCCAGTACACGGGGTATGTGTCTGGGTCATATGACCATCGCTCCTACTTTCACTACTTAGTGCTATGTAAAATGTTGAAAGTTTCTCTTTTTTCAAGTACAACTGCACAAGTTCATATGGACTTTGATAGAGAAGGTGGGTAGAAAAATCTTTAATATATTTGAATTGGGGCTAAGAATGTGACTTGTTCTAAAGTTTCCTGCTTGGAACCCTACCCCGGTTGCTGAAAGCCTCATGGTGATATGTTATTATATATTATTGCTTCTCAGTTTAGTTATTAATTGTTACTTACCACCATAAGGTGCATGGCAGGGGTAGTATTCTTTTGGCTTGAGATGAAACGCTAGACAAGAATCAGACAATTAGCTTCACTCTTCAAGGGAACATGATGTGTAGTAGAACTTTTGGTTTGAACGTCTCCATAATTGATTTTACCCTTTCTCGGATCAATATAGGTGCTTCCTTTGATTTTTAGTTCAGAATACTCTGTGCTTATATAATATCGGACTACGTTTTTCTTTTTGGCTGCGGCTTGTGACTTTTGGACTGTTTGTGCGAGAGATTACAAAGTAACACAAACTCACATGTGGTTTTTGCCAATATAAATAAAATCAGTAAAGTATATACTACAATTAACTAGTAGACCCTATCTTGAAAAAAATACTCCGTTTACAAGCTAGTTACTGTAGAAAAGCCGAAAAACAGCTTTTAGAAGCTGAAAAGAACAGGGCCTACGTTTTTCTTTTTGCATTGCATTGCACCGCTCTGCAATATGAAATAAGATTTTGAGAGTTATGCTATTATTTTTAGTGAGATTGCCAAATCGGTGACTTCTTTTATCTTTGTGAGTTGTGGCAATTATGCAACAATTTCAGCCACAATAAAACCAAATTGCTACAATTGACAGAAGGGAATTGCAAATGCTTGGTGGTCGGTGGTCCCAGTAATTCCTAACTGGATATGAGAAATCCCTAAAAGCTGAATACGTCAATCTTCTGAATTGTCCAAGTATGTTAAGTTTTGGGAATTCATGGAGAACCAGACAGTAGAGAATGCTTTGCAAGTAATTACAAGGCCACATATGTCTCATGCAGAATATTTGTCACATTTCACTCTTATTGCAAGTATTTTTTCCCTTTATCTTGCTTCATGATTTTTTTCTGTTTTATGTAGCCTAAGAAATGTTATAGTTGGCAATGACGTGGAAAGGAAAATGGCTTGTGTCACTATGGTTTCAGTTTCTGATTATATTTACTAAATTTTGCATATTTGAGAAAAATTATCGATTGAAGATCTTTCTATAAACTGATAAATATCTGAATGCCAACTATCTTTGGTGCACATGATGCAAATAAAATAGATTAAATAGTAAGACTGGATATGTTTTTTCTCTCTCTATTTGGTAGCACTTAGTAAATAGTGATAAAGGTAGGTTGAGAAACAAAGGTTGGAAGCAGCACTACATGTTTTCAAATACTTAAAAATACGAGCCAATGTTAATATAATTTGTCTCAACATTAGCACAGTTTAGCACTTTGTGACATTATTTGTATAAGATCCGTTGCAACGCATAAGCACTTTACTAGTTTTCTTATATACTCGAGTACCATCTCTCAAGAGCCTTCTTGGAAGAAGAAGCTGGCCTCCTCTTGGTTTGGGACGTCAGGTTGGGGTGGCGACCGACTACTGCTTCTTCCAATTCCATGCATGTTTCGAGTTGTGTCATTGTGTGTAGTTGGGCGCGCGATCGAGATGCAAAGAAGAAAGAAAGATGGAAGGCAAAGTGAGGCATGCAATGCAACTATGCAAGCACACGGACAGATCGATCGACGCAGACAAGTTAGGTAAGCTAGCACTCGTCAGCTAGCTAGCTGGTCCTGCCTGAATAATCCAAGCTAGAACTCGTACGGCCTCGATCGGGCTGCTCTTGCTCTCGATCCCACATTTCTTCCTAACTCTCAAATTTAATGCAACTATGGCTACATCATCATCCCTACTGTTTAGTTAGCCGGTGAGTGAGAATCCCATAGAAATTAAGCATTCATCGATGACCATCGTTTGCATGCTAATTAACTATTAGTACTGTATAAGTCTTCTGAATTATGATGGCCACTGCTAGTAGCTAGTTGCATATATGGGCTCAATCTTAATTGTCAAAGTTGCTGCCTCACCTGCAAAAATGTTCGAAACTAGAGACAGGTCAATGTATGTACTATATATGCAGGGATGGCAGGCACGCTGCAAAGATTTGTGTACTGGCATGGACAGAACATCAAATGGCGCTGATGAACATGAGCCGTTTGTCCCATCAGCCCAACCGGAGCAGGACACAGATCCAAAAAGAATCGGTTGGCCTCTCCTGCGTGTTCTCAGAAATAAGAATTGGTGGATTGTTCTGTGCGAGGAAATCATCAGTACTGCGATTCTCTGCCTGTTTGCTGTATCCAGTCTGAACAATTTGGTTGGCAGCAAACATTTGTGGATGATGAGTGCAATTGGCCTGTTGTTGTAAACTTCAGTGATGGTTTTTTTTCCATGTATTGGATTTATTTAGGTTCAAGGCCGGTATGTACATTATGTCATGATACTCAAGGCTTATGTCTGAATCCAAGTGTAAACTTCTCTTCATGTAACATAGAGCTGCAGTGACATATTGACATGAATGAAATGGAATGTTCTCCACTGGTGGTGCTCCTTCTCTGATGGATGCTTTTTCCTGTAAAATTTGCCCTCCATTGCTCTTGATTAACATCATGTACCTTTTCTTTTTCTTTAAGAATAGATAATTAGTCATATGAAGTACATATGCTGGAGGGTTCAGAATACCCATGACTTCGTCAGGATAAGCAGATGTATTAGTACAATCATTCAAAGGGATTAAGCCTACTAAAGCTTGCAAAGTTGCAATAATGCAAGGCTGCTACCTCCTGGCTAATGCAGATGCAGGATGTTTTCTTTTGTTTTTGCCTTTTTTCCCTCCATGTGGGATGACCTTTTGAGTTCTTAATTCTCTGGGATAAGGATTGAAGGACAGCTCACTATAGGGCTTTGCCCTAGCTAGGGGAATGCGTATGCATGTGCCGGTCTGCGTGTGTCCATGGATTGATATCTTTAGTTCTTGAAGGCACCGTATTATCTGTGAATCATCAACCATCCTACGTACTTTCTCATGATCAGCGTAATTTTAGCCTCGCTTTTCCCTTCTTCGATAGTGGTACATTCGAATAATTATATCGTTGAAACTATATTGTGCTTCAGTAAACTTCTGATATTCAGCACCAAAAGTTCTGTGATTATCATTTTTTGTGGAATAGAACAACCTGGTGTGATTGTTCATTTTCTTAATATACGGATTATGAAGGGAAGGTCAATTGCTTACTCTGGTATCTTCTTCTCAATGTTAAGAGAAGCCAAGGGAAAACTAATAGATGCTTAGTTAATGTAAGAACACTCAGAAGATTACCAAACTAATAATGAGTGGAAGCTAATTAGGTACAGTTTCATAAGCACAGGTCTCTTTGAATCTACCTAGTAAATTTTTTAGGGTAAATTCCTCGTCTTCTTTCTTTTTCCTTCCCTTCCTTCCCCCCAAACCCTCCGTCCTCACCGTCGAGCTCGAGTTCCTCAAAATCCCGCTGCCCCATTGCCTCATGCTTGTTTCGTCGCTGGCAAGATCAGCGACCTTGTGAGCTCTTGGAGGTGGGGGAAGCTGACGGTGCGCTGGAGGGTGGTGGTTTCCAGGAATTCTTGGAAACGCTTGATGGCGAGGACCTGGTGCACGTCCATGGAGGTGCAGGTGAGGTGGACGCAGAGGAAGGGCATGGCGGCGGACGCCTAGTGGGGCCGGCAACGGAGGGACGAAGAAGGCGATGAAGAGGCCGTCGACGATAGGGGCGAGTAGATCCAGCAGATGTTGGGCTTGGCAGCGCTCCAGGAAATGGTCTCCGGCAATGATAAGGCGCCCGATGTGCGCGACGACGGGTCCAGCTGCGGAAGTTCGAGGTTGAGGACGAAGGAGAGGACGGACGACGGCTCCCCCTAATCTGGGCTAGATCTGGTCTGGTTAGACGACGACAGCAGAAGCGTGGTAGCAGGCGATGGAGGGGCGGTGTTAGCTGGGAGAGGGGCAGGGAAGTCCTCGTTGGATCTGGATGGAGAGGAGGGAGGATGATGGAGAAGAAGAAGATGACGGCGGTCGGAGGCAACGGGGGAGAGGGAGGGAGGTGACCTATAACGGAGAGGGAGAAGAAGATGTTTGACATGTGGGCCCGCTAAACTGGCTGAAGATGGGGCAAAATGGTTATTTTTGTTGTAATCTTTACGACTGCTCTCAGGACTTTACGATCGCTTATGACCGCTTCCGACCGCTTATGACCGGTTACGAGTGCTTTCGACCGTCTCCCGTTGTGTTACGACTACGTTTCAGCTCCTCCGATCGCTTCGTCTTCGTGGTCGTAAACCTTCTGCTGAGATTGCGACAGCTTTTCTCTGCCATTGCGCTGCTCTTTCTTCAACCGCGCTCGAATTACCGTGATCGCAACTCTCTACGATCACGCAGTGATGCTGACGATCACTGTTCACCGTGGTACGAATCGGAATCTAGATTGTACATGCCATGTTTAAAGAATTTGGAGTCAAACATGTAAATTTTGGAATAAAAAGTTCGGATCAAAATATAATATATGTCAATTCGGGATAAAGAAATTTCAATGTTAAAAAATGCTAGAAATCCGCATCTTAATAAACAAAGCTTTGAAACCTCACACTAATCCAATAAAAAATTATCTTAATCATCCAATTTTCTATGTGGTGGAATCTATGGCTTGCATTGCACTACACAAGCCAATGTTTTCTCCATGTATCATTAAGGTGCCGCTCGGTTGGGTTGAAATAAACTGGCTTATGGTTGAAATTGTATTGTACCTGACTGAAATTACACTGTAGTTGATGATGGCTTATTTGGTGTAACTAAATTTAAAAACATTTAAAAATAAAAAACATGTTAACCTATCACGGACAACGCAAATGAATACGAAAAAAGAATCGGCAAAAAGCTAAAAAAACTAAAAAGTTAGAAATAAATGAAATTTGGAAATAATAAAAAATAAATGAAATAAAAAAATAATAAAAAGCTAAAAATACGGTACGCGCGTATATCCTTCATATTCCCAATCCATGCGGATTACACACATCATCTTTCACTTGGATTTTGAGCCTGTACATGCAAGCCAATTGGACTCCTAGCCCTGCTCTCACCCAGCCCCTGCAGCTGAGCTGATGAGCTGCAAGGTACTGGTACTAGTACCGGCCTGCTGCAGCCCTCATGCTGTGTTGGTAAACTGGCAAAACAGTTTCCTCTGCCGCCTGCCGATTCCTCCCTTCCCCTTGTTGGTTTTCTCTTCTAGGAATCGACTGACGGCGACTCGCTTCACCCCAACCAACAACGTGCCCGTCCACTTCGCGGTGCCGCTCAGCTGCAGCCTCTGCCATGGATGACAAGCTTAGCCCACCGTTGTCTCAGGTCTTGTAATCTCAAATGGCCTTGTCACCTCGCAGTGACCATGGACGGATGGATCGAGCCTTTGTCGCCATCCTTGGCTGCCTCCATCGGCAGTTGATCGCGCATTTCTCTCACAGATTTGCTGTTTGTTCTGACTGCATCACCAATCATCTTGACTAGCCCGTCTGATAGTTTCTTGGTGAGTGAACTTGTCGTTGTTCAATTTCAAGAGCCTTTCGGGATTTCATCGTTTGAGCAGCCATCCCTCGTGGTTGGACGTACGTACACACGGACTGTTTGGTTTCGGCTATGGTTTTTAGACTTTTTTCGTGAGGGAGAATACGGGGTAATAGAAATTAGCATGCGATTTTGGTCGATATAAATGGAGTCACTATAATGTATACTATAATCAATTTGTAGACCTCACTTTTAAAAAGATATTATATTTGAAAGCTAGTTACTGTAGAAAAATCGAAAAGCAACTTTTAAAAACCGAAAAGATGTTAGGCTCACTATTTGATCGAGCCCAACACTGCACATGCAGGGGACCTGTGAGTGACCATGAGTGGCCACAGGGACCCCTCGCCTGTTCATTGAGACATACAGCCCCATTGCTCGTCAAGCTGCCATGCTAACTGCGTGTCATCTCACCATCTCGTTAGTCATCGGCACATCGAGTAGCTAGCGTAAATCTCAATCTTCTTCTTGCTTGTTTCGATCGGATAAGATCTCCTGACTCTGTCGGTAAACGCCTTTGCGAGGCGTTCGTTTCGTCGATTGGCCTCCGGGCCGGCTGTGGATTACAGCTGTGCTTGTTAGTTTCTTTAGCAAGGACCTTGGTCTGTGCAGCTGACGAAATGGCTATATGTTCTTATGGTTCTCTGCTTTGTGATGTTCACCAGTATACTTGAGATGCTCTTTCATCGGTAGATTTCTCTGGAAGCATAGTGTGCCTGCTTACAGATCCAGCTTATCTCCACAAGACATACATGAGATCTATAGAGTGTAACGTGGGAAGCTGCTGTTCTATACATGCATGCATGCAATATATCTGTCCTTTTCAATCTGAGCTCAGGCCATCTGCTTCTCCTTTGTTCGTTTCCTTCTGTCCTGTGAGGGGAAAGCTACCCTGCTATACTAGTTGATCATCTGTTAGTTTCTGTTTGCCAGGTTCCTCGTTTTGGATCATCTATATGCATGTTTCCGTTGGATATGCACATTCATGTTTCTGATCAATGTTCGCGTATTCTGGATCTTTCAAAGGCCGACACCAAGATATCAAATCACCGAATTTGGGATTGGCTACATAAGAACTGCACAGATTGTAAACAAACTACAGTTAGTAATGGGTTGGTGTAGATTAGATCCTGAATTATTTTACAATTTGTGTATCTTCTCTTTCCGAAAAGCATCACATCTAAGCAGACGACTTTATTTTTGCCAATTCTGTTGTCGCTTAACACTACCATGTTAATATTTAATCGCTATCTTACAGTCCGTTAAAAACATAAACCCTTTACAAAGAAACTCTAAGGAATGCTGTGAAATAGGTACTGTTTTGCGATTTCTCTACCGCGAGGATGAACTTTGGTTGCAATAATAAGGACAATTCTCCAATATTGCTATGTCGGCAACCATGATTAAGCACTCTCTGGAAGAGATCGGCAATGGCGCCATATGCAAAGAAACCAAACAACCATGATGTTAGACCTAGCTAGAAACCACATACTAAAAGGCAGTGCACATGGGCAGACTTTGCTAGCTATGTTTTGTTTTGGCTCCATGTCAGTACTTTTCCAGAGATTGTTGACTTCAGTCTGACTGGTCTAGATCAAAACAATGAAAGGGAGCACCTCCCCTGATTCCACGACGCATAACGCAGCAATCATTTGTTACTACTGGCAGCAGAATGTTCTTCTGGATTCGAAATTATGGCACTTCACTCTACCAGCATCGCTGATTGAATAGATTGCATATATCTCTGAACTATGTACAATTCCTAGATAATTAAATTGCAGAAGATGTCGTTAAACTTGTCCAGGTGCGCTACTTGTATCCTTCAACTTAAATTTTAATTCAGCATGTCCCAAGTGGTACAATTAAACAAGTTCAAGGACGTAAGTAGTACAATTAAGCAGCTTCAAGGTCTCCACCATGGTATCCTCCTCGTTACTTAGGGCATGGTCTTTTCGACAGAAGCTAGCGACTTTTAGTTTTTGCTACAGTACCTAACTTTCAAATATGGTATTTTTTCAAGACGGAGTCTACAGGTTAATTTTAGTACACGTTAAAAGCCTAACATCTGTATTAACCAAAATCGCAAGCGAGTATCTCCCTCTCCGTAATCTCTTTCATAAACAGCTAAAATTCAAAAATTTCAGCCAAAATCCATAAGCCGCAGTTGCGCCAAATAGGCCCTTAACTAACAAATAGACCTAAGTAGCGTAATTAAGCAAGTTGAAAGACCTCTCACAATATAATTCTGGTTCGAGGACCAAAACGGCACAATTGAGCAATGAAGTTCTTGGAACATTTGTACAATTGATCTTCCTACAAGTGTGCTATTTACATATATTACTAATTTACTATAAAAGTTTTTACCATCTTTAAAAGGTACCAGAAGGTATTGATACCTTATCATCAAATTACATATAAATTCTTGATACCTACTGATAACTTTTCAATGATACTATACGTGGTACATGGTTTTGTCATAGTGTTTCTCACGTGAAGTCGATCCATGGGTAGCATCAACATACATACCCTACTTATTCACAGAAATGTCAGAACTAATGGAAGGAAAAGAAAAGAAAGGAGCTGTAGCAGCACAGTAGCACAGTAGAAATCCTTTCTGCCGAGTGCCAACATCTTGGCATCGGAATGATAGCATCAACACATTGCGTATGGCATCTATGCATGTCTTTTCTTTCTTCTTGCAGATTGAAGAGTCTACTATAAAAAAAAGTCATCACAGACGATTTAAAACTATTATCATAGACGATTTTTTAAATCATCTGAATTTATGTGTCAGTGATAATCAGAGATTATCACAGACGATTTATGAGACATCTAACCGTCTATGATAAATACATCATAGACGATTTATAACTAGAACTATCTGTGAAGAACACTATCATAGACGGTTCTAACTACCAACCATCTGTGATACTCACACATCGCAGACGATTCTATCAACCGTCTATAGTTTATGAGTATCACAGACGATTGGTATATAGAACCGTCTGTGATACTTTCCCATCCCAAACAGTCTATCTCAGAATTACTTGCTTTCGTGTTGAATTTTGTTCGGAGAAATCAAACATCCTAAGATCGGATACTTCAACGCTTTCCCTCATGGATATGGTTAATTGGGCCTACGACGTGGACCAGCTATCGTCTAGACTATGGTCCACCTATACGCTCATTTTGGTTTCTTTCCCACTAAACTTCCAACTTCAATAATTGTTCTTTTCTCTTGTAAATGCATGCGACATGTCTCGAATTCACGACCTATGGCTCTGTTAGATAAGTGGTGCGTTTTTTCAGCTGCGTCTGATAATTTTTGATTCTAGTATCAACGTTTGCGTGAGCAAATCGGATGTTGATAAATCTTTTTAAAAAGATTATTTCGATAAATCACTTCAAAATATAGTGAATAAATTGTCATATTTATTTATTCGAAAAAAAATCATAAGCTACAAGTTAAAAAGAACAAGACATACCAAGGATCTTTCATTTCTACAAAAAAAAAAGTAGGGATGCAGTCACCTCAACAATTGTTTCTACAGAAAAAAACTAATTAGCTAGCTTGGAGAGCCTCATCTGTCCTACTAAACGGGTGCTCGCTAGTACTCATCCGAATTGTAAAGCACTAAGTAAAGCTAGCTTAGCTCAACTGCTAGATTCCCTTTACTTTTCAGGCTGGAAACGATGGAGCCAACAGCATCAAAGCAAGAGAGAAGAATTAAATTGAACATCTATCTTCCCTAGCTACCTTGACACATGCATCAACCAGACGATCTGAAGAAGCTGAATTAATTAACACCAAATTAAAGCACTCACAGATTAAACAACAGCTAATATAAGCAATAGGCTAGCTAGTGTACGTGAAGAATTACAGCGACACGCGCACGCGGTATATGGTGTCGTGCTAGCTGCTAGCTAAGCTGAGGAGATAAGAGATGACGACGACGAGGAGGAGGAGCTAGCTAGGGGTGGAAGCTCTGCATGCATGCGTGGCAGGTTATCTCGAGAGCGGCGGAGCCGATCCGGCGCGCGGCGGCCATCTCCTTCATGCGCTCCACCTTCTCCACCTCGCCGCGAGCGCGCTCCCAGATGGCCCGCGCCCGCGCGAACTCCCGCTCCGCCAGCTCCAGCTCCCGCTGCGCCAGCTCCATCACGCGCTCCGCGTAGGCCCGCTCTGCCGACGCCAGCCGGGACTGCTCCGTGGTCTGACGCTTCAGCGCCTGCACGTCCGCCCTGGCTGCCTTCGCCGCGGCCTTCTCCTGATCGGTCGAAGGCGGCGGGGGTGATCCAATGCTCATGGACAGGCTCAGGTCGAGCTGCGGGTGGTCGGAGGGGCTCGCCGGCGGGCGAGGGGCGTGGAAGGCGGCGGCGTCTCGAGGAGTGGTCGTGGGGAGGAGGAGAAGCTGGAGCTCCCCCTCTCTCTGCTGGTGCTCCATGGCCGCGGAGAAGAGGGGGGTTGTGAGCATGAGGTCGGCCGGGGTGGAGGTTTTAGGCTCGATCATTTGTTTGGGGGTTATGGTGGATCTATATATCTTTATATCCGTGAAGTTGCCTGATGCTTCATGATCATCTCCTGTCCAAACCCTAACAAAGAAAGATAACTAGAGTATGGTACCCTTTATAACAGTATAGCAACATTAAATTTCAGATAGTTTTATTAAAACATTTAAAAAGGCGCGCATCAAAAGCTCGATAGCGGCAGCAACTAGCTTTTAAATGAAGTATTTTTTAAGATATGGTCTACTAGTTAATTGTAGTACATACTTTGTTGATTTTATTTATATTGGCAAAAACCGCATGTGAGTTTCTGTTACTCTGTAATCTCTCATATAAACAGCCCAAAAACCACAAGCCGCAGCCAAAAGCCACAAACCACAGCAAAAAAGAACAGCCCGTATATATAGTTCGTTTGCGACCTTTAGGTATCAGCCGACCAAATCGACACAGACCATAAGATGTTCTCTCAGCTTTTGATCCATACGTACTCTCCTTTAAGGTCGGCAGTGGCACACAACACATGCACGAACGCTTTTGAGCTCGGACAAGCTTCTTCATTACTTAATTAATTGGTGGAGGGGTGAAGCTTTAGTTAATGGCTTATTAACATGCATGGCCATTAGCATGAGCCGATCACCTCGCATGACATCTCGATATCCTAGACCTCAGATTACCCTCTCCTAATCCTGGTCCTCCTCGTCACCGATCATAACCGTCTCCACGCCTCCACGCATCATTTACCTTTGATCTCCACATGCTCCAGCATGAGCCCAACTGCTTGGACCATAGATTTCCCGCTCATAATCTCGGTCCCCCTCGTCACTGATCATGATCGTCTCCACGCTCATCTGCATATGCGAAGACCAAAGAAACTTTCTCCCAACACAAGTTCTCTACAACTTGATCGACATCAGAACACACACTCACACCACCCTTGTCCATCCATAGAAAAGAACAGATCTAGAGAGCCAAATTGAAAAAGGCCTTTAAGAGTTATCCACCCCATACTTATCGTACTTGATCCTACAACAAATCTAGCGATCACTGTAGCATATGTACTGTATCATACACGTTGACGCTGTAGATAAGAATGTGTTAAAAGTGTAGTTTAGCGATAATTTCGGTTGTAGTCTATGGACAAGACAGGGAGCAGTATTGCTCTAGTGCCACCCCTAGGACTCGAGCAGCGACGAGCGGAATAGCGCCAAGTTGGTGTTTTCATTGCCGATCGTATTATGATCTGCCACATTTGGAATACTTCCATATGTGGAGATCGGAAAAAATTATTTGGAATCAAACTTTGGCCAATAATATATACAAAAGTATTATGATGTATTATATGGACATGATATTAGTAGATTTGTCATCGAAAATTCTTTCACATTATTATTTTTTTATATAATTTTACTAACATATATAATTAGTAAATATGGTAGTCAAAGGTATGCATTGAAGTCCGATGCCATAGGAGATTAGGGTCAAAGTAGCATCTTGTTGACTTTGAAAAATAAAAAAACGACTTCTTTTTTACCGGAGGGAGTAAGGTTTACTAATGACTGAATACCGCCAGCATAGACAGCAACAGCTATACGAAAAATAAATTACACCTCAGCTTTCTATATACAAGACATCGGAGATTTTTTATCCTGATACCAAATGCCAAAGCAAAACACCGAAACCGTAGAACTGAACACAAATATGGTATGGCCCCGACTTTCAAGAGCACAAGAACAGATTCCTATGAAAGAAAGAATGATCATCCAAAAAGAGAGAGCACAAGAACAGATTCCTATGAAAGAAAGAATGATCATCCAAAAAGAGAGAGCACACTAAAGTTTGTCAGAGAACAGATCAACTGGTATTAATAGCCGATTCAACTCATTCTTCCATGCCAATCTCATCGAAGTTTTCCCTCTTCAATTTAGCATATGAAACCATACTGATGGTGTTCTCTCTCAGTGTTCCCTCCATCTTGCGACAGGAAGATGAATCGGCCATGGCCGGCCAGCATCTGCTCCCGGAGGTTCTTGATCGCCTGGTACCTCTCCGCGTCCTCGTCCAGATCCCTGGTCCTGCCGCTGCACCCTTCGTCGTTCCACTGGTCACCGTCCAGCTCCTCTCCCATCTCCAGCGATCGCCGGTCGAAGGCGGCGCCGGACCACGGATCGGCGGCGCATTCCGTTCCCCTGTCCGACACTGAAAATGAGCCGTGCCTCGATGCCGCATTGTTGGACGCCGTCATCTCCTTCGAAGCGGCGGTGTAGCTCCAGATGTAGTCCTTGCTGTTGCCATCCATGTTCAGCTCGATGGAGTGCATGTCACTGCCTTCTGAGTCATCAGCTTCGCACTCGCCGCCGCCTCCTTCGTCTTCGACGTTGTCATCGTCTTCTTCTCCAGTACTCTTGCTGACAGCAACATCACCAATGCCATTGGCACCTTCAGATGCAGGAGGTACTAACTGCAAGCTGTGATCATCATTGGCTCGGTGTTCATCTGCAGCAGATGATTCTTGCTGATCCTTCTTGGTGTCCAGGGAAGCCTCGAGCTCGCTGCGGAGCTGCTCGACGACGGCATTCTTCTCCTCGAACTGGAGCCGCGCCTCCAGCAGCTTCATCTGGACCCTCTCCTCGCGGAGCTCGTCGGCGAGCTGCAGCATCTCCCGCTCCTTCTCCAGCTCCTCCTGCGCCCTCTCGGCCTCCCGCCTCATCTCCTCCACCTCGCTCCTGTCCGCGCCGGCGCCGCCCCGCACGAGTTCGTCGCACACCTTCTCCAGCCGCTCCCTCGACCTCCTCTCCCGCTCCAGCTCCCTCTCCGCCGCCTGCAGCGAGCTCTCCGCCTCGGCCAGCGCTTTGCCGAGCTTCGCGTTCACCCTCTCCGCCCTCCGCCTTGACCGCCTCTCGCCGTCGAGCTCCGAAACTATCACCTGCACGGTGGCCGCCACCTTCTCCCTCTGCTTGCTCTTCCACGCACGCATCTCCTCCGCGAGCTGCTTCTTCAGTAACCCAGTTTCGTCGCCGCGGCGCCTCTGCTCTTTGACGAGCTGCCGCGCGTGAGCGCGCGCGAGATCGAGCTCGGAGCGCAGCGCGGAGAGGAGCGACGCCGTGGATGCGTTCAGGTCTCCCGGTCCCCAGATGTTGGCGAGAACTTTGACGAGCTCTTTGGACGCGACCAGGCTGTTGAACATGTCCTGCAGGTGCGCCATTGTGTCTCCTGAACGTGTCGAACTCAAGTCCTGAGCGCATGTACGCACCTGAAAAATAGATGGAACAGTTTTATCACCAACTTGTTCAGATACTGCGCATTTTGCTAGTACTTGGTAAACATGTAAATTTATTTAGTACTTGGCAAGCATGTAAATTTTACTCAATTTTTTGTCGAGAAATGCTATAGAACATTCGACTGTTTTTCAAGGAAAAAACAGTCAGATGATCTAGAGGCGTTGGATCTCTATATAACGGATCCAATTATATAAGCACCCCATCCAAAAAAAATCTCATATAAGCACCCCCTAAAAAAAACGATCTGGAGCGTTGGATCACTATCCAACGTCCTAAAATCTGACTATTTTTGCCTCCAAAAGCAGTCGAATGTTGTATAGACACTCCCTTTTTTGTCTGTCAGATGGCCGTGGAATGGAAACAAGCACTGTTGATCCAAATTTCCATTTTAAGGACTAGGGGGTACTGCAGAATGAGTGATCAGACTAAAGACATGGTATGATTTGGTACGTGCCAAAACCGCTCCTTCTTCTCTTCTTTATTTCTCTCTCTTGTTTGGTCACACTGATCGCTTCACTCTCCTCTCGTTACATTGCTCTGCTTTTTATATCCAACTCTACAACTACGATACAGAGATAACTACGACTCCAAGATGGACTCGAAAACTGACTCGTACACGGAAATAAACTTGTACACGACTCGAACACATATAATACAACAAAACTGACTTGAATACGACTAAACAAGATTATTAACTCCAACAATGCCTTTGATAGACATCCAGTCAGAGCTGAGGCTGTCCTTGCCTTCTTCTACAACTGTTCTACCGATTGAAAAACAAGTCTCAGCTAATTTGACAACCGCGGAATCTACCATGCCATCTCAAGGTTTCAGAGAAGATGGTTCCAAGTTGCAACTAAGAATCAATTAGGAACTGTTCACATAAGTGTTTCAGAGAAGATTCCAAGTTCCAACTAAGGCCCTGTTTGTTTCCACTTAAGATTATTATAATCTAGCTTATAAATCATAAGTGGAAACAAACAGTCCAAATTATAAGGTAGCTTATTATAATCTAATAGCTCAGATTATTATAATCTAATAAGCTCAAAAAAGGAGCTTATTTCAGCTTATAGATCACCTTTTATCTAAATGACCATAAAACTTCAGAAAAATTACCCACATTTGTCATTCATTAACTCCCCAATCTTTAAACATTATAAGCTCAAGGGCATTGTAGTCTTTAAACATTCGAATACAACAATTCATAACTCTGATAATCCAGGCTGCCAAACACCTGACAGCTTATTTCCCACCAGCTTATTATAAGTTAGCTTATATAATCTGCATCTATAAACTAGATTATAATAATCTTAAGTGGAAACAAACAGGGCCTAAGAATGATTAAGAATTGTTCACTTATATGGTACTGTACTATTTTTTTAAAACCTATCGGGCTCAGCAAATACCTATAGAGGTAGAAGAGATCGGTATATTCCTGTGAGCTACAGTACTTGCCTGCTGCAGCATTAAACGGGTGATGATTAGTGTTTAATTCTCAAAATTAGCGCTAATTAATTATAATCAGTACTAGTTAATTAACTAATTAAGCCTACAGTGCCGCTGCGCGACGTGCCGCACCTACGGGGCTCGGGTGTCCGGGACTCAATTTTTTTAAAAAAACAGCCGGTATTTGCGTAAACAGTCATCGATTAACCCGCGCCGCCGCCGCCGCCGCCGCCGCCGCCGCGTAGACCTAAAAATCAACAGGTGCTCAATGGCTACCGCCTCCCCTAACAGCCTAGACATGAGGAGAAGATCATTGTCAGATGGATAAACAAGTCGCGTTTGGTACAAGCCTAGCTCGTAGCCTGTGGAGGAAGAGGACAAAGGATGCATGTGCCTATCACAAGGCATCCTTGGAAATGCAAGCGATGTCTATTCAGCCTGTAGTCTGTACTGCAATGTACAATCTATGCATGAGGTACCAGAAAAGATCAGAGACAGGAGACTCCATGGATAAGCTTTGGAACTCACCAGCTCTTCAGAAAAAAAAATGGCAATCAAAATTCATAGTCAGGCGGCACATTCTCAGTTATTTCTTACTCTATATAGTATCTAAATAAAGACATTTAGAAAAATAAGCAGATGCTAAAGATAATACAAATCCATGACCATGAGTGAGGTGAAGAATAGGAAGAAAATTCAACAGTGGAGGGCCTCCCGTGTGGCCCCCCATGAACCATTGGATCGAGGTGATCCTGGGGAACGTAAGGATACTCTTTCTTGTTAATTGGTTGGCATATTTTCTTCAATCCATCGAGGATATGAATCAGATGGAATTGTCGCAAGAGGCAGATGAACAATATGTTACACAAGAGCAGACAAAACATGCTGATGCTAACTGATTGTACAGATAAGGAAATTCAAAGTTACCTCCATTGTGCTGCCATTGCTCATCTTATCTGAAAACCACTTGCCATGGCCATTATGCCAGCTCCTCTCTCCATCGGCCTCCAAAACCTTGCTCTTCGTTCTTGACCTCTTTGAGAGCTAAACCAAAACAACAATTTCTATAAACAATTGTAGAAAGAAGAAAGGATAATGACACAGCACAACACGGTGACCGGCGACACTCACTTCCACGGACGCGCAGCGCCGGTGAGCCGAGCTCCGGCGCGCAACAGCGTCCCTTGCGATCTCCCCCTCCTCGAGCAAGCCACCCTTGTTCAGCTGCCACAGAGCGTTGACGAGCTTCCGGGCCGACACCGACGTGCGTGTCCCGTCGGTGAGCCGGTCGGCGTGACAGTGCCGGTTCCAGGACGACTCGGACATCTTCCTGCTCGAGCACGGCGACGCGCCGGCGCCGCAGCCTCCCCTCCGGCCGGGCAGCACCACCCCTCGCTTCAGCCTCAGCTTCCTCAGAGGGTCCGACGCGCCGGACGACGACAGCGCGCACCGCTTGCGGATCTTGGTCGTGCAAGGTCTGGTCACCTGAGCAGCTTCACCCACATTGCGCCTCAGCATTGCAGCCTTGTTCTCGGACTTGCTTCTTCTCGACAAGAACGATATGGTATCAGTAAGTGATCAAGAACTGGTTGTGCTTACACGAGCAATGCCACATCAAAACAAGAAAGAAGATGGATGGGTGAGGCGCTAATTATGTTCTTGGATTTGCATTGGGATTAGGATTTGCTTTTGCTAAACAGTGAGGAACAGCAACATCAAGAAGCAGTACTTGGAGGGGGGGTGAAGAGGAGGATGGAAGCAGCCTCAGTGGAAGGAATAAGAAGCAAAAACTGGAAAAGGAAGATGTGGCCCTCACACCTTTAGGAGGAAAAAAAACTAGGATATCTCATAATCTCCTTTGAACAGAGAAAGAGACCATGGAAGCGCCTCTCGCGCGAACCGAGAAAAATTCAAAAATATATATGGGAATGAAGCGAATATGCCTAGTTCATCGGCACACTAATAATTAGGTGATTGAATGAACCGAGGACATGTACTCCTGTCTGCAAAAGATATCTGAGTTCTTCTTACATAACGAACAGATAAAGAGATATGCGCAGCTTAGGACCACAGGTTCAAATGAGTTCAACTGTCTAAATCAAGGAGGGGGGAAAAGAGTACAAAAGACAATCAAGAAGAGAAATCTATATGAAACTTTGTGCCAGAACTGCAGATAGATCAAATACTAGTATGGCCAGTAGAAAGAAAAAGAAGATCTGCAGAACAACGTAATGCTCAAACAGAATGCAAGAACTTGAAAGTAAAAATGCACCAAGAACTTGAAAGAATCGATGCATGAGGAACAGATAAAAGATACCCATTAAAGAGGAGCAGGAGGAAGGCCAAGTCCTAGTTGTGAGTTGCAACGCTTAATTCCTCTGTGCCGTGATGGGAAGAGCCGGCATTGCAGCTGTTTGAGCAGAGACGGCACACGAGTGGGGAAGGAAGGAGACAGGATGATGGGTGTGTATATGGGGTGTGGGGATGTGCAAGTTCGTCCTTCGCTGCAGATTGAGAGCAGTATGAGCTGTCTGTCTGTTGCATATGATTGGAGATTGGATGTGTGCGGTTCACTGCTTCTGTGTGTATGTGATTTTTTTTCCTCAAGAGGGGAGATAAGTTCACATGAACCATTATGAAGAAAGCTGAAATGGCTTGAACATAAAAAAAGTGAGGCGGAATTTATTGTCTAGCCAATTTTATATATTAATTATTGGAGAGCAAGCGACATAGAGAAGGATGGTCAGAATACGCGAGGATATGGAGAAAGTGGAGGGGGTGGGCGGTTGTATTTTGAGAGAGATGAGGAGATAGATGAATGGTCCAGATCAAATCGGATGGCTGTAGGGAAGGAAGAGAAGAACGCACCGACGATCACCAACTTTTTTATATATAATAGTATAGATTATATTAGTAGTAGAAATAAAATCTGATTTATGATGATATTATAAATTTTTATTTGTTAACATAGCTTTTTGAGGATATTTTGGACTTGGTGCCTGAGATCATCTTGGTGTTAGTGGGCTCCCTCGAGGTCGGCTTCGTCACCACGGCCAACAAGCTGTTCACCCGCACCATCTACAAGGGCGAGGTCTTCGTCTTGCCCCGCGGCCTCATCCACCTCCAGAAGAACAACGACGACGACTCGCCGTCGCCATCGCGGCGTGGCTGCCGGACACACAGCGCGTCCCAGAGGCGCTGTTCGGCGCCGCGCCGACGGTGCCGACGGACGTGCTGGCCACGGCGTTCCAGATCGACGACGGGCTGGTTAAGTCCATCAAGTCCAAGTTCCCGCCCCCATTAGGGAGCTGCATACTAGTGCGCCTGTCCGTGCGTCGCTGGCTGCTACGTCCATCTCACAGGCCACGCATGGATATGGCAGCACACTGGTTAATAATGAGGACGCGTGAAAGTGTGATTTAGTACGGATGAGCTCGAGTGTATACTCGATCGGATCCATGTGGTTCCAGCTTCTCTTGTGTTTTGGTCCATCTCGTCGTAATTCAGTTCATTCTTGTTGCTTCCAAAAAAAGAATTCACGGTGCAGATGGGGAAGAAGCTTTTGTTGTCCCACAGGATGGAAGGGCAGGCAAGAGAATCAGGGTACGACGCCAGCATGCATGTGCTCTCACATCTCAAGAAGCGCAAAGCAAAACCAAAGCAGAGCAGAGCATCCCCCAGGTCAGAGCAGAGGCCTCGATAATTCGCTGCCGGTTTTGGCCGGCCGGCACGGCGATACCATGATGATCACGCACGTCGCCGGCCGGGACCAGACGTACTGGCCCTCAGATCTGCATGGATGGAAGATCCAGTACTTCATCCTCTGCCGTTTCTTGTGCTGCTTTTCTCCTGTTGCATTGATCATGGATCGTTGTGGATGCGTGATGGTTAATGCGGCAGATCTGGATATGAAACGTTCGGATGTGTATGGTGCGTATGTACACCATGAAGACACGCGGCCGACAGCATGGGGACTGCGTACTGTGCAAGCTTGATCTTTTGGGGCTGTAGGTGGGCTGGTCTGTGTAGTTCGACTGGGCTAGGCCTGGCTTAATTTCAGACCCGTAGTAGTGCTGCCATGCTACTGTATTTGGGCTTCACAAAGCATGCATGCCCCAGCCTCATTAGTTATCTATGGGATTTCGTTCGTCTCACGACAGGACAGAAAAATCTATGAGAATTTTTTGACACCCTTGGAGAGGAGTGCAATCGGAGTGGAATGGAATGCAACGGCGTGGTAGCAGAAGCAGCCTTCGGTGATGGCAGCAGCAGATGCGGCGGCGCAAGTGGGCTGCGGCGGCTCGGCAGGGCACCAGCTAGGGTGGCGGCGAGTCTGCAAGGCAGCAGGTGGCGGCAGCGCTAGGGCATTAGAGCTAGAGGCGGAGATCGCACGGAGTCCGGAGATGGCACGGCAGTACCTTGTCGAGACCGAGTGAACGATGGCATCGGTTTGACTTCTCTCCCCTTCTCTTTTTTTTTTCCTGTTTTCCTTACTACTTTTCCTCGAATTGCATCTAGGCCCTTAGAATAGAAAAAAAAATAGGGTGTTACATCTAATTTATGGAGGTATTTAGGAAATACAAGAGTGTTTTTTAGGGTTAAAAGCACTTAGATATTTTGGGCATTGGATCTCCATCCAATGTTCCATATTTGTTTTTTTTTTTGGAAGAGGAGGGATATAGGGAATCTGTTGAATATAGATCTAATGCCCTAAAATCTGAATGCTCGTAATCTAAAAAACACTTAGTACTTCTCTAATTTATTATGCCCACATGTCATGTCATAGATTGGTCTGAACTCACCGAGCTGTGCTAAATAGCATCACTTGTGATATCCGCTCATGGTCAAGATTCTAGATCTGCCGTTTTCTGGGCTCACGCAACTCTATACAAAAATGGCACGGAAAGTTAGCACGCAAGGGTTTGTAAATTCAAACTCAATACTTAAACATTTTGGCACAAATTTTTCGATGCCTCAGTTCAAACCTCCCATTTTATCAAGTTGGTATGGTAGCTTTGTGAAGAGATAAAAGAGGGGCAGACAAGACTTGCTAGGAAGGATGATTGGTTGGCCTGTACATGCAAGAAGCAAGGTACAGATGCATGGTACCTTCCAAGAATGGCCCATGGAATTTCCTGAAATCAAAAGCTCCCCATGTGCTCGTACACTGGTGTCTCTGAAAAACAGGAGTTGAGTCTTCAAAAAAAAAAAACACACACACACACAGGAGTTAGCGAGAAACGCCTATCTAAAATTAAGAGATAGACAACTGAAAGATTACAATCGAATTCTATTGCGGCCAACTTAATCTCTCGGATTGACCATAAAATCCACAAATCACCTGTGGGGATGTGAAAACATTCTACATTCATCTCTACCAAAAGAATCGAGTGCCTGGCTACTAATCACAGGACATATCGAGGCACACAACTTTTTTATGATACAAAGTCAGTCCTGCTCTGCACGAACTGTATCGGAAGAAACCTCCAAAGAAAATGTTTCAGAAGAAGACATTCGACAGCTGATCCGCACCAAAGCAAGGACGGCCGACCGTCAGAAGTCGGCAAAAGCTCAGCCCGTACGGCGCACAACAAAAATAAAACCACGAATGGCATCGCAACTGGCAACCCGCTACATTGAATAACAATACAATCTCTGGCCTACCTAGTTCCTCACTGGCTATCCCTTGCTAAAGGTGGTGTCGGCTAATTTTTTTTTATGATTTATAGTTAAATTTATACTGTAACTGGCTAAAATTACAATATAGTTGATGGTGACTTATTTGGTATAATTAAAATTAAAAAAAATAAAAATAAAAAAAGTTAGCCTAATACATATAATACAAATGAATACGAAAAAAGAATCGACAAAAAAACTAAAAAAATCAGAAAAAATAAAATTTTAAAATAGTAAAAAATAAGCTAGAAATCAAAAACCACGAACGGGGCCAAATTTGTTCAGCCAAAGGATCTCAAATTATTCAGAGTCGTAGATATCGATGCACTATATCCATCGGATATGTCAAATGGCAATTTTTTTAGAGGGTAAAGACAGAAGAGAAAAGAAAGGAGACGAGAGATTTGGCCTACGATTTGGCTTTGGCCTTTGGGAAAGGTTGGTCCATGAACGACAGTTGCAGCGTACTATGTGCTGCAAATGCCACTCACCGTAGGGGCAGGATAAAAGGCAGGCATGGTCACTGCACTCATAGATGCGGCCGAGTGAACCTTAGGCTTCCGAATAATGCGAGCAATTAGCTCCTAAGATTCCCTTAGGCTTTAGCTGTAATGGATTAATGGAATAATAATGATACATTGGATATATTTCAGAAATTAATGAGGAAATCAGGTGCATTTGTTAATTTGAGGGCATTTAGTTTCGGTTCAAACACGCCATCCATTTAAGAGGATAATGTTCAGAAAATAAAACAGGCACAAGGAAAAACCGTCTGCTTTGTTTCCAAAGCCACCCGAAGGCAACTCAGGAGGTGATCTCTAGCCACTAGCCGAACGCACCATCGCGCCTCCTCACCCCCTCGCCGCCCACCCACTAAGGCCTTCTCTGTAGCTGCCTCCTCTCCCTCCCCCTCCCGTCCCTTCCTCTGGGCACAGTGGCGAGTTACTTTAGCGTACTTTCGCGCCGCATGGAGTCCGGATCTAGCATCTCCAACTTGAGCTCATCTGGATCTAGCCTCATTGGCCGTTGTTTTGTTGTCATCGAGCTTGTTCCGCGCTAAATCCAGGTTCCCACTGGTGGGAGCCACCGTCTCCTCTAGATCTAGGCTCGGTCTTCCTTGATTGCTTGATGCTCTCCTAGCTGTGTGGACTCCCATGGCTGCCCACGCATATGCCTACCCTCGCGGTGCTCGCGCTCCATGCCGAGGAAGGTATGGACATGCTCAGTTTTGGGGGCTATCTCCGGTCCCCACAGCATTGGCAGGTTGCTCAAGGATGCTAGCGACAACATTTCAAGCGCTGCCCCTGCTGTTGCTACTCCTTCGCCACTGTTGCTTTCTACGCGTCGATGGTCGGCGGCGCGGGTACGGTGTGTGCCGTCACTCCTTTTGCCATTTTCCTTCTCATGTAAAAGACCAGTGGAGTGATAGTAATATGCATAGGTGAGAGCACTTGAATTTCAGCACTGTGGCTTGCCACTACTTTTGTCATTTTATTTATTCTTCATTTGATTAGAAGTGGACAGGTCCCATGTTTCAAACATTTATTTCAGATTCCGTTGATTATCTTAATAAAGTACCTTTAAGGTTTTAATTCTCTTAATTATGATTTATGTTGTTGCTTTTATTATTTTCTGTTTACTTTGGCAATGACGTTCCATAGTAGTATCCTAGTCTGGCTGTATGTGGGTGCTACGGGAAAGTATTAGTTGAACAATGACAAGCAACAAATGTACTAAGGCCATGTATAATGGGCTTATATCAGTTGTCTATAAGAATTGCAACGTAGGACACGAGATGACATGGAGGAGAGAGAGGGAGCATAAAGAATTAGATAGTCTCTCATATAACAATCACCTGTAACATGAGAAGCAAGACATATTGTGTCATATATGAGCTATCTATAAAGATAAGTAAAAAGAAAACTCATTATATAAGCTATCTTTAGTGCTGTTTATAGATGACATAGACGATATTACAGATAACAGTTATTTATACTATTGTACATGCCAACTGTTGTCTATTAGCAAGATATAAGGGGGCAACCTCATTCTTGCACAGTTGCAAGTTGCAACTCCATTAGCAAGATATTTGTTTCACCAAAACCTCAAAAGAGGCATACCAGCTCATGGATGGCAATACAATTGTTGCGCATGAAACATGCAACCATGACACAAAACATCATCAACTTTTAGAGATGATGTGCCATTGGGTGTTTCTGTTACTTTAGTTTGCCAAGCTATAGGTCATCTTTTGTTACGACTTTATTTTTGCTTTAATCACCGGCCTTTGACGTGCCTGCCTGCCCCTCTTCCCTCTCCTTTTCTCAGTGCCCATAATTCCTAGCTACCATGTAACTTTTCAATCCATGTGCATGCTGCAGCTTCTTGGAAGAAGATGGCCGTAGATGATGAAGATCGATGAACCATCTCATATCTCACCACCCCTATATATACCCATGCATGGAACCCTACAAAACAAACTCCATGCCAAAACACACAGTTCCATGCATGCACACAACTAGCTAGCTAAGCCACTAGCAACGATCACAAACAACTCCATCAATATATATATATAGCTTCATCTCTCGATCTCGTTGTGTCAATTGAGTTGCATTTCTTGTCATTCGTTTGGAAACGATGAAGAAGGCGTCCAAGTTCTTGAAGCAGCTCTTCTCCGCCATCGTCACGGCGGTGAAGGAGAGGTCGATGGTGATGCGCACCAAGACGAGCGCCATGCGGACGCGCCTCATCATTTTCAGCATACTCCGCAACAATAAGCTCCTGATAAGCGCCATCAACAACAAGATCCACGCCATCGTGGGCGGCGGCCACAACGGTGTCAGGTTCACCAGTAGACATGGACGCGCCGAAGGTGAAGGACGTGATGACAGTGAGCACGGCAATGGCCACTACCTTCTTGTAGGCGGCGGCGGGGGTGGCAACAGGAAGGCCACCATGCTGCAGAGCTTGCCGAGCTTCGTCGTGGAGCAGGAAAAGAGGGCCGTCGTGCTGCTCAACAGCCTGCCGAGCTTCACCATGGACCGGGGCGGCGGCGGGGACTACGGTGAGCAGCAGTACGACGTCCTGGCACGCTCGCCGTTGGTCGGTGGCGAGGAGGAGGAGGAGGACAAAGAAGGCGGGAAGCAGCAACTAGCGAACGTGCCGCCACCGGGGTCGGTGATCGAGTTGGTGCACGGCGCGGTGGAGCACGGTGGCTCGGAGTTCAGGCTAGAGGACGAGATCGACCACGTCGCTGACGTGTTCATACGGAGGTTCCACGACCAGATGAAGCTGCAGAAGCTCGAGTCCTTCAAGAGGTTCTGTGAGATGCTCGAGAAGAATTAATGCAAGAGCCGAATAAGGACATTATGGTTAATCTAGTTACAAGATTAATGCAAAGGTTGGGGGTGTAACTTGAATAAGCGACATTTAAGGAAGTATGTGTTCTTGACGTGTGTGCCCTGAGGATTGAGGGTGTTTCAGAGAGACGAAATTAAAGGAGATGTGCATGTACTCATGTCCCTTTTTTTAGGGGAGAGTTGATGTACTGAAGTCTCATCACGGTAATGAAGCTTCATTAGAAGGAAGAGTATTCGTGGGTAGGGTAAGGTGGTGATCGGTTCGGCTGAAAGCTGAAAGTTTATGGTTAAAAATACTGTAGCGGCTGAAAAATGTACTGTAGCGGCTGAAGAAGGTACTGTAGTGGCTGAATGTAGTACTGTAGCAACTGAAATGCTGAACGTAATGATGCAATAAGCTGAGAGACTCGAGGAGAGAACATTGCACATATTAATGATGTTCGCAGACAAACGATGCCCAACTACATGGCACATACACGATACATAATTCTCTAAACCACCAAGGACGCCGCTATGAAGTCACGTGTGATGTTCATGAGGTCAGCGTTCGCGCTGGCAGGCAGCCCGGACAGGTGGTATGCGGGCGGTGCGGAAGATCCTGCAGACTGCGTAGCCATGTGGCCGGCAGGGCCCGCGCCCGACTCGGCGTCGATGATAAAGTTGTGCAACGCCATACAAGCTGTGATGATGCCGCATTGCCTCCGATTCTTGTAATTCGGAATCTTGTTGAGAATGCGCCATTTGCCCTTGCACATGCCGAACGCACGCTCGATGGCGTTCCGCAACTGCGAGTGACGGTGGTTGAAAACCTCCTGCATCCCCTCCGGATGGCTCCCATTGTCGAACTGGGATAAATGGTACCGCGTGTTGCGGTATGGAGCTAGGTAACCCAAGCGTGTTGCAAGTAGCGAACTTCAAAAGCGAAACTTACTCCACCCTTGTTGCCCACCGATCCTCACTCGCGTCTATCTTTGCTGTTCTTGGATCGACCCCAAGCCCCGTGGCACGAAGTTTCAAAGTTTTCTATTTGTTGTAATCACGAGACAGTTGCTCCCATTTGTTCTTCATCTGTTTGCTTGTGTATTGCAACCCAGTTCGTTCCGCAAATTTGCGCACAAGGTTCTGCTTCCCCTGCGTGTTCAACCGTGAGAATGGCCGGTTGTGTGCCTCCACCTCCTCGGCGCAAACTTGCAAGAAGACGTGCGTACTCTCATCGGTCCACATCGCGGGGGCCATCTGCAGGCATCGCGGGCAAGGGCGGTAGTCACATGCCCAAGGTGTGCACGGCGCGAATGTGAACCCGTAAACACTACACAGCCTGCCCGTATGACATACATGCAATGGCTCGGTAGGGACATGGCCATACCTGGATATGGCCGCGGCGGTCGTGCGGCGGAAGCTGCCGTCGGTTCGGGCGCAGATCCGGGGGGGAGCTCGGGCGGACCTTCACTGCCGACGGATGGCGGGGCCGCTTGTACGCGACAGTACAGACGCCGGGCTGCGACCTTGGTACCTCCCCTCGTCGGAGGAGCCGGCGAAAGCGGATCCGTGCGAGGATTCCCCTGGCCCAGATCTGCGCTGCACGGGAGGCGAGGCCGCCGCGGATGGGCACGGGGAGGCACCTACGGCGACACCGGGGGATGGCCGAACTGGCCGGCGCAGATCCGGACGCCACGGCCGGCGGCGGGGGGCGGACTGCCGGCAATCGCGAGAGCTGGCGAGCGGGGGCGAGCATTCCACAAAGGGGATCCAATGGAAGGCTGCACGGTTCGGTCGATTGGTTTATTGCGGCTTCGGCTCCGGACGGCTTCGGCTCCAGCACACAGCTTCGGCTCTACGCACTGTAGCAGCTCCGCCAAAGCTTTCAGCCGAAGCCTCAAGCCGCAGCCGGACTGAGCGCAGCCTAAATCTCACCTTTTCGGTAATGTTCGTTCTTTCAGATGGTCAGAACACCCAAGTTCAGCAAGGGACATTGTTAGTTGATTGGTTACCTTCAGCAACTTTCATATCTCATGGCAATACCACAAGGCACGCCAACAAGTGCGAAGACACAAAACTAGCTCAGATATGCGGCGCCATAGCGGCTGATGAGAAGCGCCACGAGTCTGCGTACACCAAGATAGTGGAGAAGCTCTTCGAGATCGGTCCTGACTACACGGTGCTTGTGTTTGCCAAAATGATGAAGAAGATCGCAATGCCCGCCCATCTGATGTATGATGGGCAGGAGGACAGCCTGTTCGAGCACTTCAGCGCAGCGGCTGGGCGTCTACACTGCCAAGGACTACGCTGACATCCTCAAGTTCTTGGTCCAGAGGTGGAATGTCGCGAGCCAAGATTCAGAACTATCTGGGGAAGGGAGGCGGGCGCAGGATTTCGTCTGCTCCATGGGGCCAAGATTCAGGAAGCTGGAGGAGAGGGCTCAGGCAAGGGCAAAGCAGGCACCGGTTGTCCCTTTCAGCTGAATCTATGGCCGGCAAGTGCAGCTTTGAGTAAGATTGAAAAATAAGTAGATGAAATCTTACAGTGATCTAGTGATGAGGATGTTGCTGTAATAAAGAATAACCTGGTCTTTTGCTGTTATAACTTACAGCAGAGTAGAATGAAAGTTAACTGGTTCAATATAAATTAGGCTATAGCTAGAAATCGTCTTTGAAATGTTTGGCTTCCGCACTGCATTCTTCCTCACCTGAATTCAGCTCATGCGTTCCTTGCCTAGCTCAATTGACGACACCCCATTGTATGTATACTAGGCATACTTGTGTGACTGTAAATGGGCCCGGTGGTTAGTGTGTCTTGCGCCGGTCCAAAATGGCTAGTGAGACATCAGGCTAGGTATAGGCCGTCAAAGCCGGATGCTGAAAGAGACAGGTTGAACAAACAGCTGTAGTAAATGTTCTGTGATCTTGTAAATTTGTATCCTTTCTTATTTCTGAATATGGTGCATCATACATGTGCTGTTGGTTTCTCGGATCACTTTTCAGCAACCGTCAGGAATCCTTAAGTTCTCTATCATGCAAACGATACTCATTTTTCATTCAATCTAGCATATTATGGGAGTATCATGATTTACTGAGAGCTTCCTATGAAAATTTGATGAAAAAACTTGTTGGCAATAGGTTGGTAAAAAACGACCATTATACAGAGAGTCATCATTAATATTACACATGAACTACTTATACAGGAATTCTTGAGAAGTAACTATCAATAGAACATAGGAAACAGAAAAACTATTATGAAGGATGATATGTGACACAGCTAAACAGCATTCTCTATATATGCAACATTCTGCGTATCTATATTCAAGCAAAGGGAAAACATTAACCTTTTATAAAATATTCAACTACGCATGCGTACATGCTTACATCGACAACAAGCACAGAAGGAAACGGTTCGGTGCAGTTTCTCCATGAGAATAGCCATCGTTGGAGATCTCTTCTTCATCCCTTCACAGTATACAGCATGGGCAGGTCTGAGAGGGAAAGAGATAGTCAATAAAGTTTCATTCTAGCATTGCACCAAAAATTTTGCTGAAAAATAAATAATGCTACTCTGTGGAACATTCAAGCAATTTGCCCACCTCACTGTACCAATGCAGTTTATCACCCTGAATTACCTGATGTAAACTTACATCTCCACGGTGTTTAAGAGGGATCAAAAGTTAGTACTCCATTTTAGTTCAGGTCATGACATTATATCCATGTTCGCAGTTATAATTGCCGTCATACTGGTGTCTGAGTTGAGTGTGGCTAAAGTATTCAGCTTTGCTCATGAAAAACGAATGAGCAGATTGCGCACCAGAGTAGGTTACTTTGGTTCTTGTCAGTATCTGGTGGTGAATTGGTATTTAGTTGTGCAAGTTGGTTGGTTCTCTGTCAGATATCTGATGATGAATTGGTGATTAGTTGTGCAAGTTGGTTGGTTCTCGTCAGATATCTGATGATGAATTGGTGATTAGTTGTGCAAGTTGGCTGGTTCGTATAAATTGTCTTGCCAAGAATACCCTTTATTATTTAGAGGTATGTGATATGTGGTTGCAATGCTGTTATCCAGCTAACTTGTTTCAGAAAAGAATAGCTAGGATTATCTTTGCTGCAATGCCTGGTCAGTGGTCAGCAGCTCACCAAATTGGTAACACTAATGACAATGTTGAAACTGGAAAATATGAGACTGAGTTGATAAGTTGTGTAACACAAACTCAATAAATCTTTTCCAAATATAACAAAATTAATATAAGACAGCTGAAACTGTTCAATCTAAATCTACAATTTAAATCAAGAGCATTCAATAATTAGACTAAGGCTTTCCCATTAAAAAATAATTAGACTAAGGCTTACCACTAAATTGTTAGACAAATTGAATCATACAATGTACATGTATTATAGTGACTTTCATATCTGCATGTTCTTCAGTACTTTTTTTTATTGATATCATATCAGGAATTTGTGAATAAGAAGTGTGATACACTAAACCAAGGGACCATAGTGTCACCATACTAATAGTGCAGGTGAAAAATAAACCCGTGATATGTTGGTTGGTTCATCTAAATTTATCTGATAGTGATTAATTGTGCAAGTTGGTTGGTTCATGTAAAAACATCTTCCCATGAATTTAGTATTCAGAGGTATGTGATCCATGGTTGCAATATCCAGATAGCTTGTTTCAGAAAAGAATAGCTTGACCTTGCTGCAATGATTGGTCAGCACTAAGCAGTTAACCAGATAGGTACTAAATGACAATGTTGAAACTTCAAAGTATGAGACTGAGCTGATAGGTTGTGTAATAAAAACTCAATAAATATATCTTTTTCAAATAAAAGAACATAAATATCATACAATTGAAACTGTTCAGATCTCAATTTACCAATTAAATAAATTCACCACTACTTGGCTAGACAGAGTGACAGACTGAAGAACTCAATCTGCACGCCTTGTGGTTGCGAGTTATGACTGATCAAATATTTTATTCTGTATTTGCATGTTTTCCAGTGTTATTTGTATTGAAATCATATAATTTTAGAGTTAGTAATCTTGTTTAGTCGTATTCGAGTCGGTTTGTCGTGGTCGTAGCCTTGTACGAGTTTGTTTCAGCGTACAAGTCAGTTTTCGAGTCCGTGTCGTAGTTGTCTCCGTGTGGTAGTCGTTGTATTGGGTATAAAAGGCAGAGCCATGTAATGAGAGAAGGAGAGGAAGCGAACGGGGTGATCGAAACGAGAGGGAGAGAAATAAAGAAAGCGGAATGCTTTGGATCCCGGAAAAATATCGAGTTCGTCGTTTTCACAGACGTGAAACGAGTTACGACCACGGAGAGTGGAGGTGTCCGACTCCGGCAGCTGCGAACAAAGGGGGCATATGTGCTGGTTCGGCCACCCTCGTCTGGCCAAACGATCTGCCGTCCACAGTCTGTTTTGTATGGCGAGCCAGGCGAAAATTTTGCATTTTTGGGGCGCCCAAGTTTTCCAAACTATGTTGTTCATAAAACTCAGTAAATATTTCAATCAGTGGTCCAGCAAAGGATCACTAGTTGTAAGATTCTATAACCCATATTTAATTTATGTTGTTATATATTCATATATCTACATTGATCAATCAGGTATAATAACAGAAGCTACAGATCAAGATGCCAGATAATAATTGGTCATATTTTCTCTGATTTGTGCATGAATTATACAAAATGATACTGGGATCTGTGTTATTGTAGGAGCAGTTCAACAATTCTATTAGAGGCTAACTACTAATCAACACTAGGGAGCAGCTTACACAAACCTGTTTTACTTTATGTTCCTGGTTGCCACTAGAAGATGGTGGTTGCTTGACAGAAGAGTTCGGCGATAATTTATCCTTCCTCACCCTGTTGAAAATTCCAGTATACTTCTCGCCTGATGCCGCATTAGAGTCATCCCAATCGCCGAATGGCGGTACAGCCACTTCATCTTCAGCCTGGATTCGGAAATGCAAAAGCGCCAGCACATCACTCATCAGAAACTTCTAACGCAGCATATATACACCATTTCTGAAGGTACAAAGGAAAGAAGGAACTGAGAAGAAGAGGGTACAACTTCATGGTCTCGGCCTCCTTGCTTCCCTCTGCTCCTTCCAGGAGTAAGTGGAGCATGGCCTTCAGATGAGGCCCGCCTTTCTGGAGTCTGCACTCCAGCTGATCTGTGCTTAGGCCTTGCTGGATTGGCTGCTTGCATTGGAGAGGCAGCCCCAGCAGTAGGTCTGTAAGGGCCTCTATGTGAGCTACCGTAACCACCTTGGTGGTGCAGGTGTTGTTGGTGCTGTAGATTCGCATGCCTCTGAGGAGAAGGTTCGCGGTGGAGAGGGGATCCAGTAGGTTGGGGATGATCAGTTTCAGGCTTTCTTGCATGTGGCTGGAACCTGGGTTTTTGGTCCGAGGCTTCAGGTGTGTAAGCGGATGGATGCAACGGTGACTTGCGAGGAGGTTCATGGTTTCTTCTTGGATCACTTGGGTTGGAAGAAACGCCGGTTTTCTTGTTCCTCCGCACGTCCTCGAACTTCTGCGTGTAAGGGGTGTTACCAGTTGTCTCCCAGTCCCCAAATGCAGGAATTCCATGTTGCTGTTTGGACCAAATGATTTAATAAGCTTGTTAATGTGTGTAGGATTTTGATTCTTTTGGTGAAACCAAGTAACCAACTGAAATAAGGAAGATCTTGGAAACATCCCAAGGGATATTGCAGACATGGTGTATGCTCTCGATTGCAGGGTAGAGATAAATTACAGTTAGTTCTAAGCAATTCATGGCTGAAGTTAACTCCAACAAATTACAGTTAGAATTCTTACATGCAGAATTGGTCAATGATAACTTGCTCCATGAAGATTGGAAAATTCCTTCACGATTGAAGAATAATCGATAGTAACAATAATAGCTCGATAAATTCAGCATCAGTAAAAAAAGGCTAAGGAATACTATGGAAACAACAAACAGACCAAAAGTATTCCAGTAACTATTCTGTGATCCAAAAGTACGTATGAATAATTTGCATCCCTAAACCATAAATACTCTATGTTATGTTCCCTGAATTTGACATAATGTTCTCTATGGATGTGCCTTTCCCCTTCATCCATATCAATGTCAAGAAATCCCTAGCACATAAACTAGACAAGAATTACACTCCCCAAGCATCAACATTTACTAGTCCCATTATCCCATATATCCATAGATGTTAGGCTTTGTACTAAAAAATATATACTATAAAAAAACCAAACATGAAGCAGATTAGTGGCTCAGTACTATAACCAGCGAAAATTAGACCAATCTGATCAAGATAGGTGCGCATGCAATAAAATTTGAAGTTAGTTCCTCTTTAACTGGTTAATCAACCGCCAACAGAGTAAGAAACATCAATAATAATTAAATTGCATCATGCTACAAGCCTGAAACCTAAGTACCAGTAACTCAAAACTGTTCTACAATAAGTACGATGGGAACAAGCAACTCACCGCCATTAGCCACTTTGAGCTCACCACAAACAGAGATCCAGTAGGAGAAAAGTGCAGTGAAGCCAATCCTCCAAAAATAGCTAGAGGGTGCCAAATTTTCTGTCTAAGAACGACCAAATCTACACACGTTCTCTCTCTGTCAAAAGGAGCAAACAAATTACCCCTTTTCTCTCAATTACCCTGAGGCGCCAAGATCAAATTCACCAAAAAGGAAAACAAAAAAAAAGGTATCTTTCACTCCAAAAGCCCCCAAAACAACTTAAGGTTCCTCATTCACCAAATCCAATGAGAAAAAGGATTGAAGGCAGCTCTTTTCACTCGGATTCCTTAAGGGGACAAATCGAACAAAAAGGTTCCAAGAGATCAAGAACCAAAATTAGTTCCTTTCACCTCAGTTCCTCAAAGAAAAAATTCTCAAAAACATCAGCAAAAGATGCTTCCTTCCACCCTTGTAAACTCTTGAATTAACCAACAGAATACCCCCCAGCAAGAGTGAAACTACTCATTCTCAAAACAAGCAGAATTCTCCGAGAAAGCAAAATAAACCACCCAAGAACCCGTCAAAGCAGGCTTCTTCGCCCTAGACCCCCCCAAGAAAGCAACCCAAATCCACCCCGATATCGAAAGGCCTCTCCTTTCACTCAAATCGTTCAGAGAAACACAAAAAACTCTGCCCAAAAGCCCAAGTTTTCTCAAGAAAACGATGCAATCATCTTCCCTAGAAGCAGTCAAAGTGCAGGTGGTCCTTCAACTCAAATTCCCTCAAGAAAGGAAACAAGCCACCTCAAAATCAATCAAAGAAGGCTCATTTCATCGCCCTCCTCACCCCCCAAGTGTGTGTGTATATATACACACACGCTCAGAAGCAGAGAAGGAGGAGGAATTCGAGAGGGGAAGGAGAGTGTGTGGGGGAGAAGACAATAAAGAAGGGGAGAACGGAATAGAATGCCGTTAACGACGAGAGAGCGCCACTGTTTGTTTTATTTGAAGCCTTCAAAGCTCCTGTCTTTTTGTTTTTATTTATTTATTTTAGGCTTAAATCTATTGCATATAAAATTTATTTATTTTTATTTATCTCTACTGGACAAAGATTAATTATTGTGGATGTAAACTAGCTCAAGTCAAGTCTCTGGTTTGTCTTTTTAAGTAAAAGACAGTTTTTTTAGCGTACAGAATTTGATGTCATCTAGAAAGTTAAGCATAAGTCTGCATGCAGTTGGAGGGATGTGTCTTTTTCATCTATATGAACGCTGTATTTCATTTATTTTATGCTCATCTTCTATTCCATCTTGTGACTTAAATTTTAAGTACAAACCGAAGAAAGATAGAGGTTACTGGAGCCTTTCAAAGTTCAATAACTAAATGCATATGTGGTTGCTGGTTTGTCCTTCGATTTTTCTTGCCCTTGGCCCTTATTTCACTCCAGTAGTCTTACATATAGTAGTATCTAAATTAACTTATTCCAGAGACATTTTTTAACTTGGTTGGTTACGTCATTTAGGTCCTTAAACCTGAACGTCAGATCACCTCATACTGCCAGCGACTGTTCAAGTCAGTCTATTCGTTTTTACCCTAACTGGGAAGTAAAATGCCAGTCCTTGGGGATTATGCATGTGATTGAAGAGCTAAGCCTACAGATGTCGACATCAGTTATTGTGTCGTGGCAAGAGTAGAATCCTTCTTCTTTGGGTTTAAATTTTGGGATTGGAGCATCTGATTGATGTTGACAACTCGACATGCATATCCTCCCCTTGTCGGATGGTTTGTTAGTCAGTGATTGATCGGTGAGTCAGTGATACAGGTATTTTGGCAACAATCAGGTCATGGGGCCTGTTCTTTTTGGCTGCGGCTTATGGTTTTTGGCTGAAATTTTTGAATTTTAGCTATTTACAGTACAGATTACGGAGAGATCGATAGTCACTTGCGATTTTGGCTGGTACAGATGTTAAGCTTTTAACGTGTACTACATTTAACTTGTAGACCCCATCTTGAGAAAATACTCCATTTAAAAGTTAGGTACTGTAGCAGCTGCGAGAAGCCAACCGGCTTCTTCACTGCCGAACACCCCCATGCTATCAAGCTCCAAAAAATCATAATAACACCCCCGGAGGCTGTAGCTATGATCAGAGAGGCCGTGGATGCGAAGGGAGCACCGTCGCCAAGATAGGCATCAACAAGGTCTTTGGTGTGAGGGGCATAGCCGTGGAGGGCATGTCACTTGGGACTGCATGTCCATCATGGCCCTCCGCGAAAGCGTCACAACGGGAACAAACCTAAGACGACTATGCATCGGTGATAGTGCACATTCAACAGCGCCTAGAGGCATGCCTCATCCAACCTCCTTCGGCCGTGTTGCGAATCCAAGGCCCGGAGCCCGCCCCCATAGGGTCACTAATTCCATCTCAGGTGGATCATCGCTCTACTTCCCTTCGAAGAGACAACGAAGGGCCTACGCTTGTCGCATCTATCATGTCGTAGCATACCCCATGCATATGCTTCCGGAATGGACTTGCGCAGACATCACGTTCACAGTAGAGAATACCGCGGGGTAGACTTTTCCCACCAGGACCCCTTGGTAATTGCAGCCAACATTGTGGGCTACGATGTGTGGCGGGTCTTGATCGATGGAGGCAGCTCCGCAGACCTCTTGTTTGCGGATGCCTTCGAATATATGGGCCTCCCTCAAAGCAGGATGGGGTTGGCAGGCATACCACTACAGGGCTTTAGCAGACAGCCAGTCAACGCGTTGAGGCAGATCACACTGGAAGTAGTCTTCACGCATGGAGAGCAGAGCATACGTGAGGCCATTACCTTTGACGTAGTGGACCTGTAGTACCCCTACAACACTATCTTAGGAAGGGCTACCCTTAACGTATTTGGCGTAATCCTGCACCATAATTACCTATGCATGAAGCTGCCAAGCCCCAGCGGAGTCATCATGATATTGGGTGATCAAGACCTCGCACGGCAAATCGAAGTTGGACCACGAAGCCCACACCAGAAGGTTCACGTCGTCAGCAACGGATCCACCCCACCTTTGCTTCCAGAAGGACACCAAAACTGAAGCCGAGAGGTGACGTGAAGATGACGTCGCTCTGACCAGAGGACCCAATGAGACAGGTATCGATCGGAGCAGACCTCACCCCTGAGGCAAAGGAAAGGCTCATGGCCGTGCTTCGCAAAAACGTTGATATCTTTGCCTGGTCACCGAACGACATTTCAGAGGTAGACCACTCTGTCGTTGAGCATAAGTGCTTGATGAGTTTTTGTGCAAATATATCGACAGGGCAAATAAGGAGATATATGTTTGGTAAGAGAACTTTGGCATAATCGAATTAGAAAATGGCACATGAAACAAAACCACAAAGTAGTCAATGCATCGTGCCTTGTATGGCTGTGCACCGCCAATCGACCACTAAGCGCATACATCAAGATCAGCTCTTAAGTTCGTGGGTCTTCAACCACGTTGGGTTAACCACGTCGTGTCAACCATGAACGTCCTCGACCACATTTGCTTCAACCACTTTGTTCTGACTACATTGCTCCGACCACGTTGTGTCGGCCATGTTGTTACGATCATGGTTTTTCAACATCACGACCGGTTCGCTATGCGGTTTGACTCATGATTGCGATTAAGTCTCCAGAGTCTCCGACTACTCGCTGGCTCCAAGGCTTTTGGCTCTTGCAGGACACTCGGATACACCGAGTACTCGTCACACGATCATACACATGAATACTACCAACAAGAAGATTGATTCCAATGGTTGATGCGTGCGTAGCACCATGCGCTGCAAACCAATGGCAGCCCATGCAGCAAGAAAGAAAGAAAAGATTGGTTCTGAGTGAACCATATTTGCAATGGGAAGACGATTGCACCGTATCCCCATTTAAGTATTTCTCGGTAAATCTTTTCTGATATGGAAAGCACAGGTCTAGAAGGAAAGAATTGACAATCGAATCAGGATCTCGATCCTAGAAATCAGAGGTTGATTTGCACTACGTGAGGGCCACGTACATGGCATGTGACCCTTGCTCATGACTATAAAAGGAGAGACCCCGCAGACGGGAGGGGAGACATAGATGGATGGAGAGAGAAGAAGGCGCACACACCAACACACGCCGACGGTCAGGCCTCTAACGAACTCAGGCAGAAGGAGGAGAAGGTGAAGGAACCCAAGGAAACAATCTGCACGAGCCGAGGCCATGGTGTGATATGCTCTGGATGGTAAATAACTTCTCCCTTTCTCTTTCTCTACTATTAGCCATCTTGCATGTAGATGGACAGTGGCGTGTGGGGAAGATTACCAAACTCCACGGTCGTGGCCGATAATACCTCCATTAAAGTACCTTGGAGCTCATCGTTGAGCAGCCCGTGGCTGCAACGAAAGGGCCGTCAAGGTTGCTTATCACTCTTCGATTCCATGGGTTTAAAGCATTAAGTCCCACACTCTTACATGTAGCTCGTGCACCCCGGCCAAGCTGCACGGCTGTGATGATTCATCATGTACCAGGTTTATCCTGCTTGTACCTCTGATCTGATGATAGCTCCACAAGGCGAGGCAGATGGTGCAACTCACAGATGCCTCCAACCACTTGTTGAAGCTGGACGCCACCGACCGCTGCTCAAACTCGGACGCTTCCGACCGCTTGTCGAAGTTAGACGTCTCCGACCGCTACTTAAAGATAGATGCCTCCAACCGCTTGGCGAAGACAGATGCCTCTGACCGCTTGGCGCGGATGGACGCCTCCAACTGCTTGTCGAAGACAGACACTCCCGACTGCGTGTCGAAGGTAGACAACTTTGACCACTTCTCGAACTCGAATGCCTCCGACGGCTTGTTGGACTCAGACGACTCCGGTTGATTATCGTACATGAGTACCCTTGATCGCTTATCGTGCTTAGACGTCCCTGACCAACAGTAATATTCGGTCACTTATGACTGCTCGCCAAACTTGAGCATCGTCAACCGTCTTTTGTACTTGGACGTCTCTAACCATCTGCAATATGCGGTCGTCTATGACCGCTCGCCGTACTAGAGCATCGTCGGCCAACTTTCGAACTCAGACTTCTTCGACTGCCTTCAGAATACAGGCGCTTTCGACTACCTGTGATACTTGGGCGCTTTCAACCGCCTCTGATACTCGAACGCTTTCAATCGCCTCTGATATTTGATGGCTTTCGACAATGGACAACTTCAGATTATTTTCAACCTCCGATGAATTTTGACCAGATGGATTTCGACTACGGACTTCTTTTGATGGGTTTTGACTACGAACAACTTTCGATAAGGGGTTTGACCATGATGGTTTTCGACCACATACAACTTCTGATGGGTTTCGACCATGATGTCTTTCGACCACGGACGCTTTCTGATGGATTTTGACCACGATGGCTTTTGACCATGGACAACTTCCGATGGATTTTGACCGCGATGGCTTTTGATCACAGATACCTTCCGATGGGTTTCGACCACGGACAACTTCCGATGGGTTTTGACCACGGACGCCTTCCAATGGATTTTGATCACGATGGCTTTCGACCACGGACAACTTTCAATGGGTTTCGACCACGATGGCTTTCGACCACGGATATCTTTCGATGGGTTTCAACCACAGACAGCTTCTGATGGATTTCGACCACGATGGATTTTGGCCACGGACGACTTTCGATGGATTTCAACCAAGATGGTTTTTGATCATGGACATCTTTTGATGGCTTTTGACCACCATGGCTTTCGATCACGGACAACTTTCGATGGGTTTCGATCACGATGGCTTTTGACCAAGACAACTTCCGATAGGTTTCGACCACGGTGGCTTTTGACTACGGACAACTGTCGATGGATTTTGACCACGATGGTTTTCGACTACCAGCTATTTTCGATGGCTGATGGCTTCTGACTTTTGATTATTAATCACTCCCTAATACCGATGGCCTTAGGCTTTCGAGTAGTCTTTTACTTGGTCACTTTTGACCACGTCGTCGCTTGACCCTGGCATTTTGTTCTGCTGGTCTCATCACTCGGACTATATCCATGGCACCGATTCTGCTGCTATTATCATTAGATCAGTCATACTTGACGTGAATCATGCATACTTTTAGTCGTCTTAACTTTACGTGACGTTTGATACTGATGAGGTCGAGCGGCACAGGCGGGCGTAGCCGGTGTAAAGGCTACGCTATCAATGGCCCTATAGACCTACGAGGTTATAGATTATGCCAACGCATACATCTACATTAATCATTCATCACATGCATGGAGAACGTGAAACGAAGACTGAAGACGACGACCAAAGCGTAGCTTAATCGGAGATATTCTGTGGGTTCGCCCCACAGATGTAATTAACCAGGAGCCTTCTGAGACCCTGGGAACCAGGAGATCACATCGCCTATGTCAGATCTGCTATGCAAAGCAGGCCATGGAGTGCACATATATAAAGGGAACTTATAATTTTGTTATTCTCCAATAAATAATAAAATACATGCTTTCCTATCTTTCTGGTGTTTATTTATTTTTATGTACTTTAGTACACTGGCACGCCCGCACCTTATACCCCGAGGTAACAAATCCAAGAGCGATTTTTCGCGTCAAACAATAAGCTAGCGGTACGCCCCGACGCGAAGCCAATCGAGCGGCAAATGCGACGCATGTCCCTGAATTGTCAAGAGGCTGCCAAGGCAGAGGTGACCAAGTTAAAGTCCTCCAGCATAATCAGGGAGGTGATCCACTCCGAGTGGCTCGCCAACCCCGTGCTAGTAAAAAAGTCCAATGGAGACCGACGAATGTTCGTCAACTTTACTTATCTCAACAAGGCATGCCCTAAGGACAATTACCCCCTGTCGCGGATCGATCAGTTGGTGAACGCATCAGCAGGATGTGAAATGATGATACGGATGTATACTCTAGATACCATCAGATGCGGATGGCAAAGGACGATAAGGAGAAAACAAGCTGCATAGTACCCGACAGAACGTACTGCTTCGTCAGGATGCCCTTCGGGCTCAAAAACGCAGGGGTCACATTTATCAGACTCGTCGTCCTCGTTCTCGAATGGTAGTTAGGATGGAACGTGGAAGCCTATGTCAAACCGTAGTTTATTGTACATGTGACTGCAGGTTCAACGACGGCGGAGGTATTTCTCGGCCAACCAAACGCACTTCACGGAAGCCAGCGTGCTTGACCAGAAAATAGAACAAGACATGACGGGAGAAGATGGCAAAACCTCTTCCATATTAGCAGGTTCTTATCCACTACTAGTAGTACCCATGCTGAGAACGTGGCGTATTCTCAATATTATATCTTTTTTTCCACCACAAAAAAAAACTAGGTACGTTGATACACAGACTCGAGAAATTGGCCTGCCAAGACTCGAGAATTCCACAGACAAAAGTCTGTACAAGAAAGAGTATTGTCTTTTGCGTGGACCAAATGAAAGATCAAAGTCGATGCACGAACAATGTTGAACACGTGGTTGAATTGCGAGCTTGCAAGCGGATCAATTCAGCTCAGTTTAACGGGCATGAGAATGGATCAATTATTCCACTAGTATAGTAGTATGCATCATGTCACCTCGCAACTTCGATTGGAAGAAAAACACAAGGAAAACTATAGCGTAGTTAATGGTCTGGCAGTGCTGTACTGAGGTGCTCAATGTCATCTTTACCGGTTCAAACAATTGCTATGGCACATGCACCAAACCAACACGACTAAATAGTGCATTGAATTCTGTCTTGTGTGCTCCCGTAAGTTGTGCACGTCATTGATATCGAGACATTGACCGGCAAAATTTCGATCCTTGAGTTGTCGTGTGAAATAATATAACAACAATAACAAAATCTTTTTTTATCTCAAATACATTATGGTAAAGAAAAAAATAAAACCTCCTTAAAATCAAATAAACAAGAGTCTTACAATAAAACTTACAAGATAAAAACTCTAACTTTATAAGTTATAGTGTAAAATAGTAAGCACATAAAAAAATAGGGAGTCGCACCACGAAACCTTCAACGAAATCCGCCTGTCATGGCCAGTGAAGTACCACGTACGTTTCCTTGTCAGACGTCGCATCGCTGTTCAGAATTCAACTCGTGTGTTTTTGGCCCCCAACAAATTGAAGAGGCTGGCGTAGCGTGCCAATCCTGTCGAGAATATTTCGACGACAAAATCAATCCACCGATCGATTCGATCTTTGCATCCACATATATATAACACACACACACACACAAGTAAATAGTAATATATATTAAGAATCACAACGTGATGAAAATTTGTGGTTTGTATTGGGTGTGTTCACAAAAAAAAAGATGATGTGCTTGGAAGGGAGTGACCAAGAATTAATCGAGTCAGTCAAGGTTAACCAGTGGCTAGCAGTAAATGGAACGTGCAAAATTGCACAATGAAAGGGGTTCAGCATGCATGAGTTTTTAATCTGCTCACGTCACGATTCAAAACATGCCTCCCAGCAAGCGAATTTTCCAAAGTAGAAAGAGACAGCAACGAAAACTTGTTCACATCAGATCAGTTTGGGCATGAACATGAACGACCCACCAATTAAAGGAAACTTAGGGAAGGGCTAAAAATTCATGCATCTCTGTATGTACCTTAGCAATGTATGGAATAAATATATCTGTAAATTCTTTGAAGTTCATTCGAAATCGTGAGATCTGACGACGAGAACTGACAACAGGTGCAGAAATCTACCGTTCGCTCCAATGTGAACGCTATTGAGCTTCAAGCAAGAGCGAAACAAAGAGATTCAAGTATACAATGGGATTTTTATGATTCAAAGGGCTCCAAAGAAGGGATTGGTGATGGCGGAATTCAGCTCGGCTCCAGCCGTATTCAGGACAGCCTTGTCAACCTTGTCCCTTGCCAAAAACAAGAACTCGTTGCCTTCGAGTTTCTCAAATCCGCAGAGCTCAAGGAACTGTATGCCCCCATGCAAGTTTCCAACTCTCTCCTGTAAGGTACAAAAACAGTTTGATTATCAATCTCACGTTGTTCAGCAGTTATAACAGAGCATTTTACCAGCCCCAGTAATAGCAGTTTCACCTGAAATGTAGCATTGCTGAGTCTGATCTTTCTGAATTTCTCCTCGTCAGGATTTCTAGCTACGTTTCCGACGTAGGTAAGGAGGGTTTGAAATGCCCTCTTTACTTTAGCATCATCATCCTGTCACAAAATTGGTCCCAGTGTTAGGTTAAATTCAATGTCAAATAATATGATTAAATCAATATAGTCTCCACAGCTTATTTTATGCAAGTTACGCAAAATCAGCATCACACAACTAGTGCAGTTTGTTTAAGGCATGTGTATACATTGGACCAATGTATAAAACATGAGCATATATGCCCATGCAAGAGATATCGTAGTCCTTTCAATGGCATGCAGATATATTGGAGAAAATATGCCCTTCTTTGCTGATACTATGGTTGAACATGGTTTCTCCACAATTTTGTGACATTATCCTGTACATCCAACTCTCTCCATGATTGTCTTTTTTCATCACCGTAGAATTAATCATGCTTACCGACCTGCAATTCACTAGGTGATGTGCAACACAACATATACTGGTTGTTACCGTTCTTCTACGATTGCTACGTCTAGAAGATAAACTACAGGAGGAACACAAGTTTTTGGTCATCTAGCATAAGTTTACCATCTACTTGTATACTTACAGCTACAGCGTAGACAATGGCACAAATGCAACATTTTCATTTTTTGGTCAGAGGGCACATGACATAAAGAAACATGATAAGACTAAGCTACAGACGTCCAAAAACTTGCAACTTGTCACTATAACTTCAACAAGTACTAGAATTCTTAGGTTCCTCAACCTCATAAACTAAGGTATCTAGTTGTTACAACTGCAATTCTATTTACATATATTAAATGAACAAGTTTACGTGTCAAGCTTCTCCATTTGGTAATCAGTAGTTAACATGAAATGAATGGAGTTCCAAGGCAAATGTGACCAACACAATCAGGTGACTAAAGGACAACCACACATTATACCTTGTTCTGCTGCTTAAGATTTCGTAAACAATCCCTCATGTACTCTGCCTTTGTGGCTGGCCTGACAGGCAATGCACTCTGGAAATTCATAGACCACTGTTAAACAATGATAAAGAATAAAAACATTTCTTATCAAAATAATATGGTATCCTCTGCCCTCTTCAGTTCGGTTCTAAAGGCCCCTGCACAAGCTGCCCAACCAGAAATCAAGTAGGATTGACGTGGAAGAGAAGTTCTCTATTTCTCCTGAGAAGTGAGAAGTTCAAGCTTACTAGAAGAATTTGCCCACTTTTATCTCAGACATTCGATTTCTGGTCAACTCAGATGCTCAAAACGGTACACTGTACTGTTTCCGAATCTGGATCAACTGGTTATTATGGCAAGGAAATCCCAATTCAAAAGAAAATACCTTCTTCTCTTCAACAGGAGGTGGGGTGCTTGGTTTGGCAGCAGCTGGGTCTTCCGGTGGCAATCCAAGTTTTCTTCTCCTTTCAGCCTGAGAATTGGGGAAAAAAGAGAGGAAACTTTATAGGGCCCACTTACTAGAGTTTTCTTCATTAGTAAGAAAAGACAACACATGCAGTTGAATATCTCCAGGTTACATCAAAATAAATACAGTACTTCATACAGTTCTTACACAAAACAACAGAAAAAAATTACTAGTTACTCAACCAAACTACCAAAGCAAGAAGACTCCTGAGAATGAGATGGAAAAACCAAACACCTTATCCTCTTCCAGTTTCTGGCGGATCTTTTCTCTAGCTCTTTTCTCTTCCTCTTTCTCAAGTCTTCGCAATTCTATCATGCTGCAGATGGTGGGAAAAAAAGTCAAAAGGGATGGAGAACATGATATTATTGGTAGAAGTGTAGTAAAATAAAAAAGAAACAAAGAACCAACCGTTTCCTTTCATTTTCCTCCTCAATTCTTTTGGCTTCAAGAAGCTCTTTACCAATTCGTATCCGTTCCTAAAAAAAGCTTAATATGTGAGCCAAAATACTAAAAGAAAGAAGTACAAAAATATACCAGATGCGAAGGTAAGAAATAATAATAACACTAATGCCAAGGCCACTATTTTCTAATGTTGAACCAAGGCATAACTGGCAAATGTCGAGATCACATCATATAAAACATAAAATTAGTATTGACTATTGAGATAACATGCGCTAAATCTATATACATCTTAAATGCATATATAAGCATATTACATATCAAGGTAAAAAAATTGAGATCATACCTTCTCCCTTTCTCTTTCCATCCTTCTCTCTTCTTCTTCTTTCTTTTTACGAGCACGCTCCCTACAAATGGAGTGGATAATTTCAGTATGAGATGTCTTGTAAGAAAACAACATTTCGTAAAGGAAAATTCATTGGTGCCCAAGGGTTCCCACGCCCCCATTTGTGAAAAGTGCATGATGCATTGTTCCAAAAATACCAACAAAAATTAATGAATGTAGTAGAGATAAACTTATGCAAACCTGCAAAATTGCGATATCATATCCGTCTCTATTCAAGAACATACAGTTTAAATCAAAATTATATGGTCATAACCTATGGTTATTGTAATGTTACTCTGCACAACCATTATGACTTCCAAGACCTATGCAACTGGGGGCAAGTATTGCAAAAACACATTCCCTTTTAAAGGCAGTACTCAGTATTATAAAAATGCACAATTTGCCTGCTAGAAGCAATTATTGCCCAAAGTAATGCCTAGAACATTGCTTGTGCATAAAACTTTAGGGGCTCTATACTTGAGTTTTATATTATGGTTCTTTATTGAAGTTCAAACCACAAAAGGCCAAAGATAAAGAACACAAGTATCTAAATGTTAACTGATTCATAACCAGGGAAAAACAGCACTACAAACAAACAAAAAGTTATGTCGTTTCTAAAGAGAACTATTCAACCACCAGCCCATGATTCAAAAAAAAGGGTTCAGAAAAGCACCTTAGCTCCTGCGCTTTAATCTTCATTTCCTCAGGGGTCAGAGAGGGTTTGTTAGCCTCAGTTTTTGTATTAGCCGGCACCTGAGAGGCGAAAAAAGGTAAGCAACCTGCAGATGTTGGGTGGATTCTTTTGGGCTGTGGCTTTTGGCTTAAAATTTTGAATTCTGACTGTTCGCGCGCGAGAGAGAGAGTACGGAGAAAGAGATATTCGCATACGATTTTGGCCGATATAGATAAAGTCGGGACAGTGTTAACTATAATCGACTTATAAACCCCACATCGAAAAGATATTCCGTTTGAAAGCTAGTTACTTTAGAAAACCAAGAGATAAGCCCTACCGAACCCACCCGTTATGTGCTGGAGGAAAACATTTTTCTTGCCAAAGTGTGAGTATCACATAGAATGATAGAATACCTATTATTTCCCCATTGAACACAATTAGTGGATACTCAGTGGGATGTGAACTCAGAACTTAGGTAACCTAGTCAAATGTGCAAGTTGGTCCTAGACTCCTAGTTGTACATGGGCTGTACACATGGAAGCAACCATCAATGGAGCATTGGCAATTGAATGCAGCATCAGCTAAAGTTCAAACAGATAATGTGTACATTAAATGAGCTTTCCTTCAGAGCATTGAACACACTGAACAAAACAAACAATAAATAAAGCAGAAAAAAATTGGATTAGAGGTATCCTTATTCCTGAATGCATGGTAATGTATCTTATAGACACTTCTTGAAACATGCAGTATGTGAAAACATGTCATTTGGAAAATGTAAAGTAGCCTTAATTTGAATCAAAACCATTGCGTCTGGAAATTTCAAGAATAACATGTTTGATGTATCAAATATTAGAGTGTGCAACTAATCGTGATAAACTAAGGAACTATGATGCAATGAATACCAAAACAACTGCTGCTATCAAGCACATACTACTTTGTAAACATGGGACCAAGTTTAGCACCATCAGAATATCATAAGGAACAAATCTCTAATAAATAACAAATAAAATCATCATACCAGAGGCATTTCATCAATATCTGGATCCTCCTGGTGCTCAGAAAGCCAGTTAATGGCACCTTCAATGGTGCTATTACCTAAGTAAAAGTACATGAGCCCAGTAAAGTTATGAACATCATTGTCTTTAACCTTATAATTAGATGAGACAATTTCAATAAAGGCACTATAAAGTACAACTACAAAAGGTAAAATTTCTTGCCTACGCATTCTTATGCTGGTCCATTCAGATAGTTTAGTGATTTGATGCCACTACCATCTTCAACGAAATTTACCCAGTTAAGAACAGAACTCAACTTTAATGTGAGTCCTCAAAAGCATAACAAACATTTCAGCTTCCAATGTCATACGGGTGTTCGTATTGGCTACAGTCGATGGTTTTTGGCTGAAAATGAATAGTAGTGGCTGAAAAATATGGCTTTTAGAAGAAGGGGGTGAGTGATGGGAAAAGTGAGGAGAGATGCGTCCGCGAGACGGGAGCGAGAGAGTGGGTGCGTGATGCGCCCGTGACCTCCTGCCTTATCCTCGGAGCAAGGTGGGAGCGAGATGAGTGGAGAAGCCGTTTCGAAAAAACAGGTGTTCATATTGGCTTCTGGCTTCTCCAAGTAGAAGCTTCTGAGAAGCCAGAAGCAAAAGCCAATACGAACACCCCCATATATACATTTCAGTCCACAAGCACTACAGTACAGAAAATATGTTCAATTACACTTATAAAGGATCTTTTGGCTTGCCAAAGCACCGAGTAACAACTACAAAGTAAATAATTTTGATCGTACAAATGGGCGAAAAATATGTCTGGTTTCACATTATGCAGTAAACATAAGTTAAATAACAGCTCAATCTTGGATGATTCTCAATTCTCATGGAAAATACATGTATCTATGCTTCTACTAAATGATGGAAACTTGCCGACCAAATCAATAAAATCATAAGTACTAAAATACTTATGATTAATGATTTGGCCTGTGGGTTGCTTCCAAAGTTGAGCTCTAAGTTGCGCATAGATTATCAAGTAAATTAAGTTATGTCATCCCATGATTCGCATCACCTACTTGCAGCAATGCAAAAAAAAAAAAAGAGAAGAAACATCAGCCCTATTTGGGAGATCTTCAGCTTACAAGAGGCCATGCCAAACAGGATGCAGCTGGAGGGGCTTCTAAAATAAGTACAAGTCCTTTACCGAGGAAATTGAACCCCTATCCACCAGCTTCCAAAGGAAGCCAAAGCATCCCCAGAAAGGGCCACAGTAAAGTGTTCTTATCATAGGCAATGTCAAAGGAGTCAACGCTATGGCAATACATACCAGAGAAGTGAAGTGCCCTAGTGGCACGCGCCGTCGTAAACCCCATCGCCTCAAGGTCCACAAGCATCTCCTTGTTCACCTCCGGCACAACCATCTCTACCAGAATCGAACACGCCCCAATTACACACACTCCTCAACACTCAAAAGCTGTCACAGATCAAACCCTTTGTTCATCTCGAATTCGAAACCACCTTGCAGCTCGCCGCTTCCCGAGGCATCGACGTCCATGGACTCGGAGGCCGGCATCTGCGGCGCCTCGAGATCAATGGGCTTTGCCACCTCCATGGTCTTGTCCGTGAACTCCGTGTGGCCGGTGCGCTTGGTATGAAGGTCCACCTCCTGCGCGCCAGATCAAGAATCAAGATTGGATCAAGAACCGGCCAAGATGCGTCGAATTGGATCAAGAAACCACCGAATTCGATCGATAAACCGGGGGTATCTCACGGTCTGGGAGCGGCAGGGCTTGCCGCAGTCGGCGCAGACGAGGTTGAGGACAGCGTCGGTAGACTCGGAGAAGTTGGCGTGGGAGGTGGCCTCGGCGTGCGCCTGCGCCTCCTCCACGCTCCGCAGCAGCACGCCGCAGTCGCCGCACTGCAGCGATAGCCCCGCCATTGCCGCTGCGCCTTCGATTTCGATCGGCTCGATTCCAATCGATCGAATTTGCGGCAAAACGAAGTACTTTTTTTTTTTTGCGAGGTTTAGGAGTTCGGTGGGAAGACGAAGAGACAGCAGGGCGGACGGACGGTCATGTAAATAATTGCCCCGTTCTAGCTTGTAGCTTCTCCTAGTTACGAGCTTGTAGGTTCTACTAGTTAAATGTTTTTACAGTGAATTTATTGAATGTATAAAAAATTATGTTATAAAAAAATTATTCTGATCGATTAAAAAGTGAAGTGATGAGAAGTCGAAGAAACGTAACAATTGGAGTAGAACGGATGTACAACAACTAATTTATTCTTTTATAATAGGAATAATATTTCAGCAGCTGGTACCGTTTTAATGACGTGGGCTCTGTTTTGAATACGGTTTCCCTATTTTTCTTTTCTTGTTTCTACCGTGTTTTCGTAAATGTGATGTCTATCTATGATCACTTGCTCTTTGCTAGTAGATCTAAAATGATCCTAGATGGACGCCACATAGACAGAAACATGACAAGGATAGAAAAAGGAGAACAGGGAAGCCACATTTCTGTTTTTTGGATTAGTGTCGATGGGTTTCGACTGTGCTTTTGGAGGCAAAGACGGATAGACGGATATTGATATAAATGATTAACACGTTTTTGAACTTAGGAAACCGTTTAAAAAGCAGTTTCAAAAAGCCGTTTAGAGAAATCGTCCTATTTATTTCGGCTACCGGAGAAGCCACCACGTTTGCTCTACAGGGTTAGAAATTATCATGTTAATTAAAAAATAGCATACATCACTTATTTTGATGGATTCGAATTATAACAGTTTAGATTTATTATATTTTTATAAAGTTGAACAGTTCGGATACATGTTTCTAATTAGGCCCTAGTTTGTGTGTATCTTACAATTTTGATGCCTAAACTATATATTGGTTGAGCTTACCAACGTGAAAGAAAGAAAAAACAATCAACAACTCTTTCCTCCCAAAGTTATAAATTACTCCCTCCATTTCTAAATAATTGACACTTTGGACCATGATACGAAGTGTGATCAAAATACCCTTCAATAATATCTCAAATACGCATAACAAGGTAGAAAAGTGGCAGTGACAGGCAGGGTTAATAATGAATCCATATTTTCTAGCATATGTTAAGGTGGACGAAGCATGACTAGGGCAGCATCCTACTAACTCGGATCACCCATACAATTGAGGGTTTTCTCCAAGCAGCGTCTAGCTTTTAGAAGCCCGCTTGTAAACCGAGTAATTTCTCAAGATGATTTATATACGCTATTCATAGGAGTCGCTTTGAACGTAGTGATTTATCAATGTAAATATCCCTTACTTCCTCAATCTATCTTATAATCAGCCAAAAACCAAAAAAGTCACCGTACTTTTGAACAAAGCCTAAATAACATCACATCTCGGCCTAAATGGTCTCATGCAACCAAGCAAGCAACCCCCGGTTGCGCTGTCTTAGCTTGCAGCAAACTACCAATAAAACGAGTCAGGTCGAATCAGTGCAAGCAACCAGTCACACCATTGAGAGCCAGGTCGAACTAACGCACTGCCTACGAAAGACGAGATAAAATAGCGGTATCAGCGATCTGCAAAGTTGCAACTCGCAGGTAGAATGCAGTACTTCATCGGCGTGACAATTCACAAGAAACTGAAACTATACACAGAGGGGCTGAAACCAACACGCTCATTGCAGCTCCAAGGAAGACAGTAACATCGTCAAGCAACTCTGCAGCACTATCTACTTGTCAGCATAACCGAGCTCAGGGCGCCATCTTGTAGCTCAAAGCACTGTCCCAGATCATCCGTACCGCAGACTCCAGCATCTCCTTTAGAGAGCCCACCTCTTGATCACCATCCTGTGAAAAGAACAAAGTGACACAATTACTATGCTATTTACTGCACTGTCATCAGAAAATGTAACGGCGACTAATCCAATTTTTAAAACCCCCTATGTTGGTAGAAAACAGGATCTTAGATGTGAACATGACATGCAAATGCAATAGACAGTGGAGGCAGACTTCAGATTCTACTCTCGGTTTTTTTCCCAGGTTATTTGGGCATTAGGTACATGGAATTAGATACCTCAAAGCAAAATCAGCATAAAATGCAGACATGTAACCAAAGAGTAACTTGCTGAAGAACAGCACAATGCCATTATCTTAGGAGTAGGTTTACTAACCTCCAATCTCTCGGATATGCCAGTTAGTTTCAAGGTAACTTCGTTGGAAACTTCTCCAGTCAAGCTTCGGTGATCAAAGCGGTCAGCATGCCTTAGCTTGAGCCTCAAGGTCCCATTTCTCCAAGCTTTGTACTCTGTATGCCACACTCCAACTATGCTGAACCTCTCGCCAATCGACTCTTTCCCAAGTGGCCATCTAAGCCCCCCTTTGACATTAGGATCAATAACAGCAGAAGACACCAAGCTCTTTATGGCATCTTCCACTTCAGCCTGCAAGTGACATCAAATGAGTCTGCAAAAGATAAGCTCATAAGTCATAACATAAAGGATCAAGGTATTTCCAATATGAACTCACGTCTAAGTTCTTCAGGATTCTTTTGGTACACAACATCAGCCTTAGATCGAGATCTTTGAACAGACAGGATATGTCTTCCACCAACTGTCGTACCTGGTTCAATTCAACCTGCACAAAAGTAACAGCAGGAAAGAATGAGAAGCCAAAGTATTGTTAACTACTGGTTTAAATTGATTACATTTGAAGAATTTAGCAACAATCCACACTATGCCAATCACATTTCAGAATCTAAGCAACTGCCCCTATACAGGACATTAATGAAAATTTGCATATTTCCTCACCTATCTACAGCGAACAATTCTGCCAAACAAATATATGCAGTAGAATAAAGATAAAATGTGATAGCGCCGTATGAGGCAAAAATGAATTATAATCACGTGGAGTTAGACAACATGTGACGGTCACTAACACAATCTCTCTTCAATTCCTTTCTAGCAAGCTGCCATGTAAGCAAAATACATAGTACCTTGTAAATAAACAAACCTACCAGGCCGTGTTTCACTTGTTGATGCAGGTACTGAGTTAGAGAACATAAAGGGTATAGAGACAACTGCCCAAGGATATACAGCAATGAACAAGAAAGGCGACTGCTTCAGAGAAAGAAGGAAACACCGCCCCCTTTCTATAACAATATACAGCTACTTGAGGAGCCATCAGCTATCTAATTCAATGAGCGGACACCAAATACAGCGGTACGTATGCGGTGAACATTTTTTATGTGTGCCTGCTTCTCAATATCCCAAAAATTCGTACAAATCAAGACAACTATGATAGCTACAATTGTAGCATCGTACATCATCTTGATGCTAACTTGGCTTGTCTTGGCAATTGGCATTCGTAATGGCCAAGCATAAAAGGATAAAACTATTTATTATCCCCAGATTTCATACTGTGTATTTAGCATTCACCCTCATAAAAAATCAACGCACTTAGAGGTTAGAGCCGAAAGTAAACTGTGACACAGAAACTCCTAAGATACAGACCCACTATAAAAACAAAACTAGAAGCTAAGGATAGAATGGTAAGCACACCTTATGGATTACAAGCTTCCCATCTTCCTGCACGGTGCATTTGCAAGATAATGTAGAATCACTTTGATGCTTGTCAAACACCTATCATGCATTTCCAGGCCCCGAATTCATTCACTCATCTGAACAAAAAAAGCAAGGATAATTCTCAAATTACAATTAGACGTGCAAACCTTGACATGGTAGTGCTCTTTCAATGAATCGAACTCCAGCCCCATCCTCTTCACAGCGGATCGCTCCATATCATCCGAATACTCCTTGGGCACATTCGTATAGAACGATTTATGGACCTGGCTCCTCGAGCCTTCTTCCCCTGCTTTCGCGGCTTCGCGGAGCGAGTCCAAGGAGACGGGTGATCCACCGCTACACAACATCATTGACGTTAGCTCTTTGCAATCAGCATTCATCACAAGGTCATGCGAAGCACAGCTCCAAGAAATGGCAAATGGGATGGGTAAACGAAGACTCACGGTTGGAAGAGCACCTTCCCCACCCTGGCCACGAGGCTCAGCTTCACCTCCTCCTCCTCCTTGGGCACATCGCCCGCCCTGACCCTCTCCGCCGCGACGAGGAGGTCCGGCAAGAAGCGCTCCGCGATGGTGGCGGTCGCGGCCTCCGCAGAGCCGGAGGAGCCTTCTCGGGAGGAGGAGACAAGGGCGAGGGGCTTGGCGCCGGTCTTGCGCTCGATGGGGTCGCAGGGGAAGGGCTCGAGGCGGAGCGACTCACCGTCGTCGTCGTTGTCGGGGGGAAAGGGCGGGAGGGGGGACCAGCGGGAGACGCAGCCGGAAGCGTGGATGATCTTGTTGGACTGGCGGGGGTGGAGGTGGCGGCCGCCGCGAGGGGAGGATGTGAGCGAGGAAGGGGCCGGGGCCGGGGCCGGGGTGAGCGTGGAGGTGCTGGAGTGGCGCTTATGGGGTGGGAGGTAGGCCATGGCCGCCGGCGGTGGGCGAAGAGGTTATGCAGCCGAGCGGAGATGGGGAAAGCTGGCGTATATCAAAATTATATTATATCATTACATTTATAGCTATCTAAAAATACCTTCATGAATTGATGTATACTTTTATTACTGAATTTTAATATAAATTTATAAAACACTAATAGTCAAAGCCACGTAAATCGCAAAAAACCAGAAGTTGGGACAAAGTTGCTCTTTTCGACAACTTGTCACCCACAAATCGATGGACAAATGGAGGTGGTGAACCGTACACTCTCAATGCTGTTAAGGACAATGATAAAAAAACTTAAAGGAGCGGGATGATTGTCTACCGTATGTTGAATTTGCATATAATAGAGCAGTGCATTCTATAACTTAACTGTGTCCATTTGACATGGTGTATGGCTTTAAACCGATCACACCACTTGATTTAATGCCACTTCTATTACAAAAACGTGCAAATATGGAGGCTTTTAAACGTGCTGATTTTGTGAAAAAAACTTCATAAAAAAACTAAAAAGATAACTGAAAAGAAGGTACGTGCTTATGCTTCTAAAGCTAACAAGTCTAGAAAGAAATTGTTGTTTGAACCAGGTGTTTTAGTGTGGATACACCTTCGCATAGAACACTTTCCGAAGAAGCGTAAATCAAATTTGATGCCCCGTGGTGATGTTTCTTTTAAAATACTTGCCAAAATTAATGATAATGCATATAAAATTGAGTTTCCAAGAGACGATTAGAGGTAACTACTACTTTTAATGTTGCTGATTTATCACCATTCTTCAGGCAAGACGATATAGAGTCCAGGACGACTCTTTTTCAAGAGAGAGAATGATGAGGACATTACTACTACTATGTCGTCTACTTCTTCGAGTGTTCATGAAGAATCAAAAGGTTCGATGACTAGAGCGAGACCCAAGCTTTTAAATAAACAAGTGAATTTGTTTCTTAATGAATTTTTTATATTGATAAGAATAGTATTCTACCTTATATAAATTGTTTGTGTATTCTCACGTTTCAACACATTAAAGATGCTAGAATCAAGGCATAGGAGGAGCACGAGGGAGAGCAAGCCTAAGGGTCAAGGATTATACAGCGATCATGGATTTCAGGCTCCACGACATGGTGAAGGATTACTTAACCAGTCCATCTTCTCGTCGTCCTCAATTCGGTCTCGCCTTCACCATCACGGGGAGCCCGTCCGCCATCCGCAACGTCAGCGACGACACCTGCCGCGGCCGGTACGCGCCGTCCACCTCCAAGTCGAGTTCCTCCAGCACGCACGCCACGATAGACTTCATCTGGATGTAGGCCATCTCTTTCCCCAGGCACAGCCTCGGCCCCGCGTGGAACGCCAAGAACCGGAACGGGCTGTCCGGCCGGAACGTCCCGTCCGCCGGGTCCAGCCACCGCTCCGGCCGGTACGCCCGCGCGTCGTTGCCCCACACTGCCTCCATCCGCCCCATCGCGTATGAGTTGTACGCCATGAAAAATCCTGCTCCCACCGCGGTGCCGTCCGGCAAAACGTCGTCGGTCGTCGCGTTCAGCGCGTTCACTGGCACCGGTGGGTACAGCCGCATGGACTCCGTGACCGCCGCATGCACGTAGTGCATCTCTCTCAGATCATCCAGGTCGAAACCGACCTTGGCAAGATCGCCGTGTCCACGGCGGGCGCGCACTGCTGCGACCTCGTCTCGGATGCGGTGCTCCACGTCCGGATGCGAGGACAGCAGCCAGAAGAACCAGGTGAGCGCCGAGGACGTGGTCTCCCGCCCAGCGAGGAGGAAGCTGATCACGACGTCGCGGAGGGCCACCTCAGTGTAGCTCTCGTCGTGGCTCGCGATGAACCTCGACAGGAGGTCATGCTTCTCGCAGCCAGTGCTCATCTCCTGCCGCCGCGACCGAATGATACGATCGGCGAAGTCATGCACCATCACGATGGACTCGCGCAGCCGCCGCTCAGAGCCCACGTTCAGCGCCTTCTTCACCTTCCAAAGGCCCGGGATGGCGTACCTGAACCGGCCCGCGCTGAGGTTGGCAGCGTCGCGGAACGCGTCGGCGAAGCTGCTGCTCGCGGTGCTGTGACCGACCTCTGCGCCAGCGTCGTCGTCCGGGAGCTGGCGGGGGTCGTGGTCGAAGGCGACGCGGCAGATATTGTCGAACGCAAAACGCTCGAGCGTGTCCTGGAGGTCGAGAGGTCTGCCTGATGCCGCGGCGCGGCGCAGCAGCGGGAGGAGACGCCCGTGCAGCTCGCTGTGTACGCAGCGCGCCACGAAGGCGCGGAGCGAGCGCGTGTTGAACTCGTAGCTTGCCGCCTTGCGCTGCGCGCGCCACGCCTCGCCGTCGGCGTTGAAGATGCCCCGGCCGAGGAAGTCGTGCAGCAGGGACGCGAAGCGCGGGCCCTTGGGGTAGTTGTCGAAGCTGGCGCGCAAAAAGTGCTCGACGTTTGCCGGGTTCGCGGTGATGACACCCCGCACGCCGCCCGGCCGGCGGAACAAGAGCGTGCAGGTGGGCTGGCGCGCGAGCACCTCGGTCATCCAGTCCAGTATGCGGTGCCTGTTCGCCAGGAACTGCGGCAGGTGGCCGAGCACCGGGTACTGCCGCAGCCCCGCCGCCAGGTGGTGCTCCTCCTCCTCCTCCTCGTCAAACTTTCCGTTTCTCCAGCTGCGAAGAACCAGGACCGCGCTCACCAAGAATAGCAGTAGCAACAGCAAGGCGGACATGGCTGCTGGCTTGTCAGCTACCTAACGACTCCGTGGGGATCGAGACAAGCGCAGCTAGCTAGCTGTTTTATCTCTGTAGTGTGTAGGTCGGTAAGGTGAGTAACCGCGCAGAAGGATGAAGGATATGTGGTGAGTAACCGCGATGAAGATGAGGGTTGCGCTGGAGGCTGCCACGACCGCGAAAGCCGACTGAACTGAGTGTAGGTTGGTGAGGTGAGCGGGCAGAAGATTGACACGGTTTCGGAGATAAAAAAAGTTGATTGAACGGTTTGGATGGACATCTATCTGTTATTACATACTAAAAAATCAATAGCTCTTTCGGAGTTGCCTAGAAAAAAAAAAGTCAATCTCAAGGACAACCCAAAATATCTATATATGTACTAGTTATACATTTAGAGAAAGATCTAGCTATTAATTTGACAGACCCGAGTTATAACGGCTTAAATTAAAAAAAACCTCTAATTCTGCCGCTCTCTCTTTCTAGCCCTCTATGCACAGCCATGGCAGTTGATTATTCGTAACTACAAATTTTACGAAAAATTTAGAGCCTCACGGAGCACGAGCACGCGCACATGCATACGTACTCTAATACTTGAATTTTATGCGGAAAAGCCTCTCGATTAATAGTCTTCCATCCATAATAGTACAAGTGTCACAGTGTCACAAGTCATACTATGATCATCTTCCTGGTTACATGTGAGTATTGCCATGGCTCTTATTGCAAATCTAGGTATCCTTACCTATTTTTTGGGTTAGTGTTTATAATCTCTCCTTTCTATTAAGGAATGCCATTTTTGAACGAAAAACTTACTGTGAATATTTGTTGCCGACCTTCAGCAGATCAACCGTCGCAATCACACGCACAAGATCAATCACGGAACAGTAAATGCAAAACTGAAAAGTACGTAGAGAAATGCAGTACTCCCAACACACTTTATTATTTATTATTAATGTATATATGGGGATACATACAGACGTGTGTATAATTATTCCACAGCACAATCCATCTTATATTAGAGATCACTAGCTAGAGTGAGTATGATTTCGTAGCTATGGCTCTAAGTGGGGTTGCCATACAAAGCACTAATCCAAACTTCTCTGTCATGTCGATGTCGGCCTGGTCGAGTCCCTGAGGAAGTTTCCAGTCGAAGTGATAGAGCAGCGACGCGAGGATCTGATGCACCATTCTATGCGCCAGCGGCAGTCCGAGGCAGATACGCCGTCCGCCACCAAACGGAATCAGCTCAGGGTGCATCCCAAAGAAGTTGATATCTTTGCCCACGAACCTGTCGGGCATGAACCTATCTGCGTCGGCCCATACGTCGGCCTGTCGGTGAAGCGCCCATATGTTCAGTATTATCGTGGTTCCTTCAGGGATGGTGTAGCCTTGTATTTCTACCGTGGCCTCTGCTCGGTAGTACGACATGGAGCCGACCGGATGGAGTCGGAGCGTTTCTTTCACCACAGCTTGGAGATACGGGAGCTGGTCGATGTCAACCTCCTCGACCTGCTCTTTACTGGCGAGAACCCTAGTGAGCTCCGCCTTCACCTTCTTCATCGACTCTGGACATCGGAGTAGCTCGGCCATCGCCCACTCGACCGTAGTCGAGGTCGTGTCAGTTCCGGCAGCAAACATATCCTGAGATGCATTTGCTAGCTAGAGTGAGTATAATTTAGTTAAATATGTATGTGTTTCGGTCTATGTTGGTGTTTAGAGAGTTAAAGTTCGACAGTACGAATTCTGAATTAGGGAAAACATTTTCAGGCAGAAATTTGTGAGTTTCGATTTTCTCTCGGCTCACCCTGAAAATGTCCGATTCGACCCAAAATTTCGGCCTATTTTAAAAAATTTTTGGCCGGCCGGCTCATCCAAAGGTCCAACCTCTCTTTTGCTTATAAACACGAGCTGTTTTGGCCACACCGGCCTATCCTCGCTCTCTCATTTCCCATCTCCCCTCCTTTGCCAGCACCGGCAGGGAGGGGGAAGCAGCGCCGGCAAGGGATGGGGGAAGCGGTGTAGGCAAGGGAGTAGGGGATGCGGCGCAAGCAAGGGAGGGGGGCTGCACTGGCAGGAGCGGAGGGTAAGGCGGCCATGGCGCCGGCAAGGGAAGGCAGACGTCGGCCATCGTCTATTTCACTAAAATATCATAATTTTTGAATATATATTCAAATTTCTTGAATTCAATTTGTTCATTTGAATATGTGGACCGAATTGTTCACAAAAAACCAAAAATTTTGAAATTCAATTTTCTTGGAGGGTTCCAATTTTTTTAAAACCAAAATTGTTTTCCTGTTCTGAATCATAGATTTACGGACACTAGTACTTGTTCGAAGATGAAGGGTGTATATATAACTAGTGGCGGACTGACCGGTGGGTCAGGGGGGTTGGCACCCACCCTACCTCCGGCCGGAGAGTTGGTACCCCCTTATCGACCTACCTCCGATTGGGGTGCCACCGGCCACCGCCATGCCTGTCTCTCGTTGAGTTGCCCTGTCGATGACGGTGAGGCCATGAGGGCAAAAGCCAAAAAGTCGGCAACAACATTGCAACAAAGTGCCAACTTGGGCCAACAACAACAGCATTGCAATAAAGTGCTAAAGGGCAAAACTCAAAAGGCCAAAGCGGCAAAGCCCACCAAGAAATACCGAGCACTAGGCGAACGAAATGACCACCACTAGATGGTCCAGATCCAATTTGTCCACATCAACGACAAAGCAATTGATTTGATTTCAATCCCCTTCTCGACTTCTCCTCCTCACCTCTTGTGGTTGGCGGCGCGGATGGGTGACAGGCGGCGTTGGTGAGTGGGCGTAGCCCGTGGCCGAGTGTGCGGTGGTCAGGTGGGGGCATATGGGTGTGGCCGTGTGGGGCACCGTCGCACCGAGCAGGAGTAGCTGACCGACGGACCATGCAGCTGGCAATGCCGTAGCGGCTGCCAAGCGCTAGATCTGGAGGCAGGAGGCGTGGGGCGTCATCACATCGAGCCCCTGAGCTGCCAACTGGGCAGCGATCCACCGGATCTAGAGAGGAGAGCTGGAAGTAGGAGAGTAAGGGAGGGGTCGACTTCGAGGGTGGAAGGGGAGGGTTGGTCACTGGTTGAGCGGAGGGACCTGTGGTGTCGCGTCATCCGCCGTGGCCCGTGGAACTTATCTGGTGGCTGAGGCCCTGAGGAAGAACCGGAGAGGCTGAGTGGCTGACCGCCGACTGGACTTATTTGGTGCGTTGGGCTATTGGGGGCTTGACCAAGACCACTTAACCAATAAGTGATAAAGGTAGTAAGTGGTAAAGAGATCAGTGGTAAATGGCTATGACTTGTTCTATGAGATTGACTAAAAGTATGAATCTCTCATTCACTAACACAGCACCCCACCACTAGACCAAAGCATAAGTTGTGTTATATGCTCACTTTACTCGCCATTTATCCCTAGTTTTAAGGTTCAAAATTCAAATAGCTTTTTGAATTTTCGTCCGAATTTTGAACGAAATTAACGAAATTTCGCTCTTTCGTTAATCTCGCCGCCCTCCGAGATTATTTTGAAAACAAACTTTAAACCCTGATCATACCTACTAGTCCCCCTAAAACCAATTTTTACTATATCTCTATTCTAATTATGTGTGATTTTAGATTGTAAAATATAGTTTGCTTTATAGTTAGGTCGTTTATCTTTTGTATATCATACCTACTAGCCCCCCTAGAACCAATTTGGCTTTAGGTGCGCCGGCCACTGTATATAACAGTTGGTTTGTATGGAGACGTACGTACCGTGAACAATCCTTTGAGGGCATCACGATCGAGCACAGAATTATGCTCTTGTTGCCATTCGTGCTCCTTGTCAAGCACAGCATCCAACAGGTCATCCTTGCGTGGCTCGCCGGCTTGCCGCCAACGCTTCCGCCGCACAATCTGGTCGTCTATTATCCCGTAAGCTTGCACTATTAACTCTCCCATCCTACGGCGCAAACCCTGGAGGTCTGCGGCCGCGACCGCCGGGAAGAAGTCGGAGACGTTGGGCGCCGAGGCCAGAACTATCGCCTCTTTCACCCCCTCCGACAGCCGCGAGTCGACATCGCAGGAGAACACGGTGTGCGACAGCATGCCCACGACCGTCGAGAACGTGGCGCTCTCGACGTCAACCGGCTCGCCGCGCGCCGACTGCTCGCCGACGTGGTGCACCAGCTCCCGCACCTTCTCCCGCTGCAGCGGCCGCAGCGCATCGAGCTTCTTCGGTGCCATCAGCCCCGCCGTGGCCAGCTTACGCAGGGCGCGCCACCTGTCGCTTGGCGGGAGCCCGAAGACGGAGTTGCCGGCGTGGCCCCCCCCTTTCCAGACGTCGATGAAAGGGCGAGCTGCCAGGACTGCATTGTGCCGCTGATGGATCTCGCGGGCGGCCGCCGGGGAGGAGACAACGACGGCCTGGGCGACGCCGAGCCGGACGGACATCAGCGGGCCGTAGCGCTCCGCGAGGCGAGCGAGGGACCGGTGAGGGCTGCTCGACCCGATGGCGAGGAGGTTGCCGACGAGCGGAAGCGGCCAAGGGCCAGGAGGGAGACGACGGCGCGCGGCGGTAATTCGCTGGAAGGCATAGAGAGAGGTGAGGGCGAGGGTAAGCAGCCACGCCGCAGTTGGTAGCAGGAGGATCGCCATGGCTCTACGTACACAGCTAGCTTAGCTGCTGCCTCCTGCCTCAATATATATATATGGGAGTGTCTATTGCCAAGGCGACTGAAATTTTTTTGTCTCTCAGTCACTTGAAGTTGCACTTGGAAGGGAGCTGTTTTTTGGAGGGGCTGTTTTTTTTGAGGGTGCAGTTTAGTTGATTGAGAGTGCAAGACAGTGGTGAGAACAAAAATTCGGTCGCTTGGCAATAGCAAAACCGTATATATATATATATAATCGGCTTTGTTATTGCTAAGGCGACTGAAATTTTTTTGTCTCTCAGTCACTTGATCAACTAAAATTGCAGTTGTTCTTTTTGGAGAGGGGCTGCAATTTTAGTTGATTGAGAGTGCAACTAAATGTAAATTTAGTGTAAATTTAGTTACACTCTGAATCACCTGAAGTTGCAGTTGTTTTTTTGGAGGAGGCTGTAATTTTAGTTGATTGAGAGTGCAACTTCAAGTGACTGAGAGACAAAAAAATTTCAGTCGCTTTCGCAATAACAAAACCAATATATAATTGCTCTTGCGCTCCATTTTCTTGTGGCATGCATGGTCGACTGACTCCCAAACAAAAAATATACATCATTGGTAAAAAAATATATATACATAATAATTGCGCTCCATGTACTAGCTAGCTTACACCACGTGTGCGTGTGTGTATATACGTACTTCTTATATACATGGTCGACTCCCAAACAAAAAATATACGTCATCGGTAAAATTTCAACTTCTAGCTGCACAACGTAACAAAACAGACCGTACTATGTAGGAAATGATTGAGCAAGAAATTACAGTTAAGCAAGAGGAAACAAGTAAAAAACAACCAGATCATTCAGTTGGCCTAAGCTAGTACCACCCTCGTTTTTCTTATATACATGTTCTTTAGGCATCGATGTGCTCTCCAATATATATCTTGGATGCTTACCTTTTCTAATTATATAACAGTAAATTTTATTAAAAATATAAATAATGGTATGGAAGTTATTTTAATGACAAATATAAGAGATGAAGAAGTAAGCAGTGAAGATGTGTTCATGGATGCTACAACACTGGTGATTGCCCTACTAACGGTGATGTGGCAGAGAGAGGTTGATTTTAAAAGTAGGCAAAATTATCTAGATGACACTAAAGTTTTATAGTATTTGTTTTGATTTATATTTTTACATGAAACACACTGAACTTATAGGGCTCTTTGCCGTAGGGCACCGGATCTATTATTGCAACATGTGCTGCTGTTTTTGAGAAAAATAACTCCAAATGAGATCCATGGTCCTGTGTTCTTCTTTAAAGGAAAATAGAAACGTCTCTCTCTCTCTGTCCATCTTGCCTATCTGTGGGCTGTGGCTGTGGCTAAGGCCATCGAGCTCACCTCAAGTCCTCAACTAAGAAGCTAGCTGATTTTCCATCGTGCACAGGCGTCAGCACGAGGACCAACTCCACCGCGCCAGCCATTCAAGTACTTCCTGCTGTTTGGGGTTTTGACTTTCAGCTTATTTTTTATTATTTTTAAATTTTGTTTTTTTCTCTAATTTTTTGGTTTATTTTGAGATTTTTTGTCGGTTCTTTTGGACGCAGCCAAGCCAAAGGTGATGGCGACAGAGGCAGGACCCTACCAGCGGCGGCAGAACTTGACGACGAAGGCAGGAGAGGAGGCGGCTTGGAATCCTTCGATCCCGATGGCTTCACAGTGAAATCAAGGCGATGGCTAGAGCTTCAAGGGCGAGAGTGGCTTGGTTTGCGGATCTGAGGGCTCAGAGACGTAGCGGAGGTAGACTCAAATGAGGCACAGCGGCACAAATGTGCAGGAGACGAACTTCGGGAAGGAGGTGAATAGTGCCATATGGACATGTGGGACCCACTGTCAGTAAGAGAGGGAGCCACGCGGAATGCATGGTGCTCACGCATTCGTTGCAGCGCGGGGTTGGGCCGAGTTAGTGAGCTGGGCCGGTGTGGAGACGGGCCAAGTGAAGGAAAGGGAAGCGGACCGGTAGGTAGGGAGAGTTGGGCTTCAGCCCAAGGGAAGGAGAGAGGGAGAATGGGCTGGACAAAGAGTTTTGGCTAACGAGTTTCGCAGATATTTAAAATAGTTTTCATTTTTTTTAGAAAATATGGGAAATTCAATAAGCAACAAAAAAATAGCAAATGAACTCAGAAAATTTCCATAAAAATTCTTTAGTACATAAGGAACTCAAATGAAATAATTTTGGATTTAATTCATGTTTGCTTTATTCACGTTAAATCATTTTATTTCTGGAAAATATAGAAAATAGTTTTGATAATTCAGTAGCATCGCCAAAAAATTTGAAAATCCAGAAAATAATAACAATTTTAAATTTTCTCAAAACATGGAAATCTTTGGTATGTTACGGTTCACAACATTTGGACTCCTAAACCAGGTGACTAAAAATGCTTTTATCGCACCTTCGTCAGGCCTGAGGAGGATGCGAAACCAACAGGCATATCTTTGGTTCAACATGTAGGGATATCCTGAAACTTACTGGTTACCAACTATCCAGTATCCACCAATTCTTTTTTGAGTACGTGTAGTATGGTTTAAAGCGGGAGAAGAAAGCTACCAATGACTTGATTGAGAAGGCAACATGAAGCTGACAGAAGGGGGGCTAAAGTTCTCAGCATTTGTATGGTGATCGGTTCGGCTGAAAGCTTATGGTGAAAAATCATGGTGGTGAAAAATATCAGAATGACAGAGGCTTATTTAACATAATTAAATTTGAAAAATTGAAAAATATGTTAGCCCATCACAGACAACGCAAAAGAATACAAAAAGAAAGAACCGACAAAAAAGCTCAAAAAAAGTTAAACATTCAGAAAAAGACGAAATTATGAATAGTGTAAAAATAAGCTTAAGCCTAAACCAGGTGACAAAAAGCTTTTATCGCACATTCGTCAGGCCCGAGGAGGACGCGAAACCAGCAAGCATATCTCTGGTTTAACGTGTGGGGATATCCTGAAACCTACTGGTTATCATCCACCAATTCTTTTTGGGTGTAGTATGGTTTGAAGCGGGAGAAGAAAGCTACCAACGACTTGAGTGAAAAAGGCAACATGAAGCTGACAGAGGAGGGGGCTAAAGTTCTCAGCCTTGACTACCAAACCAGGCGACAAAAAACTTTCATCGCAGTTCGTCAGGCCTGAGGAGGATGGGAAACCAACAGGCAGATCTTTGCTAAATCAACGGTAGCAGGCACAGGGCCTCAATGGAGGTGGTGAAGTTTATTAGCCTCAGGTTGCGGGTCAGAGTTGTGTACCAATTGCAAGTCTTTCAGACGATGCAACAATTGGTGCTAGGAATAATTCCCGATTTCAACAATTCGGCCCACATTTCATAGAGGACTAAGCTTTTTTTTTAGAAGCTAATGGTTCTAATCTTGCAAATAGACATAAGAATGGAATGTATTAGCAAGCTATAATAAGCTGCCAGGCACAGGCTCTTGAATACATGGACTGGTAACTACTTCCATTGCAGACCCCAATCAACAAAATTCATGGAGAAATGAAATGCTTGAATACATCCTCAGTTTCGCAGATATGTTCATTGTTCCGTCAGGGAAGTTTCTACAAAATGAGTAAACCTTGTTCTTTATTTGTACAAATGGACTGGTATACAAAAATACAGGTTTCAGTCTCTACAAAAAGGATTACAGTTTCCTCCAATGCTTAATTTCCATTGATATACAAATGGATGGGTCGATGAAAGATAAGGTATCGGATAATCAGAAAGGAAAAGTATTCTTTAGGATAAAAGATATTGTAAACTAGTTACATGTTGGGTAAATTTGCGGTAAACCTATCGACAGATATACACAGTTCTGAAATTGGTATACATGATTGCTCAGAGAAATTTGTTCCTATAATGGACCATCTCCAAATTTATTTGAGATGGCATGATTTCTCTAACCTTTATCAGACCACTAGGGCCTGTTGCACATGAAATTAATTATTGAGAGAACAAAATCCTAATTGGAAATTATATCTTCATCGAAACTAATCTGTTGGAAGACTCCAGTAGGGTGTCCATGACCTCTGGCGGCGATCTAAGATGGTGATGTGTCAACATCTCCATCCTCAGAGTGTGAGGAACCACCACCATTGACCATCTCAGTATCACCATCACACTGTCCTATGAACAAGTCTGCCTTGTTACGCCTTAGGAACACAACCTTCCTTTGTTCTAGAGAGAAAAAATGAACACACGCTATGTTATTATAGTCATTGCCAAGAAGTGTTAACTAGTTTAAGTGATAAATATCAAAATATTTTAAAACTTGGGTCCTACTTTTGCTGGTTATGGTGTTGCGAGTCATTGCCAAGAAGTCCTCCCAGGTGTACTTCTGCAGTTCGTTCTTCTCTTCCTCAGAAAGTTTGAAGTTTGGCTCCCTTCCACACATAAAAGCAGCCCTGCGCGTACTTGACATGTCAAAACGTTGTCGATTCATGAGAAAACATCACCTATGCAACAAAGTAGGCTCACTTGGCCTCGGCAGATATACACGGCTATGTGACATCACACCCATATCACTATCAGAGAAATGGTTGCTATTAGGTTTCCTTCCAGGCATTGGAATCGACAAGAATAATACTTCCAACTTCGCTAACAACAATGGAGAACAAATGGACAACAGAATGCCTATTTGCTATTAAAATGCTCATGGGATGCAATTACAGAAATACATCATGAAATCGAGCAAAAACTTGACACATGAAGACAAATAACATAAGTGCTTCGGTGTCTGCAAAATGTACCACCCCTTGATGTTCTGGAAGTTTAACACAAAAATATATCAAATGTCATCGAAAAACATTACACAGCACGACTAACCCTTGGCTTATTGTTGCCAAAAGCATCACGCAGCGTTGAACACATTATGCATACATTCTTGCACAAGGAAAAGCTACTGAAAGAAAAAACTTGCTTTTGTGCACATGGAACTTATAGTGCATGTATGCATAGTTGCGGGTCGTATATTCTTGCACAAGGAAAAGCTACTGAAAGAAAAAACTTGCTTTTGTGCACATGGAACTTATAGTGCACGTATGCATAGTTGCGGTCCGTATGCCAAACAAAGATGAAGTGGAATTCACCCTGAGCATTGGACAATTATGATCTTCTAGGATATTAACAGTGTTTAACCACAATTATGATCTTCTAGGATATTAACAGTGTTTAACCATTATACTAACGAAATCCTAGTTTATTTGAGCCAACTAAACATATTTTATAAAGCAGAATTATATTGCTTCGTAGAAGGTAATCCTAAAATTTCTTGGCTATGTATACTAGGACAGATGTATTAAACTTTGCAGACTAGCTCATTTCTTTTAATACCATGTAGCTTATTAATTGTCATGCTATGGACATTAGCTTGTGTTGGAAAAGGAAAAAATATATATGAGAGTAGTGACCACCCTGGTGGTGAAAAAATGTCAAGAGAATATAGTACACAAGAAACAGCAGAATGGCGATCAAGCAGAAAGCACTCTAATATATGTAAGATGGAAATCTCATGATCATACATAGGTACGGTGATGGAAAATTGGAAATAACATAATCATGCATAAGTATGGTACAACTTAGTCCAGCTAATACCTATCATATAACCGGGCTGCTTCATCCTGTGTTCCAACGGTACCCAAGTGAATTTGTTTCTTGTCAACTTTTATAGCAGCTTGCCATTTCATGTTTTTGAAATAAACGCCTCTCATTATGCATGGCTCTTGGTCCACATACTGCTTTCTTCTATGTCGCTTTCTGCGCTTGATTTCCTTGCCTAAAATCGTAAGGAAAAGAAAATAGAATGTTTTGATCAGCTAGAGAGTAATTTGTAATGTTCAACGTACATGCTGAGGATTCTTTAGCAAGGATGAAGGTAAGGTAAGCTATACTAATCTAAAATCAAGAGGTTCTGTACTTAAAAAAATGCATGGCAAAAAAACAGGGAGAATCCTTTAGGGAAGAGCTAAAGCCCTATTAAATTTAAAACATCCCCAAGTCACCTAGTGAAGTAATTAATTAGTTTATAACATTCAATCACTGAGACAAAGAAAGTCAAGCATGATTTTGCTTTTCACTGAAGCTAACAAATCTCACTTAGATTGTGAAACTTCTTTTTAGGCGAGGAGATTGCAACTTTATCCTCAACTTACGATTATCCTCAACTTAAGATCCTTCTGAGAAAATGTAGTGCATGACAATTGATACAATTTCTGTAAATGAAAGCCTACTTTGATGGGAGACTTTAAAACATCATCTATCATAAAATTTACCACAAGTATTTTGAACTTTATAAGTGTCAAGGGTATTAGAGTCATTTCCTATTATCCTAGGGTTTCTATGCATTCATTATATATATTGCCCCTTTAGGGTTGTGCAATACAAGAAGCTATTCATCCATTCTAGACTTGTAACATGGTATCAGAGCAAGGTTCCCGACCAGATGGCGGTAGCGAGTGGGATCCTCGAGGGGCTCACCATCGGTAGGTCGAAGATGAACACCAAGCTCTATAGGAATATCCACCACACGCTGATCAGTGAGACTTAATGCTCCTAGGAGAGATAGTAGACCTCGGGCATAGAAGTGATCTCAATCCCAAGAAAATAACGAAGATGACTCAAATCTGACATCAGGAACTGCCCACTGAGACGCTCCTTCACAAAGGCAATGTACTGAGAGTCATCAACAATAATGATCATATCATTGACATATAAATAGAGGAGCGTCTGACCCCAAGGAGAGGTGTGTACAAAGAGGGCAGGGTTGTGATCACTGGCAGATAAGCCGGCGGCAGTGACATGATCATGGGGAGAGAGAGGAGGGGATGGAGGAAAGGGGAATGATATCTTTGCGGAGGAGGAAGAAGATAAAGGAGGAGGCCAGCTGTGCATGTGGCCTCCAGAGCCAAATCTTTGCTTTTGCTTGGTTTTAGGTGGATCATTGGATCTGCGATTTGAGGGCTGTGGTGCTACTTAGTATCTCGAGTTTTTTCCCCTTTGAGTCTTCCGTTACATCCATCCAAGTCCGTAGCTTCTCTCTTGCAGTTTGTCAAAGCCGTGTGAGTCCACAAAATCTTTGTCAGTCAGCCGACTGCTTTCCTAGCCACGGTCCATCCTCTTGGATGAGTGTGGTCATCTCCTTTCTTTTGCATAGACACAGCCACCGCTCTTCTCTTTAAACCGCCGCAGATCGTAGAAGTCGTTATGATGCCACCGCTCTTTGAGTTGTCGCCCTGAGTTTCTAAGGCTGCCGCACTTCTCTTCCGCGCCACCGCCGTCTCGAGCTTCGATCTGTGCCGTTATACTTCTATCTCTCTCTTCGGCTTGATTTGACATCTCTTTATTTGTGTCACCTTCCACATCCTTTAGGGCTATGCAATACAAGGAGCTATTCATCCATTCCAGACTTGTAACAATAAGAAGTAAATACAAAGAATACTATGTAAGAATAAAGTATGAACCTGGATAGTACTGGTTTTTCTCTTCCTTCAAAGAGTCAGAACCATTCGAGGATTCTGGGAGTACATCAGAAGTCTTTGTCTGCAACAAAAAGGTCCATCTCATTAGCGAAACCATATTTAACATTGTGAGTAACAAGCTTTCAACAGCATCGGAATCATATTGTGTCTAGGATGAATCACTAGAAAACACATCAAGATATGTACAGAAGAAAAAAGAAAGAAAGGAGATAACACAAGAAGCTACTACTGAAAAGTGGCACTACAAATGTTCATCAAAACTACAAGGAACAGCCAAGCGCAATCATCTTACAGAACTAATGTTCCCCTTGAGGAAGGCCACAAGTTGCAGCATGTATTGTCAAACCCAGAACAACTGAAGATAATTTCCAATAAGTTTCAAGCTCAAGAGCAAAATCAGAGTTCCAATTGGTTTCTACTTTCTACAAACCCAGCAACTTTTGGATGATAGAGGTCCCACAAGTGGTTTGAACCCAAAGACAAAGATAAAATATCAAAGAACTTAAAGTTTCACTTGAAGCTGAGGGCATAGTTATGACAGCAGGTAAAATGAAGCGTGAAGTGAATAAATATTGTGATCCTAGAGTTCATTCATCCCAAAATAGGGCAGAGAAAGTCGCATGAACCGTTAATACCGTCTGAATTAAATTTTCAATCCTATGATTTTGTGAATCTTAAAAATCATAAAAATTAGATTTACAGAATGTATTTTATTTAGTAAGTGTTATTTTATGGTCTATGACAGGCTTACAGCCTTGTCATGTCCAGTATTATTACATAGAGTTGGTAAAAACTATGCAGTAAGCACCAAAATGAAACTAAAATTAGTTGCAGAAAAACTTGTCACCATTCTGTTCGCCTAAACTTCAATTATACGCTTGAATAGACCATGGTATCTGTTATAAATATTGTGTGTATATTCATGAGACCTAAAGGGCAATATATATAGAGAGTACAAAAGAAATATGCTTACTCTACCAAAGGAATACAAAAGGAATATGCCTACTCTAACACTCTCCCTCAAACTCATGGTAGATCACACACATTGAATTTGGAGAGAAAATACAAATGTTGCACCCTAGTATGTGGCTTCGTGAAGAAGTCAGTAATCTGTAAGTCTAAGAACACAAACTGTAGAGCAAGCACTCCCTCCTGCACCTATGAGTATATGTATGAAACATCCACACCAATGTGCTTGGTGAGCTCATGCTTCACTGGGTCGTGGGCAATACTAATAGCACCTGTATTGTCAGACAAGAATCATAGATCCTGTGAGCCGTTGATATGTGGGTGCGTGAGTTAAATACCATAATTCCCTTTTTGTAACGACAGATCACAGAAATCAATCTATTAGGCATGTAAGCCGTTGATCTGTGGTAGCAGCGGCCCGATCCAGGCGGCGACGGCCTCAGGTTATGCGCCTTCGATGACGGCAGCAGTGGTGGTGGGATGGTATCGGAAGGAACTAGGTTAGTACCCTAACTCTGATACCATGTTATGAATATTGTATGTATATTCATGAAGTCCAGGGGGTAATACATATAGAGTACAAAAGGAATGTCTACTCTACTAAAGGAATACAAAAGGAATATGCTTACTCTAACAGTACCTACTAGCCACTAATTAAAAATAGAAATGATGATAGCATGTTTTTCATAGATATCAAACACGAGGTAGAAAAAGGTAATTTTGCAGCAGCACATGATGAGAGCAAAGTTGTACTAGCATTCAATGTTAAACTTACCAAGGGCAGTGGGTGCACACTGAATGGCTTCACATTGGAGTGTGCAACTTCCACAGTTTTTTCGTTCTCAATAGGCTTAGGAAGATCAACTGGCAATGAATCTTTCCCTGAAACAAAAGCTAAACTGATGTAATTCTTCAAAAAATAACAGGCATACTGAGTTCATTGATCCAGAGAGATGCTTGCTACGTAATGATTCCGAATAGTAATGATCCTATCTTACATGGTATCTAATTATGGGAAGAAAAATAATGAGAACAATAACATAATGATGCTTCAAAAATATCTTATTTTCCAACAGTCTGTTACTTTGATTATTAGTCAAACCAACAGTAAACATTAAAAGTCATGTTAAGTTGTACAAATTTAACTACAAGGGTTTATTTCCGTATATTAGGATTTGTATAGTTGCAAAAATCTGGTTGTATTCCAGGAATGTTCCCTGTCTATTTGCCTATATACATATGATAATTTGTACTCATCTGTTTCTTGTCAAAATTCTTTTAGAGTGGCCTGTTGCTTCACCATGTAAATGATAACAGGTCATAGCAGGAATACCAAGACACTTGATACCGCCATTCTTAAAAAGAAAGATGCCCCCGATATGTAAATAATGGTCTTTTTATGCTTTATTTCAAACAAGAGTAAATTGCACTTTCCCCCATCTGTTTGTGTAAAATTGGCAGCCTGAACCACTTACAAACGAAAACTCCACCTTCCACCATGTAGTTTGGACAAATTGAGCGCTCTGCACCAGGTTTAACAGCATGTGTCTGTTCTGACAGATTGGACCCACTAACAGTGAGGTGGCAACAGCGTGTTGCCATGCAGGAGCATGCCTGTGCAGGCCTTTTTGTCAATGTGGAAGGCAGGCTTTTTGTCCCAGACGTGTCCGACGTGACCTATGAGGGCATAAGCAAGCAGCCAAATGGAAGGCGAGACGGCTCAGCTGCCACCATATGCCCATGCAAAGCCAGGTCAGAGACACCCATGTGAAAAGTCCCCTCCTGTGTGGACAAATAGGCCATGTCAGACACGCTCCGAAGAAATTCGCTGTCAACGTGGCATCCTAAATGGCCTCTAACCATCATTGCTAGATCATTGTTGGGGTGGGCCCCACCTGACAGAATGGACATCCGCTGTTTAAACCTGGTGCATAATGCTCAATTTGTGCAAATTTACATGGTAGAAGGTGGGGTTTTCGCTTATAAGTAGTGCATGCTGCCACTTTTGCACAAACAGATGGTGCATAGTGCAAGTTGCTATTTAAAGTATAAACAAATTAAGATATGAACACAATAGGACCACTAATATACGTCCTTAGAAGAATTATGAAAAGAATGGTAAAAGAAGCAACACAGAGATTGATAATTGTGCCTTGTCAATTTCCATAATCAGTTTCGAAAATGGAGTGTTTACAATAAGCAAGCCCGTCAACAGAAAATTGTTTAATCTAGTTCCATTCCCACCGTGCAAAATGGAACAGAAAATACTGTGTCGTTTCGCCTCCAATCCTGGTCCCATCCAGTCGGTACCAGCAGTTCCCGCCAAAATTCTTTGTACCAGCAATTCTGATAATGGAAGCAATTAATTCATAACCGAACTTCCCGCTCATGGAAACCCACTTTCTCTTTAACATTCTATGGCCCGTTGACTATTCACAACTCCCACTTGAATCTTTACAAAACTGCACGATCCTGCTAACACGTGGGCCATGGAGCAGCCTACTACATGTATGTGAGGAGTTGCGATGTGTTTTGCACAAAGGTTTGACTAGACCTTATGTACTGCTAGAACAATAAATTTGAGCTTCCTATACCTCTTTATGACTTTATGCACAAGATATTTGTAAATTACGGGATGCATACTATTACATACATTTACTATTCTTTTATCTGGAACAGTACGCCGGTACAGCATGAACCTGATTACTGAAAGGTTCCATTTCAAGAGCTAGACCGTAATGGAATTGATAAGTATGATAAAAAAAACATGGTTTGGTAGCTTCATACACAGAAAAAATGAAAAAAAATTACACATTTTCACAACGTAAATTCTCTGAACAATTCTTTACAGCATTTCAGCAAGATTTTCAAGGTATTACAATGAGTTTCTCTTACCAGAACAAAGCCCCAACAGTCGACGTCTCCTCAAGCTAACCATACTTGCAATGCCACCTGCAATAGGGTCAGAAATATGAGGATATACGTAACAAATTTTAGAAGACAATACTACAGAATTGGTTAAGCAACAAACATTGAGTCCAAAATTAGAAACTTTGAGAAAGTAATTAGTGTCGTGCAAGTACTCAAGGGCTTCTGGTAATACTGTCCATTACTAATATGCTGGAACATATACTAACAATGCCTAAAATTGTGTAATACTGTCTTTCTTGGCCATAACTTTTCCTTGCTCATGATAATAATATCACCCGTGTTGTTCAAAGAAGCAACACAATAATATTTGACTATTTGTGCAATACCTCCACAGCTGTCAAAAATATGCCTTGTCATATTAACTCATATTAAGATATCCTAGCATATAACAGGATTGCCATTGGAACGGTTCAACATACAAGGAAAATGGACGTAAGTGCAATAAAAGGGCAGTCTAATTCCTAAATATAACAAGGGGTATGTTGCTGAGCATAAACCACAGTTCTAATATTTGTCACCCACTTAAGTTACGAGTCCACGGAGCAGGGACCAAGTGAAAGCTTTATAACTAATGCACACATGTTAAGAAGAGGAAGGATAAAGCACAATTGGACAAAATTAAGGTCCTTGAAGAATAATAAGGCCAAACTCACAGATGAAAAACCAAGTCGTTTACTCAACTCTGACAGAAAGGTAGCCACAAGGCCCAGAACAAGAGTAGCAGTAAATTTTATGCACCAAATATGTTCCATGGAATAACTCTTTCAGTGTATTCCATCATTCATCCAATAAGCATTATACCATCTTAATAGATCTTTTAATCACCTCAAACAAAAGAATGCGGAAGACACCACACTCATATCTTAGTATCATAAGCTGCTAACAAATAAAACGGAATCTACAGGGCCTGATCACACTATTAAAAATATTGCAATAGCAGGAGATTATCCAATCTCAATCCCTCGGCATAGAAACCCCACCTCCGCCACCTCCAATCAAGTAACCACTGCCACAAGGCCCACAACTTCCATTGGGGCATTCTGAAACGATTACAAGCACAACAAATAGACTCGAAAGGACAACAAACAAACAAGAATGCTGACTTTAGACCAATTTGCCAACACAATCTCCAACCGCACCGCATTGTCTGACAAAAGTCCCACTCCAATCACGTAGAGGCACAAGTCAGCTTAACTAAAACTCATTGTGAGAGCAACAGATATGCGGTAGCACCCAATGACCAAATAAACCCCTAAAAATAGAAACAAAATAGAAACAAAATTCTCACTTCATTGTGAGAACAACTGACCAAGCACACCCCAGGGCCTACAGAATCTGCTACACACCCCAGAATTAACTCTCGTAGACAGAGAGACTTCTTCTCTAACAGTAAAGTGTACGGGAAAAAACATAATTGATCGGTTATCACCTTAGCCTGCAATGAGGCTCCAAATACAGGTACAGCTAAAGAGAATTATCTACATAATCTACCATCAAGCCAAGAAGTACAAAACCGAGACTTACTCCTAAAAACCCAATTTTTAGGCATAATTATCATCATAACAAACCAATACAATTCCACCTGATTCTCTTGCCGCAATTCCTGATTACACCTAGCATCATCAACGCCTACGAAAAGGCCATCAATCAATCGCAAACACAAACAGAGTGGGTGGCAAGAAGCCCCGCCCAACCACCCCTCAGCCACCCAACCCTCGCCACCCAAAAACAAATCGAGCAATCTAAGAAAACCCTCAAGAATACTCGGCAAGTCCACCCCCACCCGACACGTCCCCAACCACCGCCACCTTCCAATCCAAACGCGCAAGAACTCGACCAGCAAGAACACACTAGGACAGAGGGGAAGAAAACATCGCCGCAGCAACCAAGAATGGCCCGGAATTCACGGGCCAAGAAACGCCGGCCAATCCTACACACGCGGCCGGAATTCAATAAACCACGAGGGCGCGCGCGGGTGGTGGGCGGCGAGAGTCAATGCAGAGCGACATCCAAGAGGGGGGCAGGGACGGAGGAGGGGCGGCGAGCACGTACCGGCGGCGGCAAGAGGAGGGGGAGGAAAAGAAGTTGGCAGGAGAAGCTGGCGAGGGTGGCTCACATCCACCACCGCCTTTTTTTTCTCTCTCCTACGACGACTCTTCCTTCTCTCGCCCGGGATATTAACTACTAGCTGCTCGGTCGTATTTTTGGGCGCTCCGCTCTCGCATTTACTTTTTTTTGTGAAGAGGAGGATCGGCGCCTTGGGTTCGCTCGATTTGGCTGCTGGCGTAGGTGAAATGACGGGTTTACCCCTGCAGCTTGTGTCAAGGCCTCCAGAGGCGACCCTAACAGGGATCATTTGGTAAACTACAATATGTGTTATAAAATTGCACCGGTTGCCAGATATTTGCTGTTCTAGGGTCCATTTGGATCGTAGAAATTTTCCCAGAAAAAAAAGAGGGATTCCTAATTTCATCAAGTAGAGGTAAAACTCCTATCACGAACGATGACAATATGAATACCCGTTCGGCTCGCAACAACTAGCAGAGATAAAACTCCGAAGTGTAAAAGTAATAATTTCAGAGTGGCGGAACAGTAGGAGAGAGGTGATCATGCGGTAAAACCAGATCCAGAGGAAGGCTATTTACCCTGCTCTTACCAATTACTCTTGCCGTCTTTACCACCCATAATCATTCTTTTTAATCCCAAAATCCATCGCTTAGCAAGAATTGAGTTAGGAGAAATGCTAACCATGATTGACACCGAGCAATCCAAACTCCGCCCAGGGCTAATCATGATAGTCCAGCAAAATTCATTCTCGGGAGAGCCTGAAGAAAATCCCTCGGTCATACATGGAATTTTTGTCATTTCTAGCCTCCTGTACTATATTAATACTAATTTTGGTCTTCAAACCATCGTAATATCAAATCTAACTCCTTTCCCAACCGCACGACTCTAAGGACATGATACGTGTTAGTCGTTGTTCACATTTTTTTTATTATTTGCTTTTCGGTACAAAAATAAATAAAAAATCATGAACAGTGTAGTTGTGATCGCACGACTAACACGTGTCACGTCTTTCAGAGTCGTGCGGTCGGAAAAGGGGCTAGATTTGGAATTACGGTAGTCTAGATACTAAATTTGTTATTAACAAGATACAAAGAGCTAGAAATAACCAAAATTCTCATATATGAGAATCTTCAGAGAAAGTTGCTCTACCCTCCGCATAGAGCATAGATAGGAGTGCCCGAGCAGGTCCTAAAATTGGAACTCTTCCCTTTCTCACTCCTAGGTAAAGAAGCTAGATAATGGTATGATCATGAAGTAAGGCACTTCGAAGGGGACTAGGGATGTTTGCGTAAGGAATTATGTATGACATTCTTCCCTGTGAAAAAAAAAGTCAAAAAAATTAAGACAACAAATCATGGTCTTACTTGTTAATGACAAAATTAGCCGTTTCCTTATAAATTCGTTACAATTTTTATGAGTTCTATCAACATGATGGCGAAGCAATTACTTCCTTCCAAACGTAAATTGTGATTGATCCCTAAAAAAACGTAAATTATGATTGATGCATGTGGAACTATGCTAAAATCGAAGGTTGTGGCCCTCTAACTTTATTGCTCTTTTGTAAGTAGCTTAGTGTGTACAATGTGCAGCTCATACCCCTTTATATAGGGAAAGGTGGGCGCCTTTATGATAGAATAAACTTTATAGGACTAAACTGCACTAATGGGCCTCATGGGCCAACTGGCCCTAATGGGCATTCCTTTAGGTAAAGTGTCCACACAATCAGGTCCTTTAGATATGTTGATATAAAAACACTCTCCTTGTACATTTTACCAATGTCACGCTCATGTCTTGTTAAAAACTCCTTCCAAAAATCCAGTGAAAAAACTAAGAAAAGAGAATATAGCTCGAGCTCTTGCCATTGCCCATGCTGCCTTATTATACAAAACCCCAAGGATTTTTTTTAAAATGCTAAGGTTCCATTAGCCCAACCTAGTGAGGATTTTTCAGCCAAATCCTATGGCCCAATGGTATTACAGCCATTATTCCCTTAGGCGGCCACCTAGCCCACCTAGGCGTTCGCCCTCCCACCTAGGCATTCGCCCTCCCGCCTAGGCATTCGCATAGCCTGCCTAGGCGCTAGGCACTAGTCTACTGCACGTCTAGCCCCTAGCTTCTAGGGAAACAATGATTATAGCCTATCTAGCCGGTCCGCTAGGGTTTCCCCTTAACCCTAGCATTGCTCAGCCTGGCCATGCACGTGCGCATACAAAGGCGACGAAGATGACGGACCAACCGTGCCGAGACAACCCGTTTAGCCTTAATCGTGCCCGTGCCGACACGGCACGACCGTGGGCCATGCCTGGTCTCACACCTCAGCCTGTGGGCCGGCACGGCCCGTTTATTTGTGTGGCCTAAACGGGCCATGCCTGAACCGGGCCCGTGCCGTGTCGGCCCGGCACGGCCCAGTGGACAAGTATACCTAAGTCTATAAATAAGGAGTTGTTGCAAGTGGATACTTGGTGGTGGATGAAAATAATATCGGAAGTTGGTCTGTCGCTAGATATTTAGGGGTGTGGCTGTGCACCCAGTTCTCTATGGTTTAAGTCTCAAACTTGGCGCTGGTGTTCACCGATTTTAGAAGTACACACACGTATACACATTTAGTGAGAAATCATGTGTCTGCGCTCCATGAGGCCTCACGTGCCTCTGATAATTTTCAAGCGTGTGTATTGGTAGTGAGTCTGGTGTGTATTAAGTGTGTGTGCTCATTTTGTACTCTTAGAAAAGAATATCGAGACAGGAGATTATTGGTATACGGATAGGCTATACTAGGGAAAATTAAAATTGTCTACCATGTAAATTAGAAAGCCATGTAAGTAGAAGACTATAGATCGTTACCATTAGACGTGCAGTGCAGCGGAAGAAAAGTTAAAACAGCTCGGTTCAATGTAACGCGCGTCGATGTAGTTGAAGTAGTCGATCGTCCAACGTCTTCGAAAAGCAATCCTTAGAAGTCGGTCGTCCTCTAGCAGCAGTCGATCTCCACGAGCTGATTGTGTCTTCTCCTTAGATCATCCCGATCAGCGCCGCAGTCGTAGCAGCGCTTCTACCGGAGTCCACACGTCTGGGTATGAAATGTCATGCGCTAGTGTGCTAGCACCAGTGCGCACAGTAAGGCTTTCGGAAGGAAACGACTAGGGTTTTGATGGGTGGTACAATGTCTCTCTGTCTTGCCCCCTTACCCATAGCCTAAGGCACTCCTTTATGTAGAGCCTCCGATCGGAACCTCATCCAATACGAGCAGAGATCGTATCCCACTCAGAGAGCTTTCGACTAGATCTTAACTATTTCAACCCGTTAAGTGTGTAATCCTATATGTTCATGTATACTTAGTTGTAACTTAGAAATATCTTTCCAACTACTGGTCGGTAGCAGTATCTAGCAGAATATATCGACTACCAAATATACACAAAAATCAATCTGGACGAATTTTATGCAATATAATCTGCAGCCAAGTTCTATTTGCTCACGATCAGTTCATAACTCATTATGACTAGTTCGTATCCCCATATGATCAGTTTGTGATATATCCGACCAGCTCACTACTAGTTAGTATACCCATATTACCAGTTTGTATCTAGTTGGTCTAAACGACTTGTTTACATATTCTCCTTTTGCCTCACGATAACCAATCGAACTCCAGGTGAGAATATGGCATTCGTAGTCTGTTCAATCTTTTAACATAAAACTTAAAACATAACAATCTTAGCAGTGTCTCAAGGTGGGTCAATCCAACATCATATTCTCTAACGTATCCACATCATTGATTTGATATCCCTATATCTATGATCGGTGAAACGTGATCATTAATCAACACATGTACTGATATATAAATCACTATCGTCCTGACCAGTGGTATCCAACCAGAGATCTTTTAGAATGATATCATTCAACAAATAAAGAGTCTCACCAATAAGTCACATACTTGTTAATATTTGTAAACGATAATTCGTTTAAGGAACATGATTGCCTATATTTAAAAGAATATAAATATAGAATTGGTAAAATTATTTTTATAATTGCTTCTGGGGCTTAATAGCGGCAGGGAGGGTTGTTTAGGAGGGGCAAAACGGGAATCGAGGTGACGGTCGGACGGGTGGCGGGACAGGACGAGCCGATTGGGACTCGTTATGGCGCTTGGTTCTGGAGGGGCAAAACGGGAATCGAGGTGACGGTTGGCCGGATGGCGGGACGGGACGAGCCGATTGGCGCTTCTGTTGGCGCCGAGACACCGACAGGGTCGTCCCGTCTCGTTTGTTTTGGAGCCGCAGCATCTCTCGGCCACAATTTAAAGACCGCAATGGCCATGCTAATTCACGTGTGCGGCTCATTTCTTTTTCAGGATGAACTCACATGTGTGACTTGTAAACAGAGTTAATTAGGAAAACCTCTCCATCCTTCGGCTTTGAACACGTATATGCCTTTTGTTCAACTGCTGATATATGGCATCCTTTTTATCTTCAGGCTCCACCAGACCGGCGCGTATTCTCTTACGTGATTTTACTCCCTCACGTCCCTTGGATCTTGCGATGAACGGCTCAGATGAGGTTAGTATTTTTTGATTTCTAATTTTTAGTTTTTTTATTTTTATCTTTTTAATTTTTTTCTTTTTATTTTTTTATATTATCGTGTTAAAATAATCTATTTTTTAAATATAAAATATTTAAAAAATAGATTATTTTAATACATATAATATAAAGAAATATAAAAAAGAAAAAAATTAGAAAAAAATAAAACTAAAAAAACTAAAAATTAGAAATCAAAAAATCAATAAATACTAACCTCATCTGAGCCGTTCATCGCAAGATCCAAGGGACGCACCAGACTACATCAGAAGCCCAGCTACGGTTTATGAGGATTCTCTTGTTCTTGACCACTATTTTTGCAGGCAACAAAAGATGAGAAATTGGTTACTAATTGTAGAATATACACCTATTCACATGTAGTCTTAGCTCGGTCTTTGATGCGCAGCTGATGAGTTTATTTTTCGTGTTAATTTTGTCCTCTTTTGCGTTAATTCAGATTATTCATTAGCTGTGTCCTGAGTTAATATAGTTTTTACTGGAACAAGTGATGATCTAGAATAGCTAGTAGCTAGGTCTATATTTTGTTTTCTTTTGTTTTGTTGTGTTGAGGCGAAGGACAATTAACTCCTTATTGATATTGGTTATTTTGTTTGAGTTGTTCGTGATGTTGTTCCCTGTTCACCTGGGCTGTTTTCTGAATTTGCACTTTGGGCAGAGGAATTTCGTCCCCTTTCAACAGGGGAGTCGCATATTCCTGGGAGATTGGCTTCCCTTGGTTTGGGACAATCATGGATACAATCCTAAAAAAAGGAGTAAGTATAACTCGAATGGCAGAAATGAATCTTTTTTTTTTTTTTTGCCATGATGGAACGGCACCAAATAATTCGCAGGGAAGGATCGATCAAGCAACAATTCGCCCAAAAGTCCAAACCCCAAAACCACCCCCCGTTCCGTCCCCTTCCCACCATTTCCTCCGCACGCTTCTTCTATATCCATGGCGGAGCAATAGAGAGTCGTCCCCAACGGCGCCGGCAAAACCGTATGTCTACACCGATCCAATCCCCTCCTTTCCTTCCGTTGCATGTAGGATTACATATGCTGATAGATGCATTTTGGGGTTCTTGTTTCTCTTTTTGCAGACGATCATCAAGTGCCTGAAGCTGCACCGGCGAGCTGCCCGCCCAACTCCCGCTCCGGCCACACCTTCGCGCGTCCACGACCCCAAGGTTTCCTGCCCCCTGTTCACCTCACCATTCAGGGTCATGGTGCTGTTGGGTGGTCACTGAAGTCTTTATGCTCTTTTGAGTCGGTGGTGTTGTCGATTAATACTGTGTTAAAGTGGTTTTTACCTGTGGAGAGTTGCGAACTTTGGCTCCTTGGCTTTTCAAGTGTGAATGCATCATCCTTCTGAATTGCTATGTTAAAACAATGGGCATGTTTGATATGGATAGATATGCATTCTTCATTTTCGTTCTTGTCAGTGATCCTGAGTTGAAGTGATTGCCATTCTCTCATGGTGCCTTTTTTTTCCTTTTAGTGCAGAGTTATTTCAAGGATGAGCTCGATCTTTAGATAGTAAACTTTGATCGTCAAAAGAAAACAAGTTTTGCGGACATTAGGACTATGGTTAATCTAAGTATTATATTTTATGCGGTCGTGCAAAAAAAAAACCACTCACAATGTCCTCCTTCAAACAAGCTATCATTTGACTCAGAGGAATTTTAGAGATTTTTCAATTTCAAACGGCCAGCCAATCTACATATATAAAATCTTTGACACCAAACCTCTTTAGGCCAGCCAAATCGGATGCAAATTCCAACTCTTGATGATGTCGAAGAACACACGTAGCTTTCATTCATGTCGTAAGTCGTAACCCCTGGTCGTCCTTGGTACTGGTCGTCGTCTCCCTGCAGTTCTCTACGCGGTCGCGTTCCGATCCTTCAAGCAATATATATTAATGCTTTGTTTGTGTTTGTACATAAATAAATCGCAAGGAGACGCAAAACGCGTATGTGTTGACGACGATAATTCCAGTCTTTCTTCCAGACGAAAGGGAAACAATTGGCACTGCTATACGTACTAGTTACTTTTGCATGCTATGTATGTACATATATACGTACAAAATCTGATTGAGCGCGCGGTGTATTGATAGCTAGAACTGAATTAACGTTCGAAATTCGAGGGTTTAGACCGCATTTTGGCACGCATTCTCCAAATCTATGGGTGGCTCCGGCCGAGCTCAGATTTTAGCTTATCACTTACAGCTACAATAACTAAAAAAACATCTTTTTCAGGCGGGCTCTACAGGTGGATTGTAGTAGACACTGTACCAAATTCAACTATACCATCCAAAATCACAACTGTACCATATAGAAAATTCTTGCTATTGTTGCACCGCCGACGCAACGTTCTATTGGAGTGGATAGAGAAAGGGGGCAAATTCATAAGCCTAAAAGATTGATTGAAGAAACTAATGTTGTTGCTTATTGTTTGAACGTGAAAGAAGAAATTGAAGGAACTCTTTAGTCCTATGGACTTTCAACACATAAGGTTTTCATGCTGATTTGATTGGAGGAGTTTATTGTGTTCCTCGACTACTAGAGGGAATTCGGTTCAATGTGGAGATTGTTGAAGTCTGATTCGAATTCGTATCTTGCCTGTGTCGGACATTGCACCGTCCTATGCCTGACGTGGCATGACCAGTGATAGGGCCAGACGTGGTGTCAACCCGACGCAACTGACTTTGATTTGGTTTTTTTCTACTTCAGAACTATTATTCGTAGCCCTATATATATATACCCTTATAATCGCACGTTTTAGACAGCATGTCGTCTTGTCCTTGTAATCTCTCCTTGTATATATAATGGTTTCACTTACGTGCGCTTGTGGTTTTTCACGCAAAGGTTTTCCATATAAAAGTCTAGTCTCCTTGTCTCTCTAATTTTCATGAGTATTGGTATTTGAATGTACTTTCATGTTAGCAATATATACCTAAATTAAAAGAAATTGCCAAGGAAAGTTCAATATTGGGAACCTCTAGCTAATTAGACGGTGCCATATATTTGGAACGGACTAAGTACCATATATTTGAAACGGACTAAGTAATTGTTAGTAAGCGGAGTAATTTTCCCCAAAACGTGTTGTAAAACTCTACCAAAGTCAAAGCAAAAGGCATATCTGCGTATGTACGTACACACATGCGTTCCACGTATGATGATGATGATGCATGCGAAATATTTCGCATCAGTTGAGGTTTCGCAAGGCGAGCCCTAGAGCATCCATGTAGTTCTCCCACAGTTTCGCCACCATCCCGGCCACCGCATCCGCCGTGCTCTCCAGCGCCTCCGCCACGGCCTTCGCCGCCTCCTCGCCGCCGTCCCGCGTCGCCTCCAGGAGCTCCACGACCGCCGACGCCGCGAGCTCCGCCGCGCCGGCCGCCACGCTCCAGAGGAAGTCAACGAACGCCGAGACGACGGCCACCGCCACGTCCCAGACCACGCCGAAGAGGAACTCGCCCGCCGCGCCGAGCACGTCCTTGGTCGCGTCGAGCGCCGCGTTGGCCGCCTGCCCCGGCATCCTGACCAGCTGCACGACGCCGACGAGGAGGAGGGCGAGGCCGCGGAGGAGCACCAGGGTGGCGAGCTCCACGCACGAGCCCAGAAGCCATAGCGCTAGCTTCACAAGCACAACAAGTGCCATGCACTTACTTTCTACCAGCTAGCCACAAACTAAATTCGTAGCAAGAGAGATTTGGCGGCCTAGCTTATATATTTGTAGAGAGAGAGAGAGAGAGAGAGAGAGATTGGTGTTGCTTGGAGTGCAAGGAGAGGTGTCGATCGAGGATGGTGTTGCTTGTGAGGTTAATTTGCTAGCTTTTGTGAGTTGAGGTGGTACACAAGATGTTGCTTCTAAGGTTTACTTTGATCGACGCATGGGTCGTTGCTTGTGGTGTAAATTGGTTTTTTTTTTTGGTACTTGAATTGTATTATGTGTGCGCGCTGATGCATGTGTTTGAATAAGACATCTTTTGGTATTTAGTTTGAAAACTGATCGCTCAGTGGTGGTCGATTATATATACGTACGTATACGTATGTGCATGTCAGTGAGACGGTTCGGTCTAAATTAAATTATGCATGTGGTTTGACTGGAATGTAATATATCAATGGATAGCAATAGCAAGACATAATAGTCAAGGGATATTTTAATAAAAAAGAAATCTTGGAGGTTGATTTTATAGTACATTTTTACTTAAACTATACATAATAATCGAGAAACTTGAGCAAGAGTAAAGTGTCAATTGACGACATATGGTAAACTTCGGAGATGATGCAAGGGACAAGGGGCCGGAACGCTACCTCTGAAAAGGTGTGATATTTTATATTTATGCACCCCTGAAATTGCATGTTTGACAGGGTTTGAAACCGAGTCAAGTCACCGGTCATAAATAAATAAATAAATAAATCTATGAAGGAACTCGCGGCCTCTCAGCCCGTCCACGTCCCTGTTTTGCACAGAGCCGTCCGACCACCCCGCCGGCAACATCCGCTCGTCCACCTCCAAGAACGTCCCTTTCCGCCTCCGCCTCACTCTGCCGCGGGCCATCCCCCACCGAAGCGGGCTCGCCGCGCACCTGAGCCTCGATGGAATCCGCCGCCGCCGGCGGTGGCTCCTGCGGTGTACCTTCGCGGAGGGACGGGATCGTCTCCGCGCTCAAGGCGAGGCTGCGCGCGTCGTATTGTGCCTCCCTGCACTGCCTTGGCATCCGCCTCGGGCTGTAAGCTCGCTACTGGTTCTGTGCCTTTTTTATTCGTTTGGTGCCACCAGTTCTCCGTAGTCGAAGGGCCGTGGTCGAGCGATGCGTGGTCGGGAGGGGAGGGCGGTGCAAGGCGGTGAAGGGGCGGCGAGGAGGGAGTGGCGCGGGGAGGCGGCGGAGGGAGCAGCAAGGAGGGCGCGGTGCAAAACACTAAAGGGAGGCAGGGTTAAGTGCAAAATGCATGAGGCAGTGCATCCCACCCGCCTAGATCTGAGCCATTCGGGATAGATCGGACCGCCAATATTCGCGTTTGTATGTTAGCACTGAATAGTCCATTTATATATATATATATATATATATATATATATATATATATATATATATATATATATATATATATATATATATATATATATATATATATATATATATATATATATATAGCTTTGCTTTCCGATTGGCGGTACAAAAAAGTGTGTTGTTTTCAAGTCGATTACACAAATTGGTCAGCTTCTACCTGCCCTTACCTTGACCCCTTAAGTGCAGATGCATTGGTGCCCTCTGTAATATATTTAATTTACTCACATATAGAGCTTTTGTTTAGTCTTAGGTATATGTTCATTTCATCACTTACCAATCGAAAAAGTTATGCTTTCCTTTTCAACTTGCGACAAAAAAAAAACAGTTTGCTGTTTTTATGTTTGCTACAGCATAGGAATGCAGATGCATGCAGGGTTATTATGGAGGATGGCCTGTTTCCTAATGATAAGCGGTTCAGCGTTTAGATTGTTTCATACATATATTGCTTCCCTTTTCTGTTGGCGGCACAAAAGAAAGTGTGCTGTTTTTATGTTTGGTACAGCATATGAATCCAAACGCATACAGGGTTATTATGGAAGATGGCCTGTTTATAGAGACATGTCGATTGCACATGTTGGGATTCAGCTCTATGCACTCTAATAGTTTGAAAAGCATTTGTTTCTGCAGAGAGAGTTTTATAGTTATTCTGGTTGTGGGAATACTTTCAATTGTGATCATCCTGTGGTCCTTGAATTTATTGTAGACTGCTTGAGGTACAGATATAAATATAACCTCTACCAATAGTTATCGATTTGTTCTCACTGCTTATCGTTCTGACCATTCAGTGGGAGCCATTGAGCTCAACACCATTCTGATGTTAAGCAAACCAATGAAGTTTTATTGAAAACTAAGACATGTTGTGCAGAAAATAATAGCTGAAACAACAACGAATTTGGAAAAATAAGAGGCACTTAATTTATCAGACTACTGAGAGTGTTGAGCTTCCCTATTATTGCAAATGTTAAGTCTTTACTGATTTCCCTATTGCTTACATGTCTTAATCCTTCTATTTTATGTCGAACAGATGATCGGCAGAATAACAGCCTTTGGTGAGAACTGCTCATCTAAAAAACAAAAATTATTCTTACTAAACATTCTAGAGCTTGCATCCTCTTCGACTGTTCAAGCGATCTATCATGAATGTGTAGAGACCAAAAGGAGATATTGATAGAAGTGACATGCTTACATACAACAGTTTCGCCTCAGAATTCAATTACATGTGTTGTTTATGCTAATTACCATCATTCATGGGTTAGAAAATACGGCCAAGCATGAGTGCGAGGACATGGTAAGCTCGTTTGAAGAAAACATGGTTCTTCAAGTTCTGAACTTTCTTTTTCTATAATATGAAGTAGTTAGTGATAATATAGTCATACTTAGCAGTTTACGTTTGCACAGTCTAATTTGGAAATTTAAATAGTTTGTGTCTTTACAGATTCCTTACCTTGCTGAATAGTTTATTCAAAGGAACCACCTATTTGAAATATATCCTCTGTAAAGTACATCACCATTTTCAAGGTAACATCATACATATAAGATTATTTGTTCATTTCTATTGCATATCTGGTGCATTGTTGGTTGAGTACATGGTTGTCACGGCATCGCCTTGGCGTCGCCAAGGCGACGCCTTGGCGTCCAGGCGCCGGGGAGGATCGAATCGCCTTGCCAGGTATGCTGTCCACCCCTCTCCTCTCCGACCACGCTCCGGTCGCCGCCTCCCTCCTCCGCTGCGCCGCCGCCTCCTCCCGACTCCGCCCCTCCCGCTGTCCTCCTCCTCACTCCGGCCGGCTCCCGCCGGCTTCCTCTCCGGCTTGCTCCCGCCGCCGAGGGAGGGAGGCGACGGGAGGCGACGAGGGAGGCATCGAGGAGGGAGGCCGGAGGAGGAGGTGGCGAGGGAGGCGACGAGAGGAGGCGCCGGGGAGGAGGTGGCGGGGAGGCGTCGGGAGATTGGCGTTGGGGAGGGGAGAGAGACTAGTGGGAGTCAGGAGAGAGAGAGTCAGGTAGGTGAGTCGGGAAGACGGGAGGTCGGGATTATATGGGGGAGATATGAAGAGAGTGCTTCGAATAAAGAGAGTGCTTCGAGTTGTATTCGTGTACGCACGCCGTGCGGTCGTCTAGGCGTCGCCTAGGCGTCCCGGCGCCTAAGAGGCGCCGTGGTCGCCAATTACGCCGTGACAACCATGGTTGAGTACAGATAATGTACTTTTGTCTGTATTTGGTCCCTTTCGTCCATTATTCTTTTTACTGCCTTCGCAATACCATGTATCTTTAGTACTGTGTCTTTGTAATAGATTAGATGTGTTTTTATAGTGTTTACATTGTTATCTTCATGAATCGTTCCCTTAGTTTTCCATGCTAATATTGACTCTCTATACTCAATTTAAATTGTTTCCCTTCGCCATCCGTGGAACAGAAGCAGTCTAAATATGCCCTCCTGCTTCCTACATATGATGCGACCTATTGCTACCGGGCATGGGCCCTTGCTGTAACAGCATGCCCTTTCTCCGCTGTCTGTCAGCATGGTGCTTATGTATGTCAATGGCCATAATTAAATTTAACTGTGCCTCATTTGTGTATTAATAGCACATCTGATGATTCCAGGCGGTCTAAATGAATTTTGGTTCATTCGGTTCCAAAGCTGAAATTCTTTAGTGCATCTTGTCATCTTTTAAGCTTCTGAACATGGCTGTTTCTTTCCGTTTTTGACGCCTTCTTCGAGAGCTTGGCCTGTTGCCATTTCAATTACCTGTTAGTGCCATTTCACAGAGTCAAAAAAAGCAAAGCCGCTTGAGGGCCTTGATGTTCCCATAAGATGAACTATTGCAATAGTTCTTCTACAAGTAACCCACTATGTTATTATGTAAAAATATATTAGGAACAATCTGCCCTCCAAGGATACAGCTCCTGGACCAGGTGAGGGAGCTGAACCCTTATGTTCCACCACGTGTGCAACATGTAACTGACATACATTCTCAGGTAACTGAGGCCGTATCAGGTGCAAAAGGACATGTTTATGAAAATATGAAAAATTTTATTATATATCGTTGGACTATCTATGGTTATTGGTTTCACGTTCTATTCATGGTGCACGTAGGTACTAAAAATTAATAACTTAAAAGGATTTAATTTGAGCAACTAAAATTTGATCAAAAGCCAAAAATATTTTAATTAAGTTCAAAATGCATAAACTCGAATCCCTTTTTAGTTCGACTATTTTTCAAAGAGAGGATTTTATACAAGCGATGTCACCCGCTCTAAATCTGGGTTTGTATCCACCCCGTTTTCAGTTCTACCTCAACATTTTCCAAGAAACAAGCTGTCACCTGAACTTCGTGAATCTTAACTTCTTACTGACTAAGCGAAGCTAGCAACTAGGCATTCAACGAAAATCACAAAGTCGGGAATGAAATGGAGCCAAATTTAACACGTAAATAATTGTTTTCATTAAAAAAACAAAAGTGAAAAAGAAGAATTTGCAGGGCAATCACACCTTGCCCTGCGAAAGACAAATCGAGTACAAACATGAACATAAAGCAACACATTACACGGTCGGGGAGAAAGGAAGCCGCAAATGGAGAGATCTCGCGTCTCAACCATTTTTTATTCATGCGGTCGCTCTAAGCATGCATCTACATCTCCTAATTAGCATATGCTAACAGAGAATTAGAGAATTAACTCAGAATTATTCCAACTACAATTTGTACACAAGTATGTGAAGTAACAGTTAGTTTCTAATTTGCTGAAGATGCCTTCTCATCATTCTTCCCCTGCGGTGATGTCTTAGCCTTCTTTCTACTGTTTTCGCCATTTTCTTTCTTTTTATTGGTGGCATGTAATGTGGCGCATAATCGCTTTGGGTATCTTGTATGCCGATCGAATCCTCTTACACAAATATATCCTGCAAAAAATTACAACATAACCATGACAAAAGATTATATCAGAAAAAGAATCACATATCATGTTGAAACTTTGTGGCTATCTTTCTTTCAGAAAATTGAAATTTTGTGGCTAGCTTTCTTTCAGAAAATTGAAACCTTGTGGCTATTTCTTTCAGAAAACTTTGTGGCTGGCAAAAGATTCACAAATGAGGGAAACTACATTCTTTTAATGCTAATTCATTGGCATATTTTTAATCGCGCCATCTCAGCTTAAAATGTGATTTTGCAAAGCAACTTCCATCCCCAGAATCATCAGTAGAAAGTTCATTTATCTTGGGCTGGTTGAAACTTGAAGTTTTCCTTTCAAGTTGTCTTACGCATATTTAAGTTTTCATCATGGTCTATGCTAGAATTTTTATTAGAGTAAGATATCTAGTTTATTCAATATTTATAGATTCTTAGTCCATCAATGACATACAAAAGAAAAGAATCAAAGAAAAATCACAACCACTTGATACCTTTCTTGTAGCAGTCTTGAATGTCTTGTTTTGTTTGGCCTGAGATTGATGAGTATTCCGGTTAATATCACTCAACAGTAATTATTTCACGACTTTCAGGTTTACATTTCAATGATAAGATACCTTTTGTGATCGAGTGTATCGATGAACCAAAATATACAATGCATCTCTCCAGGTTCCATATATAGTACTGTGTCTTTGTAATAGATTAGATGTGTTTTTATAGTGTTTACATTGTTATCTTCATGAATCGTTCCCTTAGTTTTCCATGCTAATATTGACTCTCTATACTCAATTTAAATTGTTTCCCTTCGCCATCCGTGGAACAGAAGCAGTCTAAATATGCCCTCCTGCTTCCTACATATGATGCGACCTATTGCTACCGGGCATGGGCCCTTGCTGTAACAGCATGCCCTTTCTCCGCTGTCTGTCAGCATGGTGCTTATGTATGTCAATGGCCATAATTAAATTTAACTGTGCCTCATTTGTGTATTAATAGCACATCTGATGATTCCAGGCGGTCTAAATGAATTTTGGTTCATTCGGTTCCAAAGCTGAAATTCTTTAGTGCATCTTGTCATCTTTTAAGCTTCTGAACATGGCTGTTTCTTTCCGTTTTTGACGCCTTCTTCGAGAGCTTGGCCTGTTGCCATTTCAATTACCTGTTAGTGCCATTTCACAGAGTCAAAAAAAGCAAAGCCGCTTGAGGGCCTTGATGTTCCCATAAGATGAACTATTGCAATAGTTCTTCTACAAGTAACCCACTATGTTATTATGTAAAAATATATTAGGAACAATCTGCCCTCCAAGGATACAGCTCCTGGACCAGGTGAGGGAGCTGAACCCTTATGTTCCACCACGTGTGCAACATGTAACTGACATACATTCTCAGGTAACTGAGGCCGTATCAGGTGCAAAAGGACATGTTTATGAAAATATGAAAAATTTTATTATATATCGTTGGACTATCTATGGTTATTGGTTTCACGTTCTATTCATGGTGCACGTAGGTACTAAAAAAATTAATAACTTAAAAGGATTTAATTTGAGCAACTAAAATTTGATCAAAAGCCAAAAATATTTTAATTAAGTTCAAAATGCATAAACTCGAATCCCTTTTTTAGTTCGACTATTTTTCAAAGAGAGAGGATTTTATACAAGCGATGTCACCCGCTCTAAATCTGGGTTTGTATCCACCCCGTTTTCAGTTCTACCTCAACATTTTCCAAGAAACAAGCTGTCACCTGAACTTCGTGAATCTTAACTTCTTACTGACTAAGCGAAGCTAGCAACTAGGCATTCAACGAAAATCACAAAGTCGGGAATGAAATGGAGCCAAATTTAACACGTAAATAATTGTTTTCATTAAAAAAACAAAAGTGAAAAAGAAGAATTTGCAGGGCAATCACACCTTGCCCTGCGAAAGACAAATCGAGTACAAACATGAACATAAAGCAACACATTACACGGTCGGGGAGAAAGGAAGCCGCAAATGGAGAGATCTCGCGTCTCAACCATTTTTTATTCATGCGGTCGCTCTAAGCATGCATCTACATCTCCTAATTAGCATATGCTAACAGAGAATTAGAGAATTAACTCAGAATTATTCCAACTACAATTTGTACACAAGTATGTGAAGTAACAGTTAGTTTCTAATTTGCTGAAGATGCCTTCTCATCATTCTTCCCTGCGGTGATGTCTTAGCCTTCTTTCTACTGTTTTCGCCATTTTCTTTCTTTTATTGGTGGCATGTAATGTGGCGCATAATCGCTTTGGGTATCTTGTATGCCGATCGAATCCTCTTACACAAATATATCCTGCAAAAAATTACAACATAACCATGACAAAAGATTATATCAGAAAAAGAATCACATATCATGTTGAAACTTTGTGGCTATCTTTCTTTCAGAAAATTGAAATTTTGTGGCTAGCTTTCTTTCAGAAAATTGAAACCTTGTGGCTATTTCTTTCAGAAAACTTTGTGGCTGGCAAAAGATTCACAAATGAGGGAAACTACATTCTTTTAATGCTAATTCATTGGCATATTTTTAATCGCGCCATCTCAGCTTAAAATGTGATTTTGCAAAGCAACTTCCATCCCCAGAATCATCAGTAGAAAGTTCATTTATCTTGGGCTGGTTGAAACTTGAAGTTTTCCTTTCAAGTTGTCTTACGCATATTTAAGTTTTCATCATGGTCTATGCTAGAATTTTTATTAGAGTAAGATATCTAGTTTATTCAATATTTATAGATTCTTAGTCCATCAATGACATACAAAAGAAAAGAATCAAAGAAAAATCACAACCACTTGATACCTTTCTTGTAGCAGTCTTGAATGTCTTGTTTTGTTTGGCCTGAGATTGATGAGTATTCCGGTTAATATCACTCAACAGTAATTATTTCACGACTTTCAGGTTTACATTTCAATGATAAGATACCTTTTGTGATCGAGTGTATCGATGAACCAAAATATACAATGCATCTCTCCAGGTTCCATATACACTCTCTAGGGATAGTTATTGGGGAACGGCTAGATGAGTAATCTGCGAAAACCTATAAAGTGTATATTTGATGGGTTAGTGTTTAGCCAATCTGGTCTGGTATCGTAGCTAACTAGTAAATGCACATCATCAGAAATTAACAAAGCAAAAAAGGATCAAAGGCTGCATACCTCATGATCCTGAAAGTAGGTACCGTTCAATGGAAAGTTTCCTCTGGTTGCTGTCCGACAGGGTATCTGCTCGTTCATGTATGCAACACTTTTTTAAAAAGGATAAAATAAATTTACTCGTATTTTAATATCATCATTATCAAGTGAACATACTTAAATGGTACATTTAGAGAGAAAAAACATAGTTATCAGAATAATGAGGGCTGTGGATCAATTCATACTAATTTCCTACAAGCTGACAACAAAAAAATGATAATTTATTAGAGGTTTCCAATAATTTTGAATTTGCATTATATTTTGATTTGAAATATTTGCACTTGAAGAACCTCTCATTCTAGTTTGTCACAACTGGCTACAATCAGAAGTTTCTGCCTTTCTGTTAATCAATTATGTGAGAGTGAGATAAGTTGAATTGGAAAAATGGTCATCTATAGATTCCAAGGGTTTCAAGTTGTTAAGGGTATTAGAGACAAGGGTATTAGAGATAGAATAGGAATCAGCATATTCCCCTGTAATATCCCTTTGTACTCCCTATATATATTGCCCATTGAGCCTCTTCAATATACACACAATATTCATAACATGATATCAGAGCTTAGATTAAAACTCTAACCTTGATCTACTTCCGCTGTTGCCGCTGCCCCCAGGAGGATCGATCTCCTCTCCTGGGGGCGGCCATCTCGTTGGGCGGCCACATCTCCCGGCAGCCGTGCCCACGCCGCTCGCCGGCCGACGCCACCGCCGGCACTTCGATTCGCGAACAGCCTCCGGTGATGTCGATTCCGGCCACCGCCACCGGATCGTCAGCTGGCCGCCGTCGGATCTCGTCGCGCTGATCCGGTGGCCGCCTGGCCGTCCATCTCTTGACCGCCGCCCGCTTCTCTTCGATCGCCGCCGTCCGCCACGCCATCTCGCCCGTCTTGGCGCCGTTGGCTCGGATCCGGCGGATCCGCCTCCTCGTTGCCACCTGCGGACCCAGCGGATCGAGCCGCGATGACCTTGACACGCCAGTTCGGTCACTCGACCGCTCGCCGCCGCGTCGGATCCGCCGCCTCGACGTCGCCAAGTCCGGATCCGCCACCTCGGCCGGATCCGCCATCATCGCCGCCGCCGAGCTCGGATCGCCTCGCCCTGATCCGACCGCCCCGACGCCGCTAAGTCGGATCCGGCTGTCTTCGCGCCGAGCTCGGATCGCCTCGCCTCCGGATCTCGGCCGCGATTGGATCCGGGCCGCCATGCTCGGCCGGATCCGCCGCCGCCGGATCCGCCACTCTCCATCGCCTCCTGCCGTTCTTCGGCCTCGCCCGCCGCCTCTCGTGCCTCCGTGCACGCGAGAGACGGGAGGGAGGTGGTGAAGGCGAGGAAGGAGCGGGAGGAGTCACGGGGAGAGCGCGAGGAGGAGATGAGGGCGTGCTTGTGTGCGGACGATATGGACGATACGCTGTGTCACGGAGGGGGTGTGCTCCGTTCTTTACTTCTGCCGTCGTTTAGCCTTTCTATTTTTGAGTCTTCCATTGCGTCCATCCAAGTCCGTGATTTCTAATTTTTTAGTTCGTCCAAGTCGTGCGAGTCCACAAATTTATTGTCAGTCATAGAAGTGTAGGAATTTTCTTTTGCATGACAGCAGCCGTCGATCTACTCTCTGAGCCGTGTGCAGATCGTAGAAGTCGTTATGATGCCACCGCTTCTCTAGCCGCCGCCCCGAGCTTCTAAGGCCGCTGCCTTCGCACCTTGTGCACGCCGCCTCTTGGGTTTCGATCTGCAGTCATGCTTCTATCTATTCCTCTTGACTTGATTTGAGTTTCTTCAAAAGCATCGCTAATGACGACATTATCAAGACTCGGACGTCGGCTATTTCTTGTTTTAGTATTAACCCTTTTTCAAATGCAATGCTATTGCATACGCATTGCATTTGAGGGGGTGTTAAGAGTACTAGAGATAGAATATGAATCAACATATTCCCCTGTAATATCGCTTTGTACTCCCTATATATATTACCCATTAGGCCTCTTCAATATACACACAATATTCATAACACAAGTAATAAACTATGACTTGCCCCTCTAATATCAGTAAAGCAGCTTATATGTGGGATATTAACTATAATTTAGATAACTTTTAGTTACTGCTATCGATTTTGTATTGATGCAGAGTTGCATATCTCAAAATATTCCTAATCTTTGACTACTGACTGTTTAATAAAAACCCTGTTCCTTGAGAATGTAATTTACAGTTTTGATAAAAAAAAGTAAAGTACATTCCAAGTAAGTAGTTGCTCACCAGAATTGTGCCTTTCACCGTGTGCTCATCAGGACAAGAAATAACAATCAGGAGATAAGGACATGGATCTTCTGGAATTCTCTCTTCAAACTGGTAGATATAGCAAATCAGTCACTAAATTAATCGAATGTCATTGTAAAAGTAAAATATACTTCGTTATTATAAAAAAATGAAGGAGACATGGCATACAACACACCTCTTCCAAGATTGCATGATCATCTGGGAGGACATACCTGCAATAACAACTATGCAAACTTAGCGAGGTACTGCTGATTTTTCAGAAGAAAATCTCAATATACCAAGAAAGTATTATTACATACGCGTTGTGTTCTGTCCTGAGACGGCCTATGCTTTTCAATTTTTTATTTTGACAAAAAGCGCGTTGTGGATTGATCAAGACCAAGTCTTTTCCATAGCTTGGTGTCCAAGAGCCAGTGTGCACCATATGCTTGTTTGAACACATATCTATTTCAGCGTCGTACTGTACTCCTTCTGGTACAATATCTTCAAGATCACAAGGATCGTCTTGATAGGGTTCTTCTTGCTCATTAGGTGCTTCATATTCGTATTCTGGACTTGGTGGCACCTCAATAATGGGCTCACAGTTATGGATGGGTTGTCTTTCAGAAGTCCTGCTTATTTCGACTTGATGTTGACACACATGCTGAAAACTTGACATGTGACTAGCATTTGACAACAAGAGTCTTCCAGAAGTAACCATGCTTGTCTGCTCTTCGTCACGTTCATGCTCATGCTCCTCTGCAGAAGGAAGTGATGCTCTAGTAACAACCAAATGTCATTGTTCAGTATTTATTTTTAAAATTACTCCAAAGCAATAACAAGTCTACCAAGCAAATATCTTTCTTCCCTAAAAAAGAGCCACAGATCTCTTATGATAATTAAGACTACTCATCTTTTTATACTGTAGCAAATGAGCCAACTTACAAGACAAACTTTTATTTTATTACTATCTGATTGCTTCTTCTAAAAGGTTTTACTTATCTTATTACTTTTTGATACTTAGTTTTTAGCAATTGAACAGATGTAAAGAGTAGATAGAGCAAGATCATTTATAGACGTGAAATCTATATTGACAACATTAATTGTTTTCTACACAAAGGCACCTATGTTACAATACTAACTAATTCAATGGCTGCTACTTAAGTTTAAATAACATGCAAGAGTTCACTACAGAGTACAGACCATATATAGCAATATCTGAGTGCATAGCGGAAATCTATTTAAGTAAATATCTTTACAGCATGTGAAACTTACCTGTTAAGGGAACTATTATAGTACTTGCATTTTGCACTGAAGGGGCAAGCACTGCAATTTGGATTTACTTTTGTGCAGATTGCCTGCAAAATGGAAGCAATCCACCATCACTACTGACAGTGCAAAATATTTATAGCTAAATTGCTATAAATGTTAATGATCACTTTTGCATATATGCATACCTTTCCGAAAGTTATCATGAGACAATGTAGTTCGTACCTATTTTTTTTTACAGGTTTGTCAGATGGATATGCTAAAAGTTACAGGAAAATGCCAATATATTTTACAATATCATAGGACTTACAATTTTTCCTTATGAATTTTACACAACCGGGGCCATAAATACCTCTGTACATCTCGCATGATTGGATATCTTCAACAAAAGGAAAGAAGATATAAGCAGAGAAATGTTATTGTGATGTTTACAAGTTAAGGTGAGAGTGAGACATTGTGATGTTTATAAGTTAAGGTGAGACCAATCTTACAAGTCAACTGAATGAAACTCTGCAGAAAAGGGTAAGGGTTGAAGTTTGACCCATCCTAGCCTTGTGACTATGCGAGCTACGTTGACATCAACCTGAAAGGAGCATGGAGTGCCGTCAAAGCTTGATTTAAGATGCATTCACTTGACAGGATTTTTTTCTTAAGAAACAAAATATAACTTACTGGGAATGCTTTATGCTTCAATGACAAAAGACGAATGCAGTCAGCACTTTTATCGCCAAGCCCATGTATACTGAGTAGGTAGTTTCTAATGCCCAGCAAAAAGAACAATTAAAATATGTGTGATGGAATTCCACTATGCATGTAGATTTATATATGGCTGTGGACAAGTTTGATTTTTTTTTCCCTAGCCTGCTAGCAGCTCCCTACCACAAAGTGGCATGGTATTCCTCCAGTAGTACTTTCAAAGTTTGCAAGAACAAATTGCTAGATGGTTCTAGATATATGTAAAGAGACTGTTCAATATTTTAACATGCACAAAAGCAAGAAAAGTAAACATATAGGCCCTCTTCTTTTTTGTTTCTAAAAGCTGCTTTTTTACAGTAAAATGCTTTTCTACAATAACTAGTTTTCAAACGAAGTGTCTTTTCAAAATGGGGTCTACAAGTTGATTATAATACACACTGCAGCGACTTCATTTATATCAGCTAAAATCGTACACGAGTCTCTATCTCTCTGTACTCTCTCGCGCGAACAGCTAAAAGACAGAAGCCGCAGTTCAAAAGAACAGGCCCATAAAAATATAATTATCTAACTATTTCATGGCAGTTCAACAACAACAAAACGAAGAACACTATAATGGTGAAGCAATAGACTGTAGTGTATGTTTAATAAAATATGGCCATACTTTGCGCTTTCACGTGGTACATATCGAAGCCAATCCAGGTCAAAGCTTCCATGATCTTTCTTTACACGCATGAGAAAAGCCTGTAAAAGGTAAAAAAAATACTTTTTAGCACTTGCATCAAATGCAGAAAAACGAGAAGGGAAGAAATATGTTGCCAGTGCCAAGAATACAAAAACTTAGTTTAAATGATAAATGATGTTTCAATCTCACTGTTGTTAAAAGACAAAATAATACAATTAGTACTTGCAGGAAATGGAGAGACACATTGATTGTGTCAAGAATAAGGAGTTCCAGTGTTACATGATAAATGATGTTTCAATCATTTTCTTATTAAATCACATAAAATTTTTGAATAGATACTACCAAGGTTCCAAATACCGGTGGTAACCGGTTTTACCGGTGCCGACTGGGAGAAAAAAACCGCCGGTTTTTTATTTAATTCAAATTTAAACTTTTGAATGTAAAAATTAGTTTCTCTAATGATATTTACATTGTTTAACACTAATGGAATATATTAGGAAGATGCATGTACCTCCCATACTTGACTTCATGTTTTTTACCATGAATGTAATAGGAATTTCCAAATTTTGAATGTAAAAGTTAGTTTCCCTAATGATATTTACATTGTTTAACACTAATAGAATGTATTAAGAAGATCTATGCATCTCCCGTGCTTGACTTCATATTTTTTGCCATGAATGTGTTAGGAATTTCCAATTTTAAATTTGAAAAACCGGGTTTTAGCTGTTTTTTCGGTTTTTAGCGGTTTTTCTCCGGTTTTTTAGATGGTTACCGCCGGTTTTTCCGGTTACCAATTTCAAATTCAAATTTTGACGCGTGAAATTCGACTAGTTTTTTTCCGGTTACCGGCCGTTAACCAGTACTAGCGCCCCGGCGGGATTTGGAACCTTGGATACTACTACCTCCATTCCAAATTTTCAACATAAATGTCATTACAGACATCAACATGAGTCTTGAAAAAAGCATGGTCTCCAATATACACTTTTGACTATTACTTTTCCAATCATATGTTACTAAATTTACTAATATAATTTCCATGTGACATTTAAAAAGTTTGACTACACAAATTCTAAAGTGACACATTTTGGAACAGAGGAAGTAACTTTCTGTCAATAAGCAAATGTGAATACATGTATAAAAGGCAGCTTTGCTAGTGTGTCTAATGTAAAATCAAATTTTGCAATGGTGGGAATACCATTACAACGCTCTTGCAGCAGCTTATCAGATAGATTGAAGTTTTCAAGTTTTCACTTCAACTTAAGATTTCTATACATAGCATCACTTGGCCTAACCACCTTGAAGAATGGATGAAGTGTGTTTTGTTTTTTGTTTTTTTTGTTTTGTTTTTTGTTTTGTTTTGAAAAACGAACTTCAACAGATAAATGTGAATGCCATCTAAGTAGATTACAGTTAACAAAACACACACAAAAATCTTTCCTCACAAAACACAGACACACACAAATGTTTAGCTTGGATTCTAGAGAGGAAATAAGGAAATGGCTGCATTACTTCTGTCCGTAAGAACTAATCCAATATATCTTGTGCAACATAGTAAAATATATTAATGATGGTTTTCCTGAGAAAGAACAGAATGGAATATTCATTTTATTTCTTTTGAGGTTTAGATTATAACAGCCATCTCTAGTAACACACTAGGCATGATGTAAGCAAAGCTCATTCCAGTAAATACACATGTAAATGGAAGTTTTTTTTTGTCTGCGAGAAGTTAGATCACATGAAAACAAACAGTATATGAAGTGACTAAAATGTCTTCTCAAGATGAGAAATGAATTTGGTTCAGAACAACAAACAGTTTGGTAAACAAACAGACTACTAACTAGTTATGAGTGATGATTCAGTATTAAAATAAACGAATCAACTTCAGAAATTTACATGTTTTGAATTTTATAGAGAGGTTAAAAAAATATATGAAATGCTGATTACGTAGAATTTTACAAAAGAAGAGCATCTTCATCTTTTCGGGAGTAAGGTATTTAGAAATATATTCCTGCTACACAAATGTCGGGACAGAATTTTAGAAATAAGTAAATGACAGTGTATCTTGCAATCATATGTACCTGTATCCGGCATGCCATAAGGTAATGCTGCCCCCTGACTGCAATGCATTTTGCAACATCAACAGTTGGTGCATGTAGTAAAGCTTCCCAATCTACCGAGTCATCTATTCCAGTTCCACTTCTATTATTGTATCCTTTTCTATAGGCTTCCTCCCGTAACTTATCCCAAGGAGAAGTATCTTTCAGCTCCAGCGTAGCTATGAACTTTCTCAAGGTTTGGTCAGCGCATACTGGATTTCCAAACTTATCCTTCACCAAGCTCATAATATGGTCATTGTCCCAAGTAGAGATGTCTTCCTGTTTCATACTAGCTATGAAATTCTCTATAATTGTTTTGTAGTCTTGACCATAATGCCCTTTTACCTCCTCATCGTAGTCAATTTCTTTCTCAGAGTCAACAGGTTTGGTAAAAACTGAATTGACAGAATCAGTAACATCAGATGCTTCATTCAAATTAACCTTTCTTAACGGAGGCGCATTAGTACATTCTTCAGCATTACTGCATCCCTTAGTTGGAGGAAATTTTGCCGCCAAGTTCATAAAGGCATTACTGTATGTATATATAAAAAGGTTGTTATGAAAAATGCATACAAAGCGCAGAAGATAGATATTAGCTCTAGCACAAGCATCTAAAGTGAAGATTGGATTCCCTCTTATTTTACCTTGACAAATTGTCAGCAACATTTTGTGTAAGGAAAGTACCGACCACAGAATCAATTACCGATCCTCCCCATTGAGAAAATTTTCTGGGCCCTGACACAAAAGCAGTTCAAAATTTAGAATCCAATTTAAAGTTACATGTTTCCTAGAATGAGAGGGTTGTAAGACTTATTTGATCCATTATCCATATGTTTATTGTGGATGCAAGGCTCTATTACTCCTTTTAAATCATAAACCAGATTTCATGTTTCACCTATTCAAACAAAAAGAACTAAGTCTACGATCAAATTATATATGTCAAATGCCTGATTATTTTTGTTTCTCCATTGAATTACCCAATGTGCATGTTTGCACATGTACTCAAGTATGCTCAGAAAGAATTCACTGCATTCACTTCAAATTTTTTATCGCAGTTTAGAAGCTAAAAGGAGGAAAGGAAAACAGAACAGTGGCATCTCAGTAAAGCATTTTGACATATGGGGTGAGAGACTTGCTGAAATAATTTATTTTCTTGTTTAGACGATTCAGAACAACAAACAGTTTGGTAAACAAACAGACTACTAACTAGTTATGAGTGATGATTCAGTATTAAAATAAACGAATCAACTTCAGAAATTTACATGTTTTGAATTTTATAGAGAGGTTAAAAAAATATATGAAATGCTGATTACGTAGAATTTTACAAAAGAAGAGCATCTTCATCTTTTCGGGAGTAAGGTATTTAGAAATATATTCCTGCTACACAAATGTCGGGACAGAATTTTAGAAATAAGTAAATGACAGTGTATCTTGCAATCATATGTACCTGTATCCGGCATGCCATAAGGTAATGCTGCCCCCTGACTGCAATGCATTTTGCAACATCAACAGTTGGTGCATGTAGTAAAGCTTCCCAATCTACCGAGTCATCTATTCCAGTTCCACTTCTATTATTGTATCCTTTTCTATAGGCTTCCTCCCGTAACTTATCCCAAGGAGAAGTATCTTTCAGCTCCAGCGTAGCTATGAACTTTCTCAAGGTTTGGTCAGCGCATACTGGATTTCCAAACTTATCCTTCACCAAGCTCATAATATGGTCATTGTCCCAAGTAGAGATGTCTTCCTGTTTCATACTAGCTATGAAATTCTCTATAATTGTTTTGTAGTCTTGACCATAATGCCCTTTTACCTCCTCATCGTAGTCAATTTCTTTCTCAGAGTCAACAGGTTTGGTAAAAACTGAATTGACAGAATCAGTAACATCAGATGCTTCATTCAAATTAACCTTTCTTAACGGAGGCGCATTAGTACATTCTTCAGCATTACTGCATCCCTTAGTTGGAGGAAATTTTGCCGCCAAGTTCATAAAGGCATTACTGTATGTATATATAAAAAGGTTGTTATGAAAAATGCATACAAAGCGCAGAAGATAGATATTAGCTCTAGCACAAGCATCTAAAGTGAAGATTGGATTCCCTCTTATTTTACCTTGACAAATTGTCAGCAACATTTTGTGTAAGGAAAGTACCGACCACAGAATCAATTACCGATCCTCCCCATTGAGAAAATTTTCTGGGCCCTGACACAAAAGCAGTTCAAAATTTAGAATCCAATTTAAAGTTACATGTTTCCTAGAATGAGAGGGTTGTAAGACTTATTTGATCCATTATCCATATGTTTATTGTGGATGCAAGGCTCTATTACTCCTTTTAAATCATAAACCAGATTTCATGTTTCACCTATTCAAACAAAAAAGAACTAAGTCTACGATCAAATTATATATGTCAAATGCCTGATTATTTTTTGTTTCTCCATTGAATTACCCAATGTGCATGTTTGCACATGTACTTACAAGTATGCTCAGAAAGAATTCACTCGCATTCACTTCAAATTTTTTTATCGCAGTTTAGAAGCTAAAAGGAGGAAAGGAAAACAGAACAGTGGCATCTCAGTAAAGCATTTTGACATATGGGGTGAGAGACTTGCTGAAATAATTTATTTTCTTGTTTAGACGAATAAATCACCAATAAGTTTGTTTTTTTCTGAATAAGAGATGGAATGAGTAGTGACTGACCTGACACACCCGATTTTTTTAAGAGTTCGCAAAGCATCAAGTTTTACCAAAGGCATGCCAGTGGAATGCCATGTCAGTGGAGCTTATTTTTTCATGTTTCTTTTTTACTTTTGGCTCCAAGGGAAACACTAAGAGGAGGGGGAAAGTGGAATAATGCCATGTCAGTGGAGCTTTTCAACAGCAAAAGTTGAGTGCGTTGATCAATTTGTAGCAGTGAAAGATTACCTGACCTATTTAGACAAACCAAATTGGAAGTGCATTTCACTTGTTATGTCCCTTTTTCTTTGTCTTATTTTGTGCTGCACATATCAAGACAGAAAAAAGAGCAAGAAGTTTCAGGAACCAGGATCATTACCCAATAAATCATCCATGGTAGCAATAAATACATCCACGCATTGTTCAAAATACTGCCGGGTTTCTTCCCATTCAGGCCCGCTGCCAATATCAATCCCTTCGAAACTTTCACCGTCGGTCTCGTCCCACTTCCTCAGAACATCATACACCTGTAATGTCTTCTCATCGAGGCCCAACACTTTGGTCCGCATTTTCTTCCAGTGATTTCCATGTCGTACGATAGCAAGCTGCACAAAATTCCTACCTGGAACCAGTGCCGAGGATGATGCATCAGTTGGAGCCTTCTGGTAAGGCACAATAGCCAATTCACCACTGTCCTGATGCTTTACTATCATCATTTTCCTTTTCTTCCCTTTCTTGCTTTTCATGCCTGCACTAGGATCATCTGATAAACCATGGATCTTAGCAAGACACCTCAAATTATCCATCAGCTTGGCTCTGCTGAAGCTCCCTGAAACTCTTTCAGATGACTCAAAATCCAACTTCCGCCTCACCGACTTATCACTTCTGGCTCCAACAGGTACACCACCATCCTCCTTCGTTTTCCTCTTCTTCTGAATTTTATCCGGCGTCGCCGCCTTCGGGGTTGCCTTCGCCTTCACCGTCTTATCTTTCATCACCTTGAATCGGGGCACCCCTTTGGTCGACTTCTTCCTCGGTCTCCGAGGGGTAGCCTCCACTTTCTCCGGGGTAGGGATAGGAGTAGCACTAGCACTAGTAGCATTGGCAGCAGTGCCTTCCTGTGGCGCAATCTTGTCAGAAGATCCACTCTCTTGCGGCGAGGCGTTAGACGCTTGCGCGCTAGCTGCACAATCCTCTTCTCCCACTTTCCCCGGTGCAGATTGAAATTGTTCCCCAATGGAGGATGGAACATAGCTGAAGCCGTCGCTCTCCACCTTCCCGAGGCCAGTCGACGCCGGCGCAGCAGGGGCGAAAAGAGCAGAGCAAGAAGAGCCATCCGTGCCGGTTTGGGACGGCCGCGCGGGCTTCCGGCCAATGTCGGGGGTCGCTGGAGACATGCCCAATTCAGGCCCTAGTCCAGAGAAACAAAGAAACGGTCACAACACAATGCATACACACGAGTGTCTCGTAACAAAAACGGCTTTTTTTTTTCTACTCCAACACTCAGATTCATTTAGCAAGAGTAGATCACAGAACAAGAAGACATCGAAAAATTCAAGCATTGTGAAAGAACTAGACCAAGAACCAGAGATAGCAACAGATTGGGGGGGAAAGCATGGAGCTTTCTGCAACTCACCAAGATCTGCTTCTGCCTCCATCAGGCGCCTTGGCGAAGGAGAAACCTCCTTGAGGAGAAAGAAGAGAAGAATGGGCTCGAGAGAGGCGAGCAGTAGAAATCGACAAGAACCAAGGCTCGGATACCTACTCCTCCCTTGCGAGCATTATCGTGCGGGTGGGGGTGGCCGGACTAAAGGTCTCCGTTTTTTTTTCTTTTCAAATTTCGATATATGCCACATAACATTTTGAAAAATTGCACTCTAAAACTTAAAATTAGAAATTGCCACATTAAAACTTGTCTCTTTGAATTTTTGTCACTTTTAACATTTTTGCCCTCCTCCTGTCCTCTTCTCGACCGGCCGCACCTCTGCTTCTCCGGCGAGCTCCAACAGCATTGCCTCCTCGTCGCCACTATGAGCCGCATCGTCTCCTCTACTGCTGCGAGTAGTACCACCGAGCTGCCATCGCCAACCACCCAATATCGTCACCGTGAGCCGCAAGTCATGCGGCCTTCTTCTCGGACATCGCCCGCGTGCTAGATCCGAGGTCGGCGTCGCTGATCCGGCTTGCCGCCACGACTCGGGCTCACCTTGCAACGAGATCGGGAGGAAGGGAGGGAGAAGTAGGGGCACAGCGGAGGAGCAGTCGGCTGCGACGCCACGGTGACATGGCTCACAGCAGAGGATACTGTGTGGCTCACAGTGGCGGTGAAGAGGAGGCAGCGCGGCTGGAGCTCACCGGAGAAGCGGAGGCACGGCTGGAGCTCGCCGAAGAAGTGGATGCGAGGCTGGCTGAAAAAAGGAAGGAGGGAGGGCAAAATGTCCAATAGTTTTAAAAATTCAAATAGGCAAGTTTTAGAGCAGTAAATTTTTATTTTTAGATTTTAGAGTGGCATTTTTCAAAATGCTACTTTTTGGTGTGGCATATATTCAATTTTGCCTCTCTTTTTTAAGAGATCTGAGAGAGAGAGATAAAAGAAGAGCAAAAAACTTGGGACTCGGTAGGAGGGGGACAAGTAGAGGTGGCCAATGGTAGGGCTTTAGCGTCTTGAGCCGCTGACGCCATCGCTGGCACGGCCCAAGCATGGCATGGCCCATTTACCTCGTGGGCCATGCCGACACAGCCCGGTGGACCGTGCCTGTGCCAAGAGGGTGGCATCTTGGGCAAGACGCAGACGCGGCCGATAACGGTGTCGGTAGTGCGACAAGATGGCACGGTTGGCAACGCATAAATGGTGTCTTGCAAGACGTCGAAAATAGTCGTTTTTTTGGCCGTTGTGGTGTAAAAAATTCTGAAAAAACAACAAATAATAAAAAAATTATGAAATTTTTTCTATAAATAGGGGGCATCCGGCCTCCATTCTCCTCACCTTAAACCTGACTCTTATATCTCTGTTTAGCTATGGAAAATCTGGTAGTGTTTGCGTAAATTTGGCAAAATTAGTGATAAATTAAAAAATCTTCAAAAAAATTTTCTAAGAGCTGCAGAAGAGGTAATAGTATTGTCTTATTTTAGTTCTTTTGCTATTATTTTGATTCAATAGTAAGTTCATTGTACTTTACTATTTCAATTTACAATTGATTCAATGGAGAACTACGATTTTCAACTCTCTGAATTCGCTCTCACGGTGGAGGATTTGCAATCCTTTCAAGAAAGATATCCATCCACAGAAGGTCCATATCCACAACAAACTAGAGAGCTAGAAGAAGCGAGGTCCCGGTGGTATAGGGTCCAATCGATCTATCTTTTGCTGGCTCAACGAGTGCATCCACAGCCCATAGCACGGGTCCAAAAAGAATAGAGCTACTACATCAGGAGTCTGGAATTATTTCGACAAGAAGTTCTAGATCGACGATGATGGGAATTGGATGAGGTATGCTGTTTGTAAAATTTGTGGTAATGACTTATCTACAAGATCTTCAGGTGAGAGAGTTACCTGCAACAGCATGCTGCAATCTGCAAAAGAAGGCAAGGGATACAAATGCGCCAAACACAGCTACAATATAACCCTGATGGCTCGGTACGTACTTGGGAGTACAACCCAGAGGTAGCCCGAGAATCCATTTGTAGATTAATTGCTTACCAAGATTTACCTTTAAATTTTGGTGAGTCTGGTGCTTTTCAAAAATATATTAGGACTACTCATAACCCTCGATTTAGTGTTGTATCTAGGCAAATCACAACTAGAGATTTAATTAAATATTATAACAATTGTTGTAAAAACTTGAAAGAAATATTTCATACATGTACATTCTCTATTGCTTTGACATCAGACATATAGAGCGGTAGGGCTAGAGAGGATTATATTAGTGTTGTTGCTCATTATGTTAACGATGTAATGAAAAATGAATTATAGGATTTTAATTAATTAATATTTCACGTACAACTAAAAATATGCAGAATGCACTATTAAAGTTGTAGAAGATTTTGGCCTCACGGATAAGATTTTTTATATAACTTTAGATAATGTAGCTGCAAACACTAAGGCTATGAAAATTATTACTCATTTGTTTAATACTTATGCACAATTTTTTCTTACTGCATCAATGTTGTGCTTGTCATATTATTAATCTTATTGTTAAATCTAGTTTAAAAATATCAAATGCTTGTATTGATTCTTTTAGGGATGCAACTTCATATATTAATTGTTCTAACCAACGAATAGCCGCATATAAGAGCTTTTGCATAGCAATGAACGTCCGTTCTAGAAAATTTGTCTTAGACAAGCCTGTTAGATGAAACTCTACTTACCTTATGCTTAAACATATATTGCCATATAAGAGCATCTTATCTGTTTTCTTTCACAGCCAAGGTCATCAATATAGTAGCTCATCCAGTAGAACCCAAGTTAGAGACCCTGAACTTACTGAGGATGATTGGGTTGTTCGTGAAAAAAATTTCTTTTTTAGAACTTTTTCATAAAGCTATGTTACCTTCAATCGGAAACAAAAACAAATCTGAACACTGCACAACACAAAGAACAATTCGTGAATGTCCGTAAATGGTAACCTGACCATTACTCTTGAATCTCCGAGATATTCTGGAGAAATATCGTACACCCATTCATGTCATTTTTTACCGCAGCTTCCTGATTCTAACATCTTACACTGTATGTCTGTATCGCTTTGAGAAAATGGTCATGCTTAAGTAAATCAAAGTTTCAGCTGTTCCATGTCTTTGCTGTCGTTCCTCGCGCCATCATATGCCTGCCTGTTGTCTTCCATTTGCTCCCTGGAAGGATCCCTCGGTTAGGAACTGCTCCCAGAACTTGTCGTTCACCACCGCAGGGGGAGCTGCAAGAGCCTCGGTGGCAACTCGTGCATCCCCTCGTGGCATCGTCGCATCTGCTGTACCGGCATCGCCTGATGGCTTCTGTTTATCATCGAATCGTCTGGCAGTGCCGTCGTCCTTTTCCATGGTGGCTGTGGTTGCCTCTGTTGGGCTGTCCCTCCCCTGATCTAGAGTGCTCCCATTTGCATTGGAGGCTTGGCTTCTGTCAACATCCATTGAGCACGACGCAAGAGTGAGACTCAGATGGCACGGTAAGAGCCCTACGTCATTTACAGCTGGTGTAAAGCAAGAATTCTTGGAGAGGCAGATGGACGTCCCGGTATCAGAGAGCTCCATCATTTGTGGCACCAGAGGAAGGCATTCCATCCCCATTCTGTCGCACTCTGGATGCTTGACATCAGGGCTCCCATTATCTTCATGTGAGCTTTGAGTGCTGAGAGTGATGAGATTGCACTCTGTCATTGCGGGACAAAGCTCCAACTTAAGCTTATCAGAGAAGTTCTGATTCAAAAGATCTTGCTTGGAAGTGCTGCTATGGTCATCACAAAAGCTAGTAGTTTCAGTGGTCTCAGCGCCGTAATCTAACCCAGGTAACCTTCTCTTCTTGTGGAAAGCATCTGTGAAGATTGCGGATGCCTCTGCCATCTTAACAAGCTTATTGACAAAGTGAGGGTACCTGCTAGCCTGCTGCAAGAAGGTTATCATCTTGGCCTGCCGCTGCTCCATGTCGAGCACTCGTCGCTCAAGATCTTCAATCTGGATCATGGCCCCTGACTGCTGCTGCTTGAACTTCCAGAGATCAGCCTGGAGGGTGACTTTCTCTCGTGTAAGTCTGTCAATCTCATCCTCAAATAATGCACGCTCATTATCAGGCAGTGCGCGTGGTTGATGGCTGTGGCTGTGGATAGGCTTGCGCCTGTGGATGTTCTTCAGATGGTGCTTCTGTCCCTTGACAAAGTACTCATTAGCAAATTCCCATCGCTCTGGGTCTACTTTACGAAATCCCTGCAGCATTGACAATTTTTGAAAGGGCCTCCATTAGTTTAGGCTTTACAACAACAACAAAACATTTTGTCCCAAACAAATTGGAGTAAGCTAGTAATAAAATCTCCTTAAGGTTAAAGAAACGAGAGCCTTATAATAAAACCTATAAAAAGCTAAATTTTGGTACAAAATCCTACAAAAAGCCATTAGTTTAGACTTTAAAGGAATTAAATAGATGTTATACTTCTTAGTATCTAATCAAAAGACAAAATTTGGAACAAATCCTTGGGGCCTACGCAAACATCAAAAAGCTTTGGGTCAAATTCCACCATTAATCACAAGCAACAAAAATCGTATTACGTCCTGGGTAACACCAAAGTGATGGAACTTTGATAAGGATTTCAACAAACTCGCTGCAAAGAGTAACAGATCAATAGTATGATACCTTAATACTAGAAGTCTAAATATGCCTATTCTTTACAGAAAAAGACCATTCCTTTGCTTCAAACTTTTACAGGTCAGTCCAAGAGACCAGGAAATGCAAGTCCAAGTGGCTAAAGTATTTCTATACACCAAAAGAATTCCATCTCAGGTTCTCGAAGGGCTCCACAAGAACCAAACAAAGTAGCTCATGCTTAAATATTATGTAGGCAGTGTGTATTACCGGGCCAATACCAAAATTTAATAATAAATTGGAACCTAATAGCTACTGCACAGAAATGAAATGCAGGCCATGAGCCCAGACCCCACAATGACTGACCTTACTACAGGTTACATCGATTATAAACAAAAATAGAAGGGTAAAATTGTTTGAAGGAACTTGATTGAGAACTATTGAACAGAACCATGGATTTTGGCACATCAAGATCAGACTTTTATCATATACTAAAAAGACAACCATACCATGAAAGCTAAAATCCAGAACCTGAACGCTGATGAATAAAACTGCATTTGCAAACAAGATAGCAGTTTATCCATTTGACAATTTTCAAGAGGAAAACTTCATGACCTCAATTTAACCACAAAATCTCCCTCATTGCTACCAAATAAGAAACACACCAGTCTGTACCAGGGTTCCCACCCTCCACTTTTATGATTTTAAAAAAAGATTACAAGTAAATAGAGGTTACTGTTAAATCAAGTAACATCCACAGTTCCAAGATTTTTCACAACGATTCCAAAGTGACCTTACCAGTAATACCAACATCATAGCCAAAATTCTGAATTTACAGAAAACCTAGTGCTTATTTAGTAATTAAAAAACGCAGAAGAATGTGATAATTTTAACACAAGGACCTGCTTAATACATTAAAACAAGCTTGACCTCAAACTTCCCAATCACTCACACAACGAAAATGAGTAGTTAGACGAAATGTTAGGTAACAAACATTTTCATTTTCCAATCAAGATCTTCACTACCATAACAGGTTTGAACCAATTTAAATAGACATTCATTGAATTGAATATATTGAAGAAAGGTGAATCAAGCTAAACATTTGATATCAGTACTTAATTGTGAACTCCAAAATCCACATCCCTAATCCTCAACAGTGTTTAGAATCCAAAATGCTCTTTTGGACTTTCACTCGCAACAATTCAGGACTGTTCAAATAATAAATCTAAAAGACGATCTCAGTAGCAAATTCGAGTTCCACCCCCAAACAACAAGAACGATCATGACACTAATTCCTCATCCTAGAAACTATGATAAATTGAGAACCAAAACTCGGTCCCAATTCTCAATGCAACAGGACCCAAGCATTAGCCTCAAGCTCCATTCAACCAAAGCACAGACAGTGCGTTCAGAGAACGCAGCGATTCACATAGCCTCGCACCACCGCACATCAAGATGAAAATGAAACCGCAACCAAATCCAACTACAACAAACAGGAATCAACATTCTAAATTATATACAATTCTAGCAATTCACCAAAACAACGCGGACATTTCGGCACCTATCACTGTCGACACTGAATCAAACAACCCCAAGATCAAATTTTGACGCCAGATTCCCTTCCTAATCAGCAAGAACCCACTCAATTACTCGCACCTGCGCACTTTTGACGCCCAAATTCCCACCAGTCCAACAACAAGAACGGGCCTACCCAGAGCAGATATCACCAGAACCAGACCGAGACCACGCGGCGCGCATCAAGGTTCAAGAGGAGGGGGACAAGCGAGCGACGTTACGTACGTAGGTGTTGAGCTGGCGGATGAAGCTGGAGAAGTTGCTGTGCTTGAAGTAGGTGGGCAGCAGCCGCGCGGTGAACTCCGGCGGGTTCCAGACCACGAAGCTCGCGTCGGACGCGTCGCTCCACGAGACCACCGCGTCCGTCGACGAGTCGTCCACCATCTCGAACGTCTTCAGCAGGAACGGCGCCGGGCCGCCCCCGCTTCCTCCCGTGGCGCCTCCACCTCCGTCGCCGCCACGGGCGCCGGCCTCACCGGCGGCGACTTCCATGCGGCGCGACGGCAGGTGGTGCGGTGCGACTCCGGGAGAGGTTGGTGGGAGAGAGGGCGTTTCGTCTGATTTCTCCTTTTTTTTTTCTTCTTTTTTTCACATTCGTTTTATTGGTTTTATGCCTTTTTCCTGATTGGAATTTACGGCTATCTTCTGGAAGATGTCAATTGGAATTTGAGGGAGAATGACAAAAATAGTAACATTGTGCGAGTGTGCAAACCTGACCTGTGATACTATGGGTGGATTATTTTTCAACGTGGTTAATGGTTTTTGCTTTAATGTAAGCGTTTGTAATAAATTGAATGTTAATATATCGTTTTAAAAATACGGTGAAGAAATCATCTCATTTATTTATTTAAAAAAATCATAAACTGAAGAAAAAAAGAGACTTTGTGTTTTAGATTTTATCTCATTCCCAACAAGGAAAACAAGGAAAACTATATCGAGAGGCTTGCATTGGGATCTGATTTTGTGCCTAAAAATCAAGAACACTTCTGTAGATTATACCTTAGGATTCTTACAACTCGGTTAACAGGGCGCAATTCCGTAGACATCAAGTGGTGGTTGTTGGCCAGGGAATGCCCGCTATAGAGCATCACTCTTTTTTTACGAGTTAAAGTCACTTTTGGTCACTTGGCATGCATGATGTAAGTTTGAAGCATCACTAATAGATGTTAAATGTCACAATTAAAATCTGATTTGAAAATCTCATTGAGAGAAGTAGGAGCTTTTCATCTTTTTTTAATGCATAGAGTTTGGCATTACTCTTTTTTTCGAGAGTTTGTTTAAGAAACCATATTGGAATAGTGAAAGTCTCTATAACTAATGATACTGTCTTGAAAATAAGAAAAGGTTGATGGCATATAATGATTATTATTACTTGTGCATCAACTTTGCAACTACAAAGTTTATTCACATCCAGCGGTGCAGAAACTGTATGCCGGATGTTCTTCTTCAACTAAGTTTATTCACTGAGCAAGAGTGAGTACATTTGTACTCAACAAGTTTTTATTTTAAATATAAGTATGTACATAAAGAGCTTATATATGGTTGTTTGAGTGGAGACCTAACTTTTGAATTTATATACAATATGTAATTGTGAAACTTAATTGAAATGCGAGTTTAAATAAAACAAGGGTCAATGGCCTATTTGGTCCTCCAAATTACCCCGAGAGCAATCCTATTTAAAACAAGATGGTCATGATATAACGATTTAGAGGGTAACTTTTCAAAATCGCTCGCTAGTTATGTTAAGGCTAATAAAAACGTGATAGCCATTGTTCATCTCGAGAGATGGAGAAAAATTTCGGCATGGCTCCACCCCAACTTAGTTAAGCATATAGTTTCATCTAGTCACATTACAAAATTCACGCGAATCTATTTTCACTCCGGAATTAAATGTGCACTCCAGCCCTTTTATTCCCGAGTAAATACAAACAGTCCAATAATTTTACATTTGCAGCATCAACCTTTCATACAATTACAATCCAACCCTTGTAACTCCCAGGTGTGGCCACTTGTCCCTAAGCCAGCCTCAGTAGAGGGGAGATCGAGACACCCAGCCTCAATGCTACATATACATGCAACAAGTGGCCGCATAATGCTATTCCTAAATTATAAATACACCATCAGCAACTTGTTTGCAAATCAAACTAACATTCTTTAGCTAGCATACAAGGTTGCTCACCACCTTGTTTAAGCCATACGAATCCTTCGCCGGTCATTCTCTCTCTTCCACCTCATCGAAAATCTGATGTGACATAGCTATAGTACCAAGCATAAATGACTATCGGGAGTGCCCTAATATACTTCTCTCTATTCTTTCTAAGGATGAGCTCGGAGGGATGTGCGGTGCTCCTGTAAGGAGTATGAGAAATATAAAAGGGAATATCATCTTCTTTTTAAGGCAAGTTTTGTCTATCCTCCGTCTCTGAACAGTCCTCGTACTTCATGCAGTAGGCGCCCAAAAACGCACCTCTGAAATTCAGTTCGTGCTATATGTCTCATTAACATGCCTCAACCCTTCTCAGCACACCGCTCCATCAACATTGATTTTTATCCAGTTTTCTCAAGGAAACGCTTCAAGCTCCAACGGTGACGAAAATTCAACAACGCATCGAATGCTATCTTCACAATCTGGCCACTCGCACCAACGTTTGATTTCTGATTGCATATAGGCTAAATGGAGTTGCCAACGCAAAATCGAAGCAGAATGAAACAAGTTCTAAACGAAATCAAGCCTTCCATATGGCAACTGCGATGCAGAAGATAACAGCAAAATATGCATCGGAAACATTAACAGAGGTCTAGCGTAATAACTAGGCAGAATCACAAGGATCACGTTCATATAACGCTGCTAACATCAAAATTATGAACGAGTCGGCAAAAATACATATAGAACCTAACAATATCCAGAGAACATGAACCATTCTCAGGTCATAAAGCTAGAGTTGTTTCATTTTGAGAAGAAAAAAAACAACCGACCATGTCTGCAAACATGACATAGAAGCTTTCAAGACAGCTACCAATATCCAGGGAACAAAAAGGGCAGTTCTTTCATTGTAGAACCAGCAACTAAGAAAGACTTGCTCTAAGCTGCGGCACCCTTGCCCTTCTTCCTCTGGAGCTTCTTCATGTAGAACTCCAGCTCCTTCCCCTCAAGGATATAGCTGTAACAAGGAACCATAAGTTAAACCTCATAGCAGTGTAGTATAGCTGGCGCATCTTTCAGCATATCAACTTAAAAAACTTAAAACTAACATAAAAATCATGTTCAAACAAGAAATACGAAGCCAACAAATACAACAGAAGCCAACCTCCAAGAAGAAATTTTTGGTGAATATTGAAACCAAAATACTCCATGTTCACATATAACTAAAAACACATTAAGGCCAATATTTTATCTTTACTATGATGCTCATTCCGATTAGGAAGTGTTCGACTGTTAAGCAGTAGAATATGAGATGTCCAATATTCTTACCCATCTGCTCGTCCACACTGCCCAGGGCGGGAAGAGATGCAGGCCAACAACCTCCCACCACCAAATTGTTCTTCGATATGTGGGTCAAGTGTGCGTCCCTGTTGGCGCTTCTCCAGCTTCCTCAGGACATGGTTGCTTTTCTTGGTTTCCTCTGTGGCAGCTTCACCCTCTTGTCCCTGTAAATTTAACAGTAAAGGTCAAATGTTATGTCAGAGCATATTGAGAACCTACTTCCATACAGACAAAGTGAGAAACCATTTTGTTCCATAAATCTGGAGAGCTGTTTCCTCAATTTAGCAACATATAAAAGCAAAAACAAAAAGTGCTTCCATGCGTACCCCATGCTAACACATAAGAACACGCATATACAGCAAGACATTTCAACATGGAAAAGGCTAACACATGAATTTTTACTTTTAGCAAAAGCAAATGCAAAATGAAACCCAACCATTAAAAAATGGGGGGGGGGGATACTTCTAGGAGCACTTTAGCATAGATGATAACCTAAAATAATCAGATAAATGACCAACATTTTACCAAATCCAAGTAATTGCACACAGAACATACTAAGGTAAAGGGACATAACGCAGATACAGAACAGATACATCCTTAGTTCTATATGTGTGCCTCAGCAAACCAGCAGCCTGGGCATACAAAAAAACATACTGGTCTGCAGCCAACAAAATAGTTATCCCAATTATAAACTGTATCATATGCAAAATGAGGTAGTGGATACTCTGAGGGAGATCACAGTTCTTTAATATGAATACACAAACCCTGAAATTAGATAACATGATAAACAAGAAAAAACATTCTGTTCAACTAAACTGATGAAGCAACTAATGTACATCCAACTTAAGGTATAGCAAACCTATTTTAATGATACCAAGCACAATAAAATATACATCAGGAAGAAAAATACCTCTGCAGCATCCTTCTTGGCAGCAGGGGCCTTCTTCTTCCTGCCAATATCCACTCCATAGTGAGTGAGGTACCACTGCTTGAAGGGGGCAGCATCAACTTGCACAATGGCACTCTTCACAAGGGTCTGGGTCCTCACAAGCTCATTGTTGGATGCATTGTAGACCACATCAAGGATACGGGTCTTGCGGGTCACAGCCTCACTTCCCCATGAATAGTTGCCAGTATCCAAACGGAGGGCCCTCCACTTCACATTACCTCCACGGACACGCACCCTCCTCACTGTCTTGTTGCTTGAGAGCTTGGTGTTGGCGGGCTGGCGACCAAGCTCATACCTTCATGACAAATGACAAGACGTTAAAACTAACGAAAGTTAAAATTGATATCTACAGAACAAAAGCATATATAGCACGCATCTTTACATAAAACAGTAAGAATCAAGTTTAACAATATGGCCAACCAAATTCCGCCAAATAGCACTAACAAAAATCATCGAACAAAGTCATTACATGATAGATTCACTAGTACCCAACATAAATGGAAGGGTGGCATTAATCTAGGAAAACCATCTTTCTTCGTGTTTGGCAAAAGAGACAAAATAGTCATTACGAAAGATTTAATCACAACATCTGTTAAAAAAATGCTTGGAGATTTAAATTTTTTAAACAACAGTTGCACACAATAAAACATAAGCACCAAAGGACAAGAAATACACTCAAGAGTCAAGACAGGAAGCCTACAACGATTAACACATGTAAACATAATGCAAATCAGGTCACTACCCTAAATACATCACTTCTGTAGAATTGTAGCATAAATCTGAATGGTCATTTGGAACAACATAACCTACAAAAAGATATACATAAGTTTATGTTCATTCTATAATTCACGCGATACCAATTAAAGAGCAAAATCACAAAAGAATCATTATGTTCATTCTATAATTCACGCGACACCAATTAAAGAGCAAAATCACAAAAGAATCATTATGCTCATTCTATAATTCACGCGATACCAATTAAAGAGCAAAATCACAAAAGAATCATTATGTTCATTCTATAATTCACGCGATACCAATTAAAGAGCAAAATCACAAAAGAATCATTATGTTCATTCTACAATTCACGCGATACCAATTAAAGAGCAAAATCACAAAAGAATCATTCACTTTCCTTAAAAAAATAACCATTCACGAGATTGAGTAGAAACAGCTGTGCGATGCGGTCTAGTCTCAGCCGAGTAATGTTTGAACAACGTATCGTTCAAGTATATACAAACGCTAGCAAGATCCAATATGCTCAAGTAATAACAATCTAGAATCCATCAGGCGAATCTAGGGAGGGAGGAAAGGGGATCTGGAGCACTCACTTTCGCTTCTTGCGCCACGCCTTTTGCTTGCCGCCGGTGGCGCGGCGCTTGTGCATCGAGTCACGCGAGATACCTGCGAGTAACGCATCGAACCAGCGCAATCATTAGGAACCGACCGCGACAAGAAGGAGAAGCAATAAGGTTGGCGGCGGCGGTGGTCGAGGTCCGAGGGGGCTTACCCATGGCGACGGCGGCTTCCCTCCTCTGGCGCCGCTCGCCCTCTTCCCCTCACATATAGGTGCCGCACCGGGCTAGGGTTTTGTGGAGCTGAGCCGGATCCAACGGCTGCGATGAAATGCCTGCATTGCATGCCATCGCTCGGCCATTTTAGCGGTAGCGACTGTTTGCAAGCCATAAATCCAATAACTATGACGCGCCTGAGGGTCTGTGTTTTTTTAGCTGCGGCTTATGATTTTTAGCGGTGGTTTGTGATTTTTTATCTGTTTGTGTGAAAAATTACAGAGTAACAAAAAAACACGTATGATTTTTGCCGATATAAATGAAGTCGGTACGTGTGATTTTTGTCTTAAAAAGATATTTTGTTTAAAAACTAGTTACTGTAGAAAAACGAAAAAATAGCTCCGAGAAGTCAAAAAAAAAAAGAACAGGACCGAGTCGATCCCCCTCGCTTGTGTTTCCGTTTTACACCTACAGTAGACATCGATCTTTTGTTGTATACAAATTAATTGATTTATAGAGCGGAATTAACTGACGATTGGTGCATGCACGGAATACACCACCACCGTGTTTTGTAAGAGGAGTGATGGCGTGGCACCAACATGCCACGTGGACTCTATGATTTACTGATAGCTAGAGTGCCATACATATATTCCCATGCATATATATATATATATATATATATATATATATATATATATACCAGTATAGTCGGGTGCGCAGGTGAACCGATATATTCCAACGAAAGCGAAGAATAATTAGTGAGACCCACTGCATGTAGCCACAAACACGCACTCAAAGGGCGTGCTCACTATGGTTTATTTTGGCTTAAGCTTATTGGCTTAAACTTATTTTAAGACTATTCATAATTTCGCCTTTTTCGAATTTTGACTTTTTTTGCGCTTTTTGTCGGTTCTTTTTTCTCGTATTCGTTTGCGTTGTTTGTGATGGGCTAACATATTTTTTATATTTTTTATTTTTTTAGATTTAATTATGTCAAATAAGCCTCTGTCATCATTCTGTGTTTTTTCACCACCACTGTGTTTTCGTATAAGCCTTGACTTTCAGCCGAACCGATCACCACCAAAATATGCTCTGACCACGACACGTCAGACCACTTGTGATTTGCGAGGTGGTTGGCGGTTTGACATCACTAGCCGACCCTTGATTTGTCCTAACCATGCATGCAAATTTGCGAAGAATCTTCAGATCTACAAAGCATAGGGGTGCAAACGGTCGGGTTAATCCTGACCGATCTGGCATCGAATTCGATTGGTACCAAATCTGAAGAAAAAATATGAATTAAAATATGATAATAACAATATTGGTGCGAATTCAATTCATTTGCACTCCTAACAAAGCATGCATCAGCGAGACAAATCGCTACACTAGATAGGAGATATTGCAATGCTTACGCACTCATCAACACCCATGATTCAACAGGGTGTTAAGTGCCAGTTGCAAAGGTAGGCAGTAGGCTTAGGCCGTCGGTTTGGATATGCGTACGTAGCTTCCATGTTACACATGTTCATTCCAATTAGTTCCCAGCCCCAGTAGGAGTAGTACATACACTTGGATGTCCTAGGAGAGTTTGGATCAATTAATTAATGAAATTAATTGATTTCTAGAGCGGAATTAACTGACGATTGGGGCAGCGTTCAATATGGCCTGTGTTCAATATAGCTTAAGCTTATAGCTTAAGCTTATTTTTGCACTATTCATAATTTCGTCTTTTTCTGAATTTTTGATTTTTTTGAGCTTTTTTGTCGGTTCTTTTTTTCCCGTATTCGTTTGCGTTGTCTGTGATGGGCTAACATATTTTTTATATTTTTCAATTTTTTTAAATTTAATTATGTTAAATAAGCCTCTGTCAGCTACAGTGTTTTTTCATCTAGCTACAGTACTTTTCAGCCATAAGCTTTCAGCTTTCAGCCGAACCGATCAGCACATAAAGCTTATGGCTTAAGCTTATTTTTGCACTATTCATAATTTCGTCTTTTTCTGAATTTTTGACTTTTTTTTGAGCTTTTTGTCGGTTCTTTTTCCTCGTATTCGTTTGCGTTGTGCGTGATGGGCTAACATATTTTTATATTTTCAATTTTTAAAATTTAATTATGTTACATAAGTCTCTCTCACCTCATGATTTTTTCACCACCACGGTGTTTTCACCATAAGCTTTTCATTTTCACCGAACCGATCACCACTGGTACATGCACGGAATACACCACCACCGTGTCTGCAAGAGGAGTGATGGCGTGGCACCAACACGCCACGTGGCCTCTAAGATTTACTGTTAGCTAGAGTGCCATATATTCTCATGCATATATATATATATATATATATATATATATATATATATATATATACACCAGTATAGTCTGGGCCTGCAGGCTGAACCGATATATTCCAACGAAAGCAGAAGAATAATTAGTTAGACCCAGCTGCATGTAGCCACAAACACGTACTCAAAGTATGCTCTGACGACGACACGTCAGACCACTTGTGATTTGCGAAGAATAAAGGTGGTTTGTCAACACCCACGATTCAACAGGGTGTTAAGTGCCAGTTGCAAGGGTAGGCAGTAGGATTAGGCCGTCGGTTTGGATACATGCATACGTAGCTTCCATGCAGTGGCGAAGCCTGAATGAAAATAGAGGATGGGTTCAAAGTGGATGGTCTTTAAGTGTTAGTGTGTTAATAGGGAGTAATTAGGCATCATTGTTTGCTAAGTTGCATTTGGAGCACAAAATAATGTGATCTCATGTTTCTTCAACCTATTCATTTCTTTGGTTCAATAGTGATCCCTAGCTACAGTAAGTTAAATTCAAGTGTGAACCAAAAAAAAAGTGTTATCTCTTCCTTTTTTGTCTATTGGTTATGTCATAAATCATCAACATAATGTGCTTTATGTTGTCAATACCAATTTCAAACAGCATAAACAAGCATAAAGGCTAAGTTTTATCCTTATGGTGCTATTTCATAAAGCATCAAAGGAAAGGAATAAATCATTTAACACTGAATCACATGGACTTACTCGTAAGCCTTCCCTTTCAGGTCAATCGGAGAAGAATGAATGGCAGGCTTCTCTATGGGGATTGCTCTAGCACATTGCCACTTGTGTACAAGAACATAGATATTCTTACGGCAGTAATGGTATACATTGCATAGATCTATCAATAGCACACATGTCAGAGATATCCAACTTGGAATCAAAAGTTATTCTCATGAACTAGCAAATAGTTAAGAGCATATCTAACCAAATGCAGCATGTGCAAGCTCCACATATCTGTTGTACCTCCTGCATGGAAGAACCTCAAGTTAAGAAAGATTTGTAAACTATACAACAACTCAGCTGAAATAATGTACTCCAAATCCCTGAAAATTGTAATATCCGGTAGCCTGGCCGCCTGATCTGCAGCCCAGGAGGCCAGATCTGTTGGCGCGTGCTCTCTTGAGTCTCGACTCTTGAGTCTTCCGCTAGAAATTGGAATGGATGGGGGGTGCTGAGGACGTCGCAGAGGGCGGCGACGAAGTCGGAGGGCTTCTCAGGGAGGCGCTGGTGAGAGGAGGTGGAGGATGACGGTGGGTTGAGCTAGGAGAGGAGGGAGGCGAAGAGGGCACGAGGGAGGGAGGGGCGGAGGCGGCGTAGGTGATGCGCGGGTGGGGTGGAGGTGCCGCAGCGCAGGAGGAGCGCACGCGCGTCTTGCTGGTGGCGCCCGTGTGGAGCAAGACGGGAGGCGTGGGAGCGGGGCGCGGAGCCGGAGAAGTCTATCGCTGCTGGCGGGGGGCTCCTCGAGGATCGCATCGAGGAGTTTTCCTCCTGAGGCGTGAGGCGCCAGTTGGTGTCTGGGCGAGGGTTTGTGCTTGGATTTGGGAGGGGAGAACGGCGAGGCAGATGTAGAGAAGGAGGAGCGAGTGGTGCGGCGTGGGGTGACGGGCTGGGACATGGCGGTTGATGAGAAGGCGGCGAGCGCTGGAATGGATGGGGGATTGGGGGTGTCGCTGCCCGCGGGGAGGTGAGGCTCAAGCCTTACTAAGTCTTTCCGCTGGCTTTGCCCCTGCTTCCATGTGTGTGTTTATTCCAAATTAGTTCCCAACCCAGTAGGTGTAGTACATACATTTGGATGTCCTAGGAGAGTTTGGATAGAATAAATTAATACAGAAGAAATCTCCGTTGATATATGCATGCATGTAGCAACGACGACAAATTAAGACGGATTTATCAAATTCGTGCTCCAAACCACGCATCAAGCACGGTGGTTAGTGGCGTCTATATCTTTTTGGTTAGGCGATCGAGCATGCATGCGTCGGATCAGTGCTGGCACTGAAGTGACCCACTAACCACTAGTCTACTCCTACGTACGTTGTACTGCTAACCAAGCAGACACATATATGATATACGTACGTACATACATACACCAAACAGGAGATTATTGCTAATTATTAAGTACTAAATAATGCAGGAGTAAAGACCCGGTTTAGGTGGTGATCGGTTCGGCTGAAAGCTGAAAACTTATATTGAAAACATCAGAATGGTGAAAAAACATTGAATGGAGAGAGGCTTATTTAACATAATTAAATTTAAAAATTGAAAATATAAAAATATGTTAGCCCATCACAGATAACGCAAACGAATACGAGAAAAAAAGAACCGACAAAAAACTCAAAAAGTCAAAATTCAGAAAAAGACGAAATTATGAATAAGACAAAAAAAACTTAAGCTTTTAAGTATATGTTTATATTGAGCAGGGCCTTAGGCACCAACCCAGAATTATCCTAACCGGCAAAATTACATGCAGCACCTAGTACAGACTGCCCTGACAGAAAACCAGATTATTATTATATATTCTTTTGTTGCTGTTTTGAACTCTACTTGCCACAATATTATATACGTTGTGCGAGGTCATAGTTGTTGGAAATCGAAAGAATAAAATGGAGCATATATATATATATATATATATATATATATATATATATATATATATATATATATATATATGTGTGTGTGTGTGTGTGTGTGTGTGTCCAAGGTTGGACTTGTAACCGCCGGTTACCAACTTCCGGGGTCCGGTAGAGATTTGGAATTTCAGAATTCCGCATATGAAAAGAGGTAAGCAGTTGCAATCAAGAGAAAAAAAAAACATGTATACGGACCGTCTGCCGTTGCTGCATCTGATCCAGTTCGCAGCCCTCTCCGTCCCAATGTTGTAGCATTTTGAATTGTTTTCGCGCGGGAGCAAAACTGAAATTCCTAATTCGCCCCCACCGTTGATCCCTTGCCTTGCCTGCACTGTTGCGACTGCAGTGCCTACTCCCCCGCGGCGTCTCCTGTGCGGAACCAGCTGGGAGATGATGAGCAAAGTTGTTAGTTTCGGAGAAAAAGAACATGCCCTATGATTTTTAGCTGAAATTTTGAATTTTAGCTGTTTGCAACGGAGATTACGGAGAGAGACACACGCTTGCCATTTTGGGCTTATGAATTATAAGTGTCTTTTTTTATCTGTTGCTTAAGAAATTTGTATCTTTTTTTGTTAAGAGAGGTGAGAAGGGTGGAAGAGGCCGCACCAACCACCAACTTCTTCTTTTATAATAGTAAAGATATGCTCTACTCCCTAGAGAGAACAACACCTACTCCCGAACATGTACATATATGGGTACGTGTAGTATAAGTATTTATGTGCGTTCTATCTTGTACCTCTCAAAAAATTCTTAAACAAAGAAAACATCAGATGGGAGTGGTGAATATTTTGACGTTCATGCGAATTTTCCTTGGGAGGTTTTTTTCATACTTTTCTTAATAGTGATTTGCACAATTTTTAAAGTACGATGAATAATTGATATATGTTACTTACCTCTTCATTTATTTTGAGATTAGCGTTACTCTTTATTATTATTAAAGAGAAAAGCATAGAAACACTGCTCAATTTCCTTCACTTCAGGATTGGACTCGTGTTGTATGGCTAAAATAAAGGCCATGGTCCGGTAAAACCAGTGCCGTAAAAAGGAATACCATAGCCATTGCCGGCATGATCAGGGCCCCGAGTAAAGCGCCCTCCCTGACTCTAACATTTATTAGGACAATTCGGTACACGGACAAATTTGGGGTTTTCGGACTATGAAAAAATAGTATAAAGCAACTTACAGTTGAAAACAAAGTAAATATTAGATTTTTTGTTTTGAGTAAATTTTGTCCAACACAAGTATTTTTTCCTACAGTTTTACACGATCTTTCCCTGTCGTTGAACTAAGAATACTTCTGTTTCTTTCCGTGTCTATGACCTGAGTTCTGACCATGAAAATAAGGCACACGGAATGTGTGATGCGTGTTCCTCTCCTATACGAAACTATAGTGGTTACAGCACTTGAAACAATGACAGAATAAGAGCGTTCTGAAGTCAAGTACAACTGCTTGCTGATCGCTTTGAATGTTATTGTAAAATTCATAACACCTACGATCACAATCACTCTACAGGCAAAACAAGAACCGAGATGATTCAAGATTTATCTTAATCTCAGACTTTTCCATTCTAGTCTCAATCCTCCTCGTCACCGACTATGATCGTCTCCACGTCCACATACATATGCAAACACCAAAGAACGTTTTTCCCGGCACAAGTTCTTCACAACTTAACCGACATCAGCGCACACACACTTGAAACACAACTTTAACCATCTATCAGCATCACACAGGTTGTCCACGGCCATATATCCCATCGCTATCTAGAAATCACCCTCAGACTATTCGTTACGACCGGTTACATCCGCTATGCAAGACCAGTCGCTAGCACATCGAGTACTCGAACACAAGTACTCGGGAAAACACCATCGTTCAAAACACTCGAGAATAACAAGCAATGCTACCGACCACAAAATTCATTGAGTGCTGACCACCGAGTACTTCCATCTTCCGAATAACGAATCCTTCGAGTACTATTCACCGATCACCGACCACCATGAACCGACAGTCATATATCGTTGGCTTAACACGAGTACTTGAAATACTCAAAGATATCAAGAATTGAAGCACTTGTACCAACCATGAAGTCTACGAGTACCGATTGTGAAGTCTACGACAACCGATTGCAAAAGCCTAAGACTACCGATCGCGGACTGTAAAGTCTATGACTACCGATCACAAAGTCTAACACCATCGACCAGTAAAATCTATAACTATCAAGTACGACCAGTAAAGTTCACGACTATCGAGTATGGACCAGAAAGTCTACGACTATCGAGTATCGACCAGAAAAGTCCACAACTATCGAGCATCGACCAATAAAGTCTATGAGTATTGACCAGTAAAGTCTTCGACTATTGGTCGGTTATTGTAGCTACGACCATTGACAAGACATTGTAGTTACGACCATCAAAAGATATTGTAGTTACGACCAGTTCGCTGGTCGAGATCGAAGCTTACCGATTACTTAGCGTGGTCGTTCTGCCGTAGTTGAAAAGTCTATAATCGAAGGTTGCTGTGGTCGAAGCCGGACATGGTCAAAGTCGGAAGTGGTTGAAATACCATAATCAAATACTGCGGTCGAAGCTTGACGTGCTCAATACTTCACGTGGTCATCACTGAACGTGATTGAAACCGGACGTGGTCGAAGTCAGACGTGATCGAAGTCTGTCGTTCGGTCCACCGACTACCAAACGTGGTCGAAGCCAGTCGTAGTCGAAAAGTCTTAATCGACATGCATTGAGCGACTACTGAGGTCGATCTGTCTTAAGCGACTGTCATGGTCGTAATGCTGCCATGAAAACTCCAGAAATACGAGCGCATCGGCCAAAATTTTTACAAACGCAAATTTCAATGAAGTCCAAATATCAATTATTTATTATCACTAAACACTCGACCACCACATGGTCTAACAGACATGCACAATGGCACATATCGAGTATTAAACTTATACCTCCTAAGATTTTAGGTGATGTGGGAGAAAGATAATATTTACTATTTAACATGTGGTTTTCTACGATGTATATCGTTGTATAGATAACCTATTAACTATAGAATGCCATTGTAGATAATTTAATGGATAATATATGATATATACCGTTTCTAATTCTATGTATAAATAATATACTAGGTGGATTATATGGAACCGCGCGTCTACGCCTAACCTAAGCGTGTCGGAGCAGCGTATAAAAAACTGAAAAGGGAGCCTGAAGTGATTAACCCACCACCACAAACCACCTCAAGTCTTCCTTTCTTAACCCCTCCAGCCTCTCTCCGCCACCCCTCCTCCCCTCTCCCATGCCCGCCGGAGCCCAGCCCAGGCCCCACCTCGGACAGCCCGATCCCTACTGACCGCGGCATGGCGAAGCCGACGCCGGTGGCTACGGCGGAGGAGGCGGCGGCGCTGCGGCGCCGGCTGCGCCGGCTAGTGGCGGCCGTGACGGCTGGCGGCGCCGACGGGGACGCCTTCGACGAGGCGACGTCGGCGCTCGCGGCGCTGCGGGACGCCGAGCTGGGCCGACGGAAGAATAGTGCCGGCGGCGCGGGCGCCGGGGGCAAGAGGGCGGCCCCGGAGGCGGCGGTGCCGGAGCAGTTCCTGTGCCCGATCTCGTCGGATATTATGAGGGATCCCGTCGTCGTCGCGTCCGGACAGGTAATCTGCCTTCCTGCGGTTTCCGTTCCTGTGAGGTTGGATTAATTGACCGGCCGCCTATTGGCGGTCAAAATCGGTTCCTGCTTTGGTTTTGGGGGGTTAATTCGGTCAGTCGCCGTTCTTGAATTCGCCACTTGGTCGAAGTTTCGTAGAGGAATTAATCGAGCGCGTTTAGTGGTAACTGCGATTTATCGGATTATCTTTTATCGACCGAGCTGATAAAATTAGCCTGCTGCTGCTTGCTGAGCTCTTGTGGTGCCCATTTTGGTGTGTTTCTTGTACCAGCTCTTCTTCAGTAATCTCTGTTGCTTCCCTCTAGCTTGTTCCCCTTTGTCCTGTCCTCTTGAATTCTCGACGCTTCTAGTGCGTCCGGATCGTCAAACACGAGTAATTAATTCTGTGGTGTACAAGCTTCGGATGATATCACCTGTCCCTTTCGTGGTTCGGACAGTCTTGCCTTTTTTTTTGCTGATTTATTGTTTTTCTGTATCAACTTTCTGCTCGTGATTCGCCGCTCTTCCGTGATGTGATTGTGTTTGGTTGGTGAAATCCTTGGGTTTTACAAATAGATCTTTTCACAGATTTCTGTCACTTTCTTCTGGGCTATCGAAAGTGGTACAGAAGGATTTGTTTTCTTTTGTCCTTTTGATTGTTCATATTACGAAGAAGATTAGAACTTGCTCTTTCGGTGCTCCTGTTGGTTTTGGAACCTGTGTTTTTGACGTTTGCTTGCTGTTTCTTTGCCTTTCCTCGCACCCGCAAATCACAAAAGATTCAGCTTTGATGGTTTTGGATTTGGTTTTCATCGCTCTGTCGGTGTGACGTACGTGACGCGTGAATTGCATGCTTGATTCGGCTATTTTTGGTCAGGTATTGATGCCATGGCACTAGTACTTGTTTGCTGTCGTTTCCATGCGCAGCGAGTTCGATTCATTTCCTAGCTGTTCTTCGTGCTTGTTTTAATTGCTTCATAAGTGAAGTAACATCTTTGCGAGCTTCAGCTGTTAAATTCTGCAAGGGAGTGAATCTACCTGCACTGATTGCTTGCCTTTGACTTGTAAGTATTACGTTGAATTCACAAAGAAATTTATAACGGTAACAAGTTATGTAACGGATAATTGCTACTTCTTCATAAGAGATTTGTACAGCTGCGCTATTGTTGGAAGTTGCAGTTCAAAGATTGAGTTTTAACTGTACTTTGGATAATAGGTTTTTAGCACTGGAATTATGTGTCCCTTTCAGAGATGTGCTGTATTCCATACTAGCATTGCAGTACTAGCCCCTACCTTGTCGGCGTGTCTTCCTCAAATCTATATCCCGTGGTTCAGGAAAATAGGTCAATTTAAACTCTTGAACAAAATTCTTGTTATACCAACCTCATTTTCCCACGGTCCCAGTTTGGCACTGTGCATCGATTATTGATAGGCTTTAACAAAATTCTCTTTATATTAGCTCCTACTTCCTGCGGTCCCTGATTTTGACATTGTGTATTGATGCATTCATAGCCTTTTGTTTGGCATGAATTGGAACGAAATAATTGCTTATGGGTAATGATGAATCAATCAGTATGCTACATAGGGATCACGACGTATGCTTACCAAAAAGTTATGTAGATCAGTAGTCGCTGTCTTCACGGCTGCAGCGACATATAAGTTCCAGTTGAATAGTCATGTTATCAGTTATGTGCGAGAGCATTTTCCTTTTGTTTCAATATTCAAGCTTGAGATAACTATTCTACTTTCCCTGCAGACATATGATCGTCGCTTCATTCAAGAATGGTTAAGTGCTGGAAACAGGACATGCCCACAGACTCAGCAAGTCCTCTCAAATACAATTCTAACCCCGAACCACCTTGTTAGAAGCATGATCTCACAGTGGTGCACAGAGAATGGGATCACTCTGCCACCACTCGAGAACCAAGAGGAGGATTTAGTTACCAACAACGAGCGAAAGGCATTCAGTGAAGTATTTGACAGGATCTCGTCCTTGTCAAACATATCCGAGCAGAGGCAAGCTATTAAGGATCTCCGGCTTCTGACTAAGCGCAACAGCTCGTTCCGAGCAGTCGTTGGAGAGAAGCCAGATTCCATCTCACAAATGATTGCCCTTGTTTCCAACCCAGAATTGGAAAACAATGCAGAAGTTCTAGAGGATACGGTGACTACAATTCTGAATCTTTCGATTCATGAGAGCAATAAGAAGATCATTGGAGATGACCCAAAGGCAATCCCATTCCTCATAAAGGCTTTACAGTCGGGAACTATGGAGGCCCGCAGCAATGCTGCAGCTGCCATCTTTAGTTTGTCAGCTCTTGACAACAATAAGGCGAAGATTGGTGAGTCAGGTGTAATGAGGCCTTTGGTTGATCTTCTTGAACACGGCAGCATGATAGCAAAGAAAGATGCAGCATCAGCTATTTTCAATCTGTGCATGTTGCATGAGAATAAATCAAGAGCTACAAAAGGCGGAGTTATTGATGTGACGCTGAAGGCCATAAGCGATGAGTCACAACTCATCGATGAATCTCTAGCCATCCTCGCTCTGCTATCGAGTGACCATGAGACAGTGGAGGAGACCGGTGAGACTGGTGGTGTGCCTTGCATGCTCCGCATCATAAGGGAGGATCAATGCAAGCGTAACAAAGAGAATGCGGTAGCTGTTCTCTTCTCAATCTGTATGTACGATCGCACAAAGCTGAGGGAGGTCGTGGAGGACGAGAACTTGAACGGCTCGCTGGCCTGGCTTGCACAGAATGGCACTTCAAGGGCACGGAGGAAGGCTGCCGGCATCCTCGACAAGCTAAGGAGGACCATGCACAGCACACATTACTCCTGTTAGCGCTGGCGATGAATATGTAATTAGGATAATAAGGGGGATGTTCATTGGGGTGTATATATTGAACTGCATATATAGCTACTCTTGGTTCGGTACATAAGATTACAGTTTCAGAGTAGTGGAGGTGGTGCCTTTCCTAGTTCTGAAATTTGCAGTTCAATTGTTTCTGCAGAGCTTTGCCATCTGATCCTGAAGGCTGAAGCACATTTGGTGCTACAAATTTTGCACAAGTCAGATTGCTTTTCTTTGTTCTTGCCTATTCTCTATTGAGTTCAAACCTTTCGTGCTGATTATGAAAATGAACTGTAGCTGCATCTTCGCATTGCAACTTTCATGTCAGTAGGCAGTAGGTTCCTGAGATGCATCGTTGGTTCATGTGTTGTCAATCATCTTATCTGCTGATTTCTATACGCTTGCGGTCCTTTTTCAGGCTGTCGGTGAGCTATGTGGCAGGTGGCTTTGGATTTTGGCTAAAATGGTATTATAGTGGTTGATAATTTTTTAGACATTTAATTAAAGAAAAATAAAAATATTGTTATATCTTCAGACAATACAAAGAAAAGAGATATGTTAATATACTAACATGTTTTAAATGGTTTTTATTTTCTGAAAGCTTAAAGGCAGAAATGTTTGGAACGGGCCTCCGAATGATAGTCCATATACGTTCGGTTGGGCTGAAATAAGCTGATTTATAGTTAAAATTGTACTATAATTTGAAATTGTATCTTGTAGTTAATGAAATTATATCAGAATCGATGGTGGGTTATTTGGTGTAATTAAATTTAAAAAAAAATTAAAAATTGAAAAAAAGATGTTAGATTATCACGGACAGTACAAACGAATACAGGGAAAAAAGAATCGGCAAAAAAACTAAAAAACAAAAATGATAGAAAAAAAATAAAGTTTAGAAATAATAAAAGATAAACGCTTTATGCCCTTTCGTTTGAACCCGACACGGCTTATTTTTACTATTCATAATTTCGTCTTTTTCGAATTTTGGCCTTTTGCGGTTCTTTTTTTGCCGATTCGTTTGCGTTGTTTGTGATGGGCTAACATATTTTTATATTTTTAATTTTTAAATTTAATTATGTTAAATAAGCCTCTGTCAGCTACAATATTTTTTCAGCCAGCTACAATACTTTTCAGCCATAAGCCACCAAAAATAAGTTAAAATGATCACCACCTATGATTAGGGGTCCCAACTCGCTGCCTAGGTCCTAGGGTGACATAGCACATTGCATTGTTTGTGTCACTGTCATTCATTTGTTGTTCCCATTCCTAGGGTGACGAGCTGAACTGGGCTCCAAATAGTTCTTCTCCAGTTCCTGGGGCTGTGCCCGTGGTAGTGACATGGTTCATCGATTCCTCTCAAAACGCGAAGGACTTTTATCCTATTTGATTCCTCCCTCGGAGATCATAGGAATCCCTATTTTTTTACTATATTTTTCGAGACGACGATAAACAGTAGAGACGCTAATATAGATAATGCATACGATTTTTGGTCTGAAAAACTGTTTAGAGATGTGGTTTCGAGAAACTGTTTAGAGAAGTAGTTTCAAAAATCGTTTAGAAAAACCGTCATATTTACTTTGGTTTCCGGAGTCAGAAAGCTAAAACAAAAACTAAAAAAAAGAAGACGAACATCACGGACCATATAACAATCACGGACCCACGGAGTTGGGTAACAACTAACAAACTAGTAAACATTTTGCAAAATGAGTGAGCTTATTACAGAGTTAAATAAATCACGATGATGGGTTAGGCCTAGAAATATTTCAGGTCAAGTTTGGCCATTTGGGCTTCTAATTAAGACGAGCTGGGTTACCCAAAAAGCGTTTTATTTTTATGGCCCGTTCTTATTGGTTTTGATTTTTAGCTTCTGTTTCCAAAGGTTAAAGTCAATATAAACACTTCAGCTTTTATAAATCACTTCTATCAGACACTATTATTCATCAGTCACTAATATCAACCACTTTGCACTTTCGCATATTGTCACACACTTTTTTTTATTATGTCATAATTCCGTAAGTAACACGACGGTTCAAATATTATAGTGTCTTGCGTTGCTCTCTTTCTTATATAATGCACTCAGCAAAAAGTCAAAAGTCATAAGATAATACGAACGCTCAGCGTCTATCAGCCGCTACTATTTATCAGTCACGGTTAAAAGCCATCAACAATAACCAATACGAACAGGCTCGGACAGACTAGTACCGACCTTGTTTTTATTTTGCTGGGCAGTTAGGGAAGTGTCACTTGTTTTGTGAGCTTGAAGCTTGAGATTTCTTTTGGTTTCACTCCGTTGTGTTTTCCCATCTATTTCGAGTTACTCATCATTCTTGATGCTTATCACCAATGCCCATCTTGTTGTTGGCAATGCTCTAAAATTCTTATGTGTTAGTCGATTGTTGGGTCTACATGTGTTAGCACATGAAGCTTGCCTATGTATAGCTATTCGGCATCAATCAGTGGAAGTAACAGTAACAACAAAAGTCGGAACAGTTTAGTCGACACTCAACTTGCTAGTTTAAAGATGTTAAGCTTTTAACGTGTACTACAATTAACTTGTAGATCCCGTCTTAAGAAAATACTTCATTTAAAAGTTAGGTACTATAGCAAAAGCCAAAAACCACTTTTGAAAGCCGAAAAGAACAGGCCCTATGCCAACCTGCGCTGCTGGACCCAGAGTTTACAGTACAAGGTGTTCAGAGTTTATAAGGGTTAAACATTCAGACGGAATGCTCCATACCATCTCGATTGAGAGTGTTTCATGCAACTAGGCATCCGGCGCTTGTTTAAAATGGCGCGACATATTTTTCCCCTACGAACTTGCTTTTTCTTTTTGGGAAAATTTGTTCAGTAGCACTGAAAGATCGTCACTTTCGGAAAATACCACTAAAAAAATCGAACTCCGAAAATTACCATTAAAAGATTCAACATTCTTCGGGATTTACCATTCTAGGCAAAAATGTGAAGGGATAAAGACAAAAATGCCCTTACCCCTTCGGGCATTCATCTCATGACGGAGCGAAGGGTAAGGGCATTTTGTCCGAATGGTAAATCCGAAGAATATTGAATCTTTGATGGTAATTTCCGAGTTCGATTTTTTAGCCAGATTTTCGAAAGTGCGATCTTCGATCTTCTGAACAAATTTTCCCTTTCTTTTTTGTAGTGCAACATTTTCAAGCAACTATTGCAACACTCTCCTCCCACGCACGCACGCTCGTACGTCGCTCCCCTCCCCACCGCGGCGACCCAACCCACCCGACCCCGAGAGCCCCCTCGTGCCGTCCGCAGCTAGGGTTCCGGCGCCCGCGAGTCCCCACCCCTCCTCCCCCGCTCGCTGCAGGAGTCTCCGCCGCCTCCCTCCTCGGCGCCCCCCGAAGCCCTAGGGCTTCGCCTCGGCAGGTAGCTACCTCGCCCTTGGGTTCCCGCCCCCCTCTCTGCTCGCTCGGTTGGATCGGGAGGGGTGGTACGTGCGTTCGAGCTTGAGCTCGTAGACCTAAGCCAGTAGGCGTAGATCTGCGGGATTGGGGGCGCGGGGTCGATGATGCGATCCGTTGGGGTTCTTGGAATGCGCGGAGAAGGCCGTTGCTCCGGTCGGATCTTGTTTCTGTTCGTTGCTGTGAGCTGATTTTGTTTGTGTGCGATGCTTTGTGCATTGTTTTTGGCTGTGTGCATGTGTTGTTGCCATCCAGCTCCAGTTAGTGATTAAGTAGCATGGTACAAGGAGAAGCAGCACCAATCACGGTAAAGTTGAATATGATGTCGCATCTGGTTAGTCCGAATAGCGCAAGTGCGGAGCTATAGTTGTTGATATTTCCTTGCTGGGAAGGTTGCTTGTATACTACCGATAAATTTCCAATGCTTCATGCATCTATTGTATGCGCAGCCCAGTGGGTGAGGATCATCTGCTTGATCCACAAGACTTGTTCCAAGGGGCACAAAAGGATAAAAAGTATACCGCGAGTCCTGTATCGTGCTAGTAGGGTCCGTGTGGCCTTGGTCTTAAGCAATCCCAGATGAAACCCAGTTTGAATTAAATAGAGAAGGTACGGCCTATATCATTTGGAGCATATGAAAGGAAAGGACTACTACCGATTTGCTGGTTCATTTGTTAGCTTCTCTGCATGTTGCATGGCATGTCGCAGCAGAATTTTGTGGGAAACTAATAGAAGCTGACAGAAATCCATTTAGGAGAATATTTAAGTCTACAATGTAGCAAGTAGGATTTGCAGCCGCTTTCAATTTTGTTCATCGCAGGGCCCCATCATGGTATTATTTACCTTTATGCTCAGTTTTCATGGTCAGGCCACTCAAGCCTTGCCAAATGAGTTAGTAGAAATTTCAATATTCATTCAACGCCCTTTGCCCTTGCTTGTTTGCTTCTACTATCTCCATGTGGTTGAGATGTGAAATTTTGATCTAGATGCTTTTGGTAGCAGAAGCTTATAGAGTGAGCATACTGATCTCCAGATGCAAATGCAATGTTAGATAATCATGCATATAGTTTCTACAGGTTAAGGTATGGTGGTCAACTTCATAAGTACATGTAGTCAATTTATTATAAGTAACTACTAACTAATGCAATTTGTGTTTGAGCTCTCTACAGAAGTTTGCTTCTAATATTTCATTCAACATTTAATTCTGATTTTCTTATGATGATTATATAAAAGTAAAACTGAGCTCTTGATGTTGTTCATGCAGGGACTATGAATCGTCAACAGCAGTCTGTGCCTCCAAGGAATTCTGCCAATGGATTCCCCCATCGAAGGCTTGATAGGGAGGGTAGTGGAAGGCATGAAAGTAAAACACACCTGATGAAATCTTCATCTGGTGGTTTTACCAATGCAGGTGAATATCTTATCCCATTTTACATGGTGTAATGCTCAAGAGCTAGTGTTGATAACGTTCTATTTGGGTTTAGAAAATGGAGGTAAACTAGGGCATGCAAGCCCTTCGCGGGATCGACTAGTCTATGTTATGACACAACTTATTGGGCATCATGTGGATGTGCATGTCAAAAATGGGTCCGTTATCTCTGGAATCTTCCATGCAACAAACACTGACAAAGACTTTGGTACATCTCTCTCTTTTTTCTCTGATCTGACATTATTTGTTTTCAAATCTTTTTAGCATTTCCTTACTTCTCTGTTGGTTATAGGAAGACAAATTTTCCCAAACTGTATTTCTTGTCATATTCTCTGTATACTCAAGAATCAAGCTTTTCTTGTAGGAATTGTCTTGAAAATGGCACAGCTGGTAAAGGATGGTTCTGTTGGTGGACAAAGCAATCCTGTTGATGTTGTAAGAAAGCCTGAGACTATGATAATACCAGCAAGGGAGCTTGTCCAAGTTCTTGCCAAGGTTTTGTTCTCCATCTTGAGTTTTCTGTCTGCCCTGCTTTTGGAATGAACTTACAGGTTGTCATGATCTATTGTCCCATTTTCTGCATTTTTTATGTAATGACTATAACTGTTATTAATTCTTAGGACGTAGCGATTGGGGGTGACGAGCTGCCAAAAGGTCCCGTCCATGATAAAAGGAAAGACTTAATGATAGATTCTGCAATTTCGCGTTCCCATTATTCTGAAGAGAGGGAGCTTGAGCGCTGGGCACCAGATGAAGGAGATTCAGAGTGCATCGAATTGGAAAAATACGACAGGAAGGGGAATAGGTACTGAAAAACTAAGTTAAGCTTTAGCTTTATATTTAACCGTAACAATCTATCTTCTTGGTCATTATATTTCGATGCACTCTGAATATTATACTTGAGTGACCTAGATTCATCTCTTAAAGAGAAATTTGATGATTTGCCCTATCTTTCTTTGCAAACAGCTCATTTGCCCCACAGTTGATATGAATTGATTATTTGCCTCATCTTTGAATTTTTATTTGATTATTTGCCCTCTTTGCATTTCTAAACCATTTCCTATTTTTGTAATGCTAATTTATATTACAAAATTACCAAATTGCCCATGGGTGACGGCGGGGAGCTGGAGGCGGTGGGGGGAGGAGGCGAGGGGAGAAGGCGTCGGAGAGAGGAGGCGGAGAAGCGGCGGCGGGGAGAGGAGGCGGAGAGGTCGGGAGAGTCGGGAGAGACGAGAGAGAGAGGAGGCGGAGGGTCGGTATGAGGGGGTATGAGGCGGAGAGGTCAAGGGAGAGCGATGGCTTCATATAGGAGTCGAATACATACCGATGTTGCCTCGATATGGCGCTCGCCTGGACGCCTACGTCCAGGTGCCTCTCGCTCGCCGACTCCGCCGTGACAACCATGGCACCAATTGAAGAGAAGCTTATCCAACATCGCTTGAGATGGTTTGGACATATCCAATGGAGGCCTCCGGAGGCACCGATACGTAGTGAAATTTTAAGACGTACTGAAAATGTAAGAGGCAGAGGTCGACCAAGATTGACGTGGGAGGAAGCAATTAAAAGAGATTTGAGAGATCGGAATGCATCTAAAGAATTAGTTTTGGATATGAGCGCATGGAACTTAGCGATCCATGTACCGGAACCATAAGAAAGTTTAGGGACGGTGTTTTAGGCTCTCGGCTCAGATGGTAGGATATACGGCTTAGTGTTTTAGTTTTGTAGGTTTTATTTCAAGGCTCTCGCGTCGTTGACCTTGAAGATGTTTCATTACTAACCTACCTCAACTTATTTGGGATAAAAGATTTTGTTGCTGTTGTTGTTTTCTGTTGGTATCAGCATTATTTTTGTTAGATTTTTAGAAATTTCTTTCATGGAAAGGGTGCTTATTGTAAAGCATGACAGTGCCTTACATATTCTGTCCTGTGCTTTTATTGTATGTGTTATCATGATGATCAATAGTTAATATGTTGCTAGGAGCTGGGACCAGTTTGAAACAAATGCAGCTTTGTTCGGGGTAAAGAGTACTTTCAATGAAGAACTCTATACCACGAAGCTTGAGAGAGGTCCTCATATGAGAGACCTTGAAAAGCATGCTTCAAGGGTAGCCAGAGAAATAGAGGGGGAAGATACAGAAGATATTCATCTTGCTGAGGTAAGCCTCTGCCCCCTCTTTAATAAAATATGGGGATGGCTACGGTAATAACTACAAACACTTTCCGGCTAAAAATGTTTTCCAACTTTTCTCCACTTTCGCAAATTTTTTGCTTCTCCCAATCCCACTCGTGGGATGATTAGTGGATGATAAAGAAAGTGTTAGCATCTGCGTAGAGATATAAAATGCAAAAAATGCACGTAGTCATTCCAATAAAATGTTTGAAATATTGTGATTACTTTCACAGGAAAGAGGTTTATATTTGGATGAAGACTTGGAGCATGATGAAGAGATAAAATATTCAGCAGTGCGTAGAGACACCGATAACAGCAAATTCAAGTCATTTAGGAATGTCTCAAGCAATACACATCCTTTTGATTTGGTTACCAGGGCAGGCAACGTTGATACTAAGGATTCGTCGGCATGTTCATCAACAACGGTACGGAAATGAAACAACTTCACATGTTCTGTATTCCCTCTATTTGACACAATCTGTAATATGCAGCTTTTACAATTAATTTTTATACTAATATGTTAGTAAAAAAATTAAAAAAGAGTAAAGTGTACCCGGGCTCCCTAAACTTGCACTGGTGTGCCCCACTCCTTGAACTTGAAAACTGCACATTTAGGTGCCTAATTTTATAATTGAGTCAAGTCCAAGACTGGCTGAATTAGCAATTAGCATTTAGCAATAGCATGGCACTTCGACCCAAATTTGAGTTAAAGTTTGACCGTGTGCTTGCAAGTAAGATCAATAGGAAGATCCAAAGTCATGAATACTTCCTTCAAATCCAAAGGCCACAATTTTCCATTGATTTTTACAAGGTCAAATGGCGATTTAGATTGAACTAAGGTGCCATGTCATCTCAAGTTACTAATTAAATATGATTTGCTCCTCTCTTGACTCAATTATGCACGTTTAGGGACCTAAATGTGCAATTCAGAAGTTCAGGTTCAAGTGAAGCACCAGTATAAGTTTAAGGAGCTATTATGCAATTTTCTCAGACAAATATAATACTAAAAAGTAGTTTTTCATAATGAATCAACTAATATTATCTTCATGTGATCTATCTCAAAAATAGTTGCGCATTCTAAAAACAAACTTACCTGCCATTAGCTGGCAGAAGTTGGTGAATCCTTTTGCCTTTTCTCACAGATTATGAATTTGTTGCATCTATTTAGTTACTGTTGGGTTTGAGTGACTCATTATTTTTGAGTTGGAGTTTGTGAGACGTTTTCATGCTGTGAGATATCCCAGCTGTAGTTGGCTATTTTGAAGAACCTAGTGTTTAAACAGTAATTGTCTAATGCACTGATCTACACACTTTTTTTTAAAACAAATGGTGTCAAGTGTGAAAACTATAGTTATTCTAGTGCACTAATCTATACACTGTTATTATAAATGACATTAACTGTTAAATTTCACAGTTTGTATTCTTGATATTCAGGGTGAAGAATCATCTTCCCATGTATTTGGTGGTACCCATTTGTCCGCCACTGCTCCAACCAATAATGTTAGCCAGCAAACATCTGATTACCAGCCAAATATGCTCTTGTCCGTTGATGCCAACAGGTAGAAAATCTTTGTCTCTGCATGATTGTTAACTTTTGTCTATTCAATTTATGAGCAGGGCTGATAGATTGTGTCAAAGATTTATATCTTTTATATGTTGCAATGTGCAACACAGTCCCAATGCAAATTCATTTTATCTGCTACATTTACTACATTCTATCATAAGCTTTCTTTTGTATGCTGTAACATAATTTAAAATGAAACTTTGCTGAATTATAAAATAAGTGTTGAGTTATGTCAGCTAAAGTTTTACCACACTTTACCATACTGAAGCTAGGCCAGTTTGACTTTTTAGGGCCATCGTTTGGGTTGTTGCCACAGTTGTGGCATGCTACAACAGTTTCTAAGAACCCTAGCCCACCTGTCATGTACACATTTTCTAGCCAAACTTTGCGTAACTTGGCGACCACCAAAAACATGGCTTGCCACGCTTTGTCACGACTTGTTGCGGTAAAGTGTGGTAGCCATCCAAACAGGTCCTTATCTCTCAAGTTAGGATGTTCTATTTGTTTACCCTTTTCCCTCTATGCTTCAAATTGGACGAGGCTTGAGTATGTACATATACCAACATAGTATGCATAGTGCCATCGAGCTTAATTCGATCTTGTCTCAAAATCAAACTCATTAATATTTTGTTGTACTGTTGACCTTTTGCTGAGCTCAATTGTGTTTGATTTTCCTACTGAAGCAAAAACTTGATACAACTTCAACGATTTATTTGGGTAAGCATAGCATTGTCTTAGAATAATCTAGTGTAGGACATCGTGAAGCTATACTGCAAATTTACTTCAACTAAGCTAATGAACAGGAGTAGAGCCGTATTAGTGCTGCCAAGAGTTTATGCCTTCTTGATATGATATATGAACACTGCTATCATGTTGCTAGTACGATGATACCTTTGTCTAACTAAGAGTTCAATGTTTACCATTTTTTACTCTGATTTTTGTTGGAGTTCCACAACTCTCAATTTCGTTAATAGAGTTCCACAATCCACATCTTTGATAGCTTTATCAATTGGGTCCCTTCTGTTATTTAACCATTAGAGTTCTATGAATGGTGCTGATTTGGATAACTACGTCTCAAAGTTTGTTCATCTTGTCTGCCATGTGGACTTTGCCATGGATCCTGTTGAGGCACAATGCCAAGGGAAGTTGATGAATAGAACAACAGCACATCTGCCGAAATTGGTGTGAGCTGTTCAAAACTTTTGAGTAACTCAGGATAAAACAAATCCTGAGGTGTAGTTTTGAACTGACCAATTTTTGATGAGGCCAAGCAGGGATTTCATATTAATCACAGTAACTGGCTTGTTAGCACTGATATTAGGAACGTCAAATATACCTAACATTTTTTGGGTGAAAGCATGGACAGTGCCATCTAAGTTGAACAAATAACTTCTTCTGTGATCCACCTAGATTTTTAATAAATCAATTATGAGTTATGACAATCATCACTTCTTCCATGGTCCACCTCAACTGCGAAACAGGCTACCTGGATACAAGTTTTGCCTTGATCACAGAGCGTATGCTATTTGTCACTTTGGCATCCAGCTGTTTTATATATTTTTTCCTGTGCTGTTATGTCAGTACCATATGTGCTTATCATTGTTATCTGAAATGCGGTTTGTCGGATTTGCGGTGCGGGTTCACAGTATGCTACTTTACAGAAGTAAGGTTTGTTAAGGGTATACCACTTTTGTTCATGAATCTGATATACAGTTTGTGCGATCAGAATCGTGGTTCGCAGGGGTTGCTGCGAATCTAGTAACTTTGGTGCTTATGCATGGTTTGTTACAGTTCCACTTCAGTGTTAACTGGTTAAATATTTACATTCAGTTTTCCCAATGGGGACTACTATATCCTGGCTGCTATGCTACCTTGCTGTTCATTAGCATGACCATGTTGACTGCCCTAGCGAGAACCTTTTAGGATAGAGAATTTTAATGGCAATATCATTGATTTCATAGGACAATGTTTGACACATTATTATGAATCTTAGGTTGGATGACAAGCAGAGCAAAGATAACAGTGGTGACAAGGACAACAGGAATTTGCAACCTGATAATACTGTAAGCTTCCTTTTGTGTTAATGTAATTATGATTTTACTTTCTTTCATACCTCAATTCATTTTTTTTCCTTAACAGTTATCTGAAGGCGGTAGACCATTGATTTCTGAAGGTGTGCAGTAAATTTATGCATCAACTGGAAGTTTGTTTAAGTGTATTCTTTTCTCTGTGTACAATGTATTGTGGTCATTTGGATTTCATGTGTTAGCTTTTAGCTCTATAGTTTTCTGGTGATTATTCTTGATTTTTTAGGTTGCTGTGGTAGTTTGTGCCTTTATGAGATAGTTGAATGTGTGAAGAAGATACCATGATGGGTAATTCTAAGTTATATTGACAAATGGTAAATTCTAGTCGTTACAAAGTCATTATATCAAAAGTTAAATGTGATCCAGTTGTGGATATAGCGAGTAACACTTCAATTCAATGGAATCATTTCTTCACTATTCTGAGCCAAGTAGATTATACTCGTGTAGTCGTGTTCCAGAGTAGGTTTTAGCCTCACTGTTTATTTATTATTATTATTATTATTATTATTATTATTATTATTATTATTATTATTATTATTATATCCCTTGGTTCCCTAGCGTGTATATCTGAATTGACCCATGTGGACCTGTAAAATGCTCAAAGCACTATCTTGAAGCTGTTTGGGATGATTCGGTGCAGACAATTTCCCCTCTACAACTGCAAAACCTTATTTTATGTATAGATGCTTTCTGGTGTTGTAAATTATGTTAAATTAGAACCTTTACTCTTGCCACTCATTTATTTTTACAGCGGAATAATAGTGGCCTTATTAATTTGAGCTTCCTACACATGCACCATTCTGAATTGCATGAAATTTCTTTAACAGTACATTATGTGACAGATTTGGAAGTGCCACCTTCAAGTTCACATGCGTATGAGCCTCCATCTTCTGGTCAAGGAAACAAGTCCTCAGATGGTTCAACACCAGAATCTACTGTATCTGGCAAACTTCCTTCTGCAGCTGAATATGTGATTTACTCTCAAAGACCTGGTAGTTCTACATCATCAACATCCGAGCATGTTGCTGTAACTTCAGCTGCGAGTGCTCCAGGCTTGTCACCAAGCTCTTCGATGGGATCCCTTAGCTCAGAAAAATCAAGTTTGAACCCGAATGCTAAGGTCAGGCTGTGAGGAAGTTGTGTATTATATTCGGCCAGGTTTTGTGCTTGAATGGCACAAACATCTTTTTTTTTTAATTATTTGGCCGCTTGTGTCCAGGGCACTGACAATTGGTATTTCTGAATCAGGAATTCAAGCTGAACCCTAATGCTAAGAGTTTCACTCCCTCAGCTCCTTTGAGACCACCGCATCCTCCAGCATCTGATGGACCATACTACTATTCTAATAACATGCCGACTGCCCCTCTTGGACCTGGTTTACCAGTTGGCATGGGGGTGAGTTCTTTGCACTTTTTATTTGTTGAGTTGCTTGCAATTTATATGAAATGGGTGCAGTATTTGAATTCAAATATAATGCATCCATTCAAATAGTGGTCTAAATTATAAATATATTTGTTAGTTTATTTTTTTGAAAACATTACTAAAGAGTGGCACTGGAATGTTGACAGACAGTAATAAGTCAAATAGTTAATTTGGCATTAAGGTCTAATTACCTACTAGTCCAAAAATGCAAAACCACATGTACATGCGGGCAAGGTTATCAGGGTCACGACACGGATTGTAGGATCGTGCGATTCTACGATTGACACGGATCGGACCATGGATCGAAATCTTATAGTATCATAGTGGGATCGCGGCTAAGCTCGTAAGATCGATAGAATCGCGACACAATTGTGATTCTGTCCGATCCAAATTCTCGTGGCCCTCTTGTGACCTTAGCACAGCTTTACTGCGGCGCTGACGCACAGCAACCTCGCTGGAGCCTTCAATCGCGATTTATAGGCTCCTCTAGCGAGCTCTCAGTCACGCCATCCTTCAGTGTGTTGATATCGATCAAGAAAAAGAACGCAGAGGTTAGAGAAAGTACAACTCCACCGTAGTCCTTTGCGCCCTCTATGCAGATCCGTCGCTGGCTGCTTGGATGGGAGAAGAAGACGAGAGCAGAGGTGCTCCCATGGCCTCATCAGTAGAAGAGAGTAGCTTCTGGATGGGGATAAAGACATCAGCGAATAGATGTAAAAATGTAAACAGGAGAGTGGATGGAATCCTATTCAGAATAAAAGAATGAGAGCTACTGTACATCTGTACCTTCCTAAAAGATGTTAAAAAAACTCAATTACAAGCAGTACTTGTGTATTTAGGTAGATACGGATCATATCTGTGCTTAGTAATAGTATTATTATGTTTTCCTACATAAAATTTTATGAATAACCCTTATGAATTAATACTTTATAATATGCAAATTTATTATACTCATTAAAAAAATCTTATAGTATCGTGATCCTACGATCTAATCCTGCCCAACAAAAAAACAATCCTACCTGGGATCGTCATCTTGACAACCTTGCATGCGGGTACATGCACTATCTTAAGGCCCTCTTCGAAAGTACTTTGGTTTTTGGCTGAAATGGCACTGTAGCGATTATTCGCTTTTCCTAATATATTCAATTAAAGGAAAATAAAGAAAAAAATAGGAAAAATGAAAAACACCGTTACATCTCTACGTATAATACAAAGGAAGAAAAAACCGCTTTAATAAACCAACACATTCCAAATGACTTTTGGCTTCTGGAAGCAGAAGCTATCACTGTTTGGAACGGGGCCTAACCGTCAAAAGGGCATTCAATTATTAGATGTTGGGATGTTGGTTTGAATTTTGAAAGTTTGCATCAGTCTTGAGGCACATTTGATGGTGGTGATAGTACATATACCCATATGTAGATGTGGAAAAACCACATTCATACTAGTCAAGCCATTTGTGTTGTAATGATTCTTACTGAACAACTTCTCGTTGTAAGCTTTCACCATTTCCATTTGTATTTTTTTTTACTGAAATTGATTTTGTAACACCCCGTCCCACTCTTTGAGGCTGGAATGCTACCACTACTCTTTAACACTACCATTTTCATCCATCGCTGCTAGATTTTAGCAGCGATTCCTCCATTTAAAAATCAACATCACGTTAAGCAACTTGTGCTTAACGATGAGCATTGAAACAACTATACAAGTTTATCAACTACTGAAAGAAACACATGTGCCACACAATAGGAAGAATTTCCATTAAAAAACGCAACAAACACGCATGAGTCCAGAGACTCAGTAAGTACACAACAGAATAGTAAACATTCACACCAACAAAAGCATAAACATGATCATGTCATTTTCCACATACCATATCATCATTGCTTTCTCTCCATTAACGTAAGCCACATATCTATGTCATTCACAATACCCACATGACCAAACAATGAGCACTCATGTACAACTCTCATTCATTGATGCAATGTAATGCACATGCTCATGTACATGTCTCATCATCATCACAGCTTCATTCTATGGTCTCATCATTATCATTTCATTGGTGCAATGCAAATTACTCTACATGCTCATTTGCTCATCACATTGTATATACTGGTAGAGCTTGAGTGAACACCCGTCGATGTTCACCCTATCATGGGCTTGTTCTCGTCGGCACATGGATCTCTTCACTCCCATGGAGGCCTACCGAAATAGATCTTACATACCCACCCATGGTGGATATCTTTCTCATCATATGAGTGCACATGATGCAAATGCATATGTCTATTGTCATAAACATACTTTATCATTATCATCATTAACAAGTAAGCATCATTGCTTACCCTGCTCCTTCACCATTGTCATCATCAAATAAGCAACATCATATAAGGGAAACATCACATATTTCATAAAATTTATCGTCTACCACTCTATCATGCACTTGCATGTTTATCTTTGTGGACGATACGTGGATGGCTCCAAACCAGGACCTTCACCTGTACAAGCATCTTCCCATCTCAATATAAAAATTTATTTGCACGCGTTTAATCTTTTTCTCCCCATTCTTCTTTTCTTTCTTTTCTTTTCTTCTCTTTTAATTTCTCTCTTTCCTATTCAGTCGAACACATATAGCACACAACGCCGAACACACATTACCAGCACTAACACTACACAGAACTACTACTAGCTCCACTACTACTACTACTACTACTACTCATTAAGTACTACTAACACTACTAGTGCTCATGTCCAAAGCCAGTACTCATTCCGTTGGCTTTCTCTCTCTCTCTTTGGCGCTTTTCTAGGGGCGCAAGAGGGGCTCTCGGGCTCGCTGGTCCAGAGCTCACCACCAGCAGCCGGCTCACTGCCAGTGACTCCGCCGCCTCCCGCAAGCGCCGCCCCAAGCTCTCCCCATTTTGGCTCCCGGCTTCGTCCTCTAATCGCACGCGACAGGGAGCTCGTGGAAGCTCTCAGGCACACCGGCCCTGAGCCTGCTGCCAACTGTCAACACAACGTCGGTGAGCTCCTCCACCATATCGCCCCGCGCGGCTACCTCGCTTGGCTCTTTTGCAAGCGCGCACAACCCAGCGTTCGGCTCGGCTCCCAGTTGTGGCTAGGGTTTCAGTGATGCGGGCTCGCCAGCCACCTGCTGCCTGCCGGTGGCTTCTCGTCGCTTGCTCGTGGCTACTTCTCAGTTTCCCCCTCAGTTCCCCTTGCTGGATCTACTACGTCGCTCTCCTCTTCGTCCCTCTAGGGCTCCTGGCTTCCTTCCCAACGACTCTCTCAGCTTCGATGGAGGGCCGCCACCGTTTTGGGGGCCCGTGAGCCTGGCTCAATCATGGCTGAGCACCATGGCTCCGGTCCTCCCCATGGCTTGCTATGGCTTCGCTGGTTCACCTCCACTCCTATTCCTACCTGGGACGGTCCATTCTTCTTCCGCCCTTTATTTTACGCATCTTGATTTTAGCTTATATTTTTGCTTGCTATACTCCTACGCACGGCCGGGAAGGCCTACAGTGGCTGTTGCGACGGTACTTGGTGGGGAGACATGCACCGGGGAGCATGCTCTCCCTTCCAAGGGTGCACGACAGCTCCTACAGGCTTGCCGCCGATGGCGTTGGTGTGTGTCATGTAGTTGTGTCGCGCTATGGACATAGGAAAGAGGTTTGGGGGAAATCCTTCCTTGGCTCGGGTTGGGTGAGGATGAGAAGGAGATGACGATGGTCGTGGTGGCAATGGCGCTCTCCCACGTGCTTTCATTGGCCCTTCTCGCCTCCTTGCCCTGGTCCGGTTCGGCGTGGTTCCGGTAGTCCTAAGCATCTTAAGGTCGCCGTGGACTCCATCTTCACGTCGTTAGTCTTCCCCTACACCCTTAGCTCCTCACCTAAGCTCTCTCCTCTTCACTGCTTTGGTGTGGCGGACATGGAACATGGGGTGTGGTTCCTTTGGTGCTTGCTCAGCTGAGGTATGGTAATGGAGAGTGGTAGCCCTCTCTAGCTTGGTCGTGGGTGTTCTCTCAGCTGGAGAAATGGAATGAGATGGGGGTGGATGCTGATTTTTGCCTTTTGAGGGGGAGGGCGCTCGGCTGGTGTCTCTCTTGGCATGTTTTGCCGATGCTGCCCCTCCCTTATCCTCTTGGCCCTCTTGGCCGATTGTTTGCTTATGGACCGTTGGTCCAAAGGGGTTTCCTGGCATTGTGCTTTGGGTTTTTTTCTATGACAGAAGGTAAGTCGGTAAAAACATGGGCGTTGGATTTTTCTACTGCCGAATGATGATGTCCACATATGCGAGAGGCGCCGACCGGCCCCAGACTGTTTGGAAACATCGATGAGCGATATTCTATTCGGCATTCTAAAGCCGGAAGTGTTCTAATGGCAAAAACTTTTATTTTCCTTTTATTCTCCCTTGGATTGTCTTTCATCTTCGCTTTTCTTTCTATTGGTATTATAGAGTTCTTTCTAGTTATATTATATCGAACAACATTAAGTAGAACAATGGGATTTTTTGACCAAAAGTAATAGTAGTGAAATGTAATTTTACAGAAAAAATTGCTTGGGTCATGCCCTCCAAGTGTGCTTTGAATTAAACTAAGTAATTAGTATTCCCTTGAATGATCAGAGTTACAATCTTGTTTCTCTGAAAGGACCTACCAGATGGTACATTTATTCTGTTGTGTGATGGTCCTTGAACACTCTACAAACTATTTGGTGTTCCTTTCTTTTTAAAAGGTTGCGCTTCCACTTTGGTTGACTTGCACAATTTTTCCTTGTGCAAGCTATGCTTCTGAATGTGTAAGTGTATATGATTGCTTTATCACATTTATGCCAATTACATTGCAGTTCCCACCGGTCTACGGTGGCCAACCTATTGTGTACAATGCTCAACCTGGACCTTCGCCCCAGGGTTACATGCATCCTTCTGGGCCACAGGTGAGAAAGCTTATCCGAAATGAAGTTCACTATGCATTCTTAGTTGATTTACAGCTCTGGACATCATGTCTTGGCTAATCTTTGATCCGAAGTACTGTTATGCTTAATGCTCTAGCTTTTAATTTGGTAATTGGGTCCTTATTTAAGAATTACACAAATAGATACTTGCAGGGATTCTCTCGGGTACATATCATTACCATGATGTGTGTGTGTGCTGGTGGTGGTGGGGGTTGGGGGGATAGATTTTACAATATGGTCGTATTTGTCTTATGTTCAGGTGATGACTGATGAGCTTGACATGTGACATTAATTATTCCTTTTTCCTTCTACTCCCTTGATTGGATAGTAACTGAATTTACCCTCGTCTGACTTCCTGCTCTCTTTTTTTTCGTGCCTTCTGCCTTATTAACCCTTACGAGTTGCAATCCACTGTGATCAAGTACCTGCACAGTCTTAGACATGAATGCAGAACCTTTTATTTTAAACCTTAATTTTCTGATATTTCTGTCCCTCTTTTCTTTCCCAGTTTCACATGCCTAACTGTGTTTAGAATTGTAGTTTATCAAGCCATGCAAAAATAAGGCAATGACAGAAACATGTAAATTTTCCACTTCAAAGTTCAATGTACATATTTATTATTATGCACAATAATAATTTTTTTTTTGTATTTGCAGTATGGGCAGCAGATGATGTTTGGGCAGGCCCGTCCTGTTTATTATTATGCACCTGTAAGCCAATATAACTGTTTATACGCCTATTTTTTAAGTGGATGTCATACATCCAAGCACCATCCCCCATCCTGATTGTGTGTTGACATTTATTTTTCAGGAGATGCAACAATACAGAGAAAGAAACTTCTAGATAGATGATTTTGTTCTGCTGCCTTATGGAAGTCGCAGCAATCCCATCGTGGGGATGCTAACCAGGCCAAAGCGCTGTTAGGACAGAAAGAGCTGGCGATGATCTCTAACACCAATGGCGTGTTGCCAGGACGAAGCTCATCATTGTTCCGCAACAGTGTTCAAGTCTGAAGCAGGTAAACTGGGATTTATATTATTCATAGACGTGATGTTGTAAATTAAATTGCAGGTCATTTGTTTGACCCTGAAATGACATTCGTAAATGTGTTGAGACCGTTCCTTCTGTAATATTTGTGTTTTCCTTGTCTTTCTGATTTGAGATTTGAGAGAGAATCCCAGCACCGAAATTGCTTGAGTAGCTCATATATTTTTTTGCCGCCTGTTTGATGGGGGCAGCTTGAGGCCTCCCTTCTTGCAGGCCATTGTTACAGGATCATTCAGTTGACCACCCTAATTAGCTCCATGCCATATTCATGTTCTTTCAAGAAGCCATGCCTTAACCTTTCACATATTTTCTGTAATATGCATTTGTGTTAGTGTGGATTAAATCATGTCTTGATATGCTGTATTTTGATATGTGAAAGTTGTGACTTCTGCCTCACAGCGTCGTTTGGGTATCAGTCTCTCCCATTTTTTGCTTCCATGTTCGATCGTAAATGTGAAAAAAATGTATTTCTAGCCCCCGAGATTTGCTTGGGTTATACTTTTGGAGACTGGTCTATTTATGTTTCAGAAACTGGGTTATAATTGGTTCTGTAGCTAAAAATAGTGGGAAATTGGTTTCTTGCCAACTAGCTCTTCTCCCCTTCTTCATATAGCCTAAACCGGCCCTCTTAGTGAGTCTAAACTTCATATACCCTAAACTGGCCCTCTTAGTGAGTCTAAACCTGCTAAGGAATGGGGAAACCCGTCAAGGTTTTCACAACACGTATATTTTTCAAAGTACTTACAAGGATCAACACACTCACACCCGAGTGCTTGATCTACTTCATACACATGACCCTAGTTTAACCTTAAATCACTTCCCTTGCATCTCGCGCGCTGCGGTTTTGGTGTAGGCATCAAGTTCAGTTTTTGGCAATTTCTCGTAATGCCCTCGACGAAGTTTTCGAGCATCTTTCCTTGACTTTGTCTTCTTATCGTGCAAGCAACTATATATACCACGTGTAGGTTGATCACCATCTTTCAACCGCATTCCTTAACTTTAACATGTGATATGCTTGAGCCCAACTGTCCAGTACGATCTCCTTGGCCGCTCTAGACATCGATTCACCCTGATCTAGTTTCAGTCGCCCGTCGTTGACCATAGTCGCCTCCAAACTTCTCTATATATCTAAAGAACAAGAAATCGTTTCTAGGCATAAATTCTTCATAATTTGACCTACGTTAGCATAAATATGCAACATGCAACACAATGTAACCATGACCGGAGTTTCAAGATCATCCGATGATGAAATCTCCAACAATTCTCAATTTTCAAAATCAACTAACTTCAATCGGTATGACCGCACTCCTACTGGCGGTCGTACCACACCGATCGTACCACCAACCACTGAATGGTCCGACAGACTCCAAACCCTTTTCGGTAATAGGAAAGCGGTATAACCGCTTGCCTAAGGTCGGTACTGCCGCCTGGTAGTATCGCCATGCAAGGTCCGGTCATACTGTTCTCCAGTAGTATCGATGTTTTGCATGGGTATTACTGGACTTGGCCGCAGCCAAAATCCTCAGAAACGACCCTCTTAGTAACATAGCTACCGTCATCTAGAGACCGATCCTACCGCACCTACGGTAGTACCACTCCTCTCCACCAGTACTACCACTGCTACTAGTCTGGTACTACTGTCGTTGTCAGAGCAGTATAGCCGCCTGAATCCTGACAGTAACCTGAATTTTAGAGAATTACAAACCCTTATATTCAACTCAACGCAAATGCCAATTGATTATCAAAAATTGATCTAGATCTACCTACATATTTTCTCAACCTCTTCTTGAAAAATAACCTCAAAAATGCAAATGAGTTGATTTTTAGAGGTGAGAGGTTTTGAAAAGACAAGCTCTCCTTGGTCTAAAATTAACCTAAAAAATGCAATTGAAGATGACCAAAAGAGCACAGAAATGGATTGAGTGTGAAGGAAAGAATTCTCACTCTAAACAAGTGCTATCAGCTCACCATGCCATGTACGAGTTCCACTTCCTCTCCTGCAGCAGCGAAGGAAGGAGATGGCATCGTCGACACTCGGGCCGGCATGGAGGACAACGGAAGCTCTAGGCTCAGCAGTGTATGGGATGGAAGGACACAAACATCCCAATTGCTTGCAACTTCACAAATCTGACGTCACACTCAGTACATCTATATCGGATCTCTGCTAGCCATGAATATGGAATAACCAGCTGCAGACAGATACTAAGGCCGACCTCATTACAGAACTATCATGGCAAACTAGTGCGAATAGCCACCCAATGCTGGTTAAGTAACGAAACTGGGAAGCATTTTGGAAGCAAAATACAATAGATAGAACTTTTGGCTCAACAGTGTCAACAGTTTATCTTCCATACCAGCTTATAGTTCAAACAGTTTGCCCCTGAAACTACTAACCACCAACTTAATTCAGCAAAGAATTTAGAATAAACCCAACTAATTAGACAAGCCAGATGGCAAACGCAACATTCAGTAGTAGCTTCCGATACATAACACTGGCAAATAGATATTGAAAGCCTTAACTAAGCAACATGCAGGAGAGTAATATTTCACATGGAGCACGATTTAAAGACTACATCCTGGAAAGTGAAACACTTGCTTGACACAATCATTGGCTTTCAAAGGACTCCACTCTAGTCACCCTTCCGGCGGAAGGAGCAACCCTCTGTGAGCCTAGCCTTTCCACCTGTGGGCTGGCAGAGCACAGTTTGGCAGCCAGGGCACACAACAACAGTCTGGGAGTGGCTGAACACAGTAGTTCTGCAATATAAACATCGAATTCAGAGTGAGGTTGGCATGCAATGAAACAGATGCAGCTAAACTTCAATAAAGGCTTAACAGGTAATTAGCGAATCACAGTGCATAAAAGAGACACATTTATGGGGGGTATCAAAGTTTTATTATTAATTCGTTGGACATGCAAGTTATAAAGAACAACCATCAGTAATTTTTCACAGTATCACTAACATTTCATACCAGCTAAGCAAAGCATTTAAGTTGCAAAGAAAGCTTGTGTCTACTTTTCTCAAAACACTAATCATAGAAGAATTGCAATATATGACATGGCAAGCAGACCTTTTATTCACAGACGTTGCCAACTGAGAACAATTATATGTGAAGTTGTTAGCATTGTACAGTCTTCCACGGTTTGCACAACATAACTCAGTAGTCAGTATCCACCACCCACATTATAATATACTAAGTGACTAACATTAGCTACAAATGCAACATCTGAACACACCATAAAATTGCCCGAGGGTACAGATGATCAGCCCACGGGCTAATTTGGCTGCTCCAAGGTACCTCAGTGGAATCTAAGCTTTCAAGCAATCTAAACTAAGGCTAGTTTTCCAATAGAAATCAAGTGTTTTGGACAAAAAAAGACTACACAGCATCACAATTGCAAGCATCAGAACATTTTTCATGATAGACTACCAATATTCAAATAGTAATTAAAATCTTAACCACTAGGAACAGAGGGTGAAGGGTCAAGGAATAGTACATGTTGAAGCATCCCTGGCATTTGACATCCTGCAACACAGGAAACAGATCGAACCAAAACTAGGTTAGGGCCGAGCGAAAGAATGAAAGGAACTAGCTTTGGTCAGAGTCTCACAAAACAGAAAAGACAGAAACACGGGTAGAAGGAACGTGCAGATGAGGAAGGGTTCCTACCATGAAGAAGGAGTTGGGGGACTGGACGAGGCGCTTCTTCTTGTGCTTGAGCTTCTCCAGCTCCGCCGGCGGGTTGAGCAGGTCGATGTCGTTCTGCAGCACCTGTGTTGCGTTTGCACCCAAACGGAAGAATTCGGTCAGATCAGAGACGTCGCCGAAAAGACAGGGCGAATCGAATCAGAGAGGGGGATCGGAAGGCGCAAGGAAATAACGAGGATCCTACCATCTTGGAGAGCTCGGCGGCGGTGGCCTCTCGGCGGCGGCGGCGGCGGTGGTGCGTGGACGAGATTGAGCCGGGAGGGGTTTGCGCGAGGCGTGCTGCTCGTTTTATAGTGGGATCTAGTGAATCTGAGCCGTCCGATCGGGCCTTTCGAGGACTTGGTGGGCTGGGTTCCGTAGCTGTGTTGGGCCACTTTTACCCTGTATCATTCTGTTCCTCTCCAAAAACAAAAACCTTAAGAATTCCATTTGCATTAGCTGGGAATAGCAAATTGGCATCGAAATATCATTCTTAGATGCGAAATTCGATCGCGAGAGCAACAGGATGCCTTTCTTCGGGCCTGTTTGGGTGCGGCTGCGGCTTATGGCTTTTGGCTGAAATTTTTGAATTTTGGCTATTTACGGTCAGATTACGGAGAGAAAGATACTCACTTGCGATTTTGGCTGGTACAGATGTTGGACTTTTAACGTATAGATCGTTTAATTTGTAGACCCCGTTTTAAGAAAATACTCCGTTTGAAAGTTAGATACTGTAGCAAAAGCCAAAAGCCGCCAGCTTCGGAGGAAAAGAATAGCCCCTTCTTCTTGCCATTAGTTCCTGCATTGTTTCAGGATTTGGTAACACGGGTACTTAGGCAAGCATGGGTGCCCAAATTGATGACCTAACTTTGGTAATTCTTCCCCTCCTCTCCCTTAGGACATGCCCATTGGCAAGTTGTTTGGTTTGTGGCCAAAATCTTATCAAGACACCCCTTAATCCCACATTGTTTCAATTCTTCGGTAATAAATCTTATCAAATTGCCGCTCCTGGTCCTTAAAGACCAACAGTGTTCATGCCACTTCTCATCACATTCAACTTTGAAACGCTATAGGAGTATAGAACTACTGTAGACCATTCTGAATTATGACAAAAGATCGAATGAAACTAACCGAGGATAAAAAATCGGCAAGCTTAATTTGTCAGCAAATCATCGGCCACCTTGCTCGCAGACTTAATTTGTGGTCGTCAAACGACTGGTTCCTCAGGTCAAGTTGGTTTCGGAAATTTGGAGTGGTGATTACTGAAACTTGATTCTTTCCGGTAATTCGAATCCTGCTGGTTCTGAAACTTGAGTCGTGTTGGAAACTTCGACCAGATTGATTCCAAAATCTGGATCATGTGAACCAAAATCGTCTTCCACGTTTGTAGAAATCATGCTGGTTTCTGGATTTGGATTATGCTGCCCAAAATTGTTCTCCATGTTCATCGGTGCAAACGCTGCATCACAGAGGGAGACAATAGATGAGAAAAGTGAATAAGTAAACATGAAATACAAAGGCTGAAAGAAAGCAACACCAACGATTCTTCATAGACAAAACTACCCATCAATGTAAAAGCAAATTTATTATCGGATATTGAGCTGCCATTTATTATCGGAAACATGTTTAACAAAATTTAGTTGTCATTTTATTGTTTCCTTAGAAAGTCGAAAAACTGGCGAAAATAATATCGTCCCTGTCGGCTGTTGCTGTCGGCGCCCACTCAAGCCACATTCAGCGACAAACTGAAAAATGGACTGCTAATGCCTACTAAAAACGACAGTGAAATTGACCGGAGAAGAGATGCATATCAAACAACTGTACCATCTCCATCGATGCAGATTAGAATTGGGATCGTAATTGGAACACCACAGAGTGACTTGTGGACAGGCAATTTATAAGAGGGACAAGAAAGTCTTCATGGTTCACTTGTATGTCTCTTATTCGTTACAAAAATATCAAAATATTAACGAGCATAGATATTTTCAGGAACAGTACAAAACTTACCTTCTTTTCTTTGCCAAAAAGAAAAATGTTTTTGCGACTTTTGTTTTTGTCTAGCCAGAAGTATACTTTGCTAGTTGGGGGCATGATACATGCTGAAAGGTTCAAAGTTTATTTTGCAGAACTAAAATATTATATTAAACCTAATGCTTTCCAATTATAATATACGCCACTCCAGCGCTGTTATGTTTTCCTCTACATTTACACCCTTTTCATTGCTGAGCTTTTGGAAGTTTAAATTATCCCGCTTCAAATGGCTTCAGCTTTTGGCTTATTTTGGTTTTCAGCTTATTTAAGTCAGAAAGCACTTGGAACACGTCAGTTTCTAATTTCGACTTATTTTGACTTTTTGGGGTTTTTTACCTTTTTTTTACTTTTCTTTTCTCTCTTTATTCCTTTGCATTGTTCGTGACGATATAATGTTTTTCTCTCTATTTTTTCATTTTTTTTTCAGAAAAAGCGAACAACTGCTATAATACAATTTCAAACATAAACCAAAAGCCATAGCCAAAAGTTTAAACCGTAAGCCAGTTGGAGCGGGGAACTAGGATTGATCTTGAGGGGCACTAAAACAAAAACAAGCGCTGCAAAAGAGTACACCAATTCATGGGGTTGATCTTGAGAAGAATGAGGAGCCAATGACATTGCACATACATTTGCTTAGTACTATATATAAGAATCCTCAATGTGTCCAGTATCTAGTATTTACATGGCACCACTAATGAAACCTACAGTATATGGTATGGTATATGACTTCCATCTCAGTATCCCTCCGTCATATGCAGGTGGTTCTTGTGGTAAGGTCGTTCTGGTCGCTGCTTACCTTGGAAAATCTACAGCTTGCAGTTCTCTTTTTGTAGCTATGGCATACCTCATGCAGGCTTGCGCTGCAGGACACCACCTGTGTAACTCCTGCCTCCAACGGCAGAGAATTGTCTGGAACTGTTGCCCCGGGAGTCCATGAAAGAATTCCAATGCTGCATCCTACCCTCTCATGAGCTCACACCTGCGGAAGCTTGTGGAAAGAATCTCGCACCAACATCTCTTATTCGCGAGCCATTTCCCCAATACGATGCAAGAGTCAAACCAAATATGGCCATGATAACAACAGAACATGCTGCAGGAACTGCCTGACTGCTTCCAAGAAATTGTGTAGCAAGAAGTCCGGCTAGGGTGGAGCTCTGCATTCCAGTACACACTGAAATAGTCCTACAAACAGGCTCTTCTTGCCTACGTACCAATGCAAAAGAATTAGGAAAAGGGCATCAAGGCACTTCAGAAGTATACTTGTCTGCAAGAAAACTGAATTTTGATTGCTAATTATAGAATGCAATGTAATAGAAGAGCCTAGTGATGATGTGACATTAGTTCAGCTTGCCACACAGAAGATGAAGTTACCCACTGACATAAATAACCGGTCATTTATTAAATTAATTCAATTAGATTCCATAGTTTAGGAAAATAATGGGCAAAACTAAACATTTAGGGAAAAGATACTCGGTTTTGTCATTACGGAAAAACAAAAGATGCTCTGTTTTCAAAATAGTTTAGCAGTTGATGGAACAATTTAAAACAATACAATCTTGGACCAGAACATTCGAAACTGACATGAAAAGAGAATATGAAGTTATGATATGCGTGACTGATTTAACATTTTTTTTTTAGAAAAAAGAAGAGTACTTTAGTTAGGCCAAAGGGTTGGATTTGAAAACAGAAGTAAAAGTTTAATTTTTTTTTTAAAGTAGGCGCAGCCGCACCAGAGGCAGATTTGCATTTCTCATCTTTGAGCAAATTGGATATGTAAATATGACTTGGGCAGAGGTAACACAAAGCAGAATTGCAGAAAATAAACAACTCAGATATACCAAAATTCAAACAAACTCCAGGTAAGATTACATTGTGCGTTAGCAAGATCAAGGACAAAAGTCAGTGATGTAAGATAAAAATGGGATTCCAGTATTTAAGAATTACCTTAATAGAGGCAACTTGGAAATCCAGTAACCCACAACAAAGGCAACAATGTGGAAAGTCACTATGGGGAGAAGTAACATGAATCCTTCTGATGATATGATCTTGCTCCTATTGATAGCAAGAGGGCTCCCAATACAAAGCGATGTGCACACCATAGCAACAAATGGCATCACTGGTTGTATGACACGGACCACTGCCTTTGCATAGGTATTCAGGAGAAGACCTAGTGTCACAGGAACAAGGACCACCTGGCAAATGAAAATTTACAAAGTAACATAATTACACAAAGACAGCATACAGCAAGAATGTATGCCACAAAAATGCATTGCTTGATCACCAATCATTTCGTTACCTGCAAAATAGATTTTGCCATAGCAATCGCATCAACAGGAACCACTGAACCAATCAACAATCCAGTGAGAACAGGCGTCACAACCACTGAAGATATCGTCGAGCAGCTTGTCAACAAAATACTCAACGCAACATCCCCTTTGCTCAGGAAGGTAGCATAGCTTGACAACTGCGCACCCGAGACGCAGCAAGTAAGCACGAAACCCGCGAAGAACGCCGACGGCATCCTGAACACCCTCGCGATCAGCACGCCAAGAAGTGGCTTGAGCACATACTGCGCCACATAACCAATCGACAGCGGCACCGGCCTGAACAATGCAACACAAGAACAAACAAACAAAGGTTTCAGCTTTGAGCTAAGTTCATACATCCTTTCTTCTATATGTGCTGATTTTTCCCCAGGAATTCTGCTCTCTGTTATCATCTTTGGCGAAGTAGTAGAAGGCAAGAAAATGTAAACCTCTTGAAAGCCAGCGCGAAGTCGTCGATGGATAGCTTGATGCCAATGGACAGCATGATGCCCCCGAGTGCAGGCGCGTAGTACTCCTTCGAGACCCTACCAAATAGTTATAAATTAATCAAAGACCATGTGTTAGTTGTCCAAGATTCCAAGCCAAGAACATTCTTGAAGAAGCGTCCAGGAGGTTCGGCTGCCTAACCATGAGAAGGTGGCGGGGTTGCCGAGCGCGGTGACGGCAGTGGCGGCGACAACGAGCGGGAGCAGCGCGGACAGCGCCTGCGAGGTCGCCGGCCCCGCCGCGGCCGGCGACGACGGGTCGGCGCGGAAGGAGAGCAGCCAGGCGCTGCCCTCGCGGCGCGGCCACCCGACGCGGCCGAGCGACGGCGCGGAGCAGAAGGTGGTGGGCGCCGCCCGCCGCGGCTGCCGCCAGAGGAGCTCCGCGGGGGAGGCGTACGGCTGCGGCGGAGGGGAGGAGAAGCGGAAGGGGCGGAGAGGGTGGCGGTGGGAGGTGGAGGGGCCCAGGGCGCAGCGGGAGGAGGACGCGGCGACGGCCATGGCGATGGCGGGAGGGAGGTGGTGGGAATGGATTGGACGGTGAGGAGGGAGTGGACTGCATGCGCTTCCAAGATAGAATAGAATGCCATGTTTATGGGCGCTTTTTAATTTAAAATTTTTCGGGAATTTTCTACGTAGATTTTATTTTCCTTTTTATTATTGGTTTGCGTCGGCAAGGAATTTTGGACATAAATAACACTGTAAACCATCGAAATTTCAGATATAACCCTCAAACATTAGCTTTTCCGTTTCTAACCCCTCCCGGTCGCACGATACACCAGAGAGCGACACGTGGCAATCGTGCGGTCGGGGAAGGCACGACACCGAAATCGTGCGGTCCCCGACCGCACGAGTATTGTGCATGGCCTGACCGTACGGTCGGGGACCGCACGACCACTGTAGCACCGAGTGGTGCGGTGCCCAACCGCACGACTTGGGTGTATACTGTTCACGCACAGTCCTTTTATCGATTAGCAGCTGTTTGCACAAAATGAGGTATAAATTTTGTATTTTTGTTTTGATAAGACTGTATTTAGTTGCACAAGTTTTTTCTAATTATAAATATTACGCATATTTACATGTAACTTATTTTATTTGGAGTCTGCAGCAATTTTATAATATAGAAAGGAGGTGTAAAATATTATGAAAATTCGTTATGCATTGCAGATGATACATATAGGAAATTCTTTGTTAGATTGTTATTTTTCAAAATATTTTCGTACGTTCTTAATGGTACGATCGCCGTGCCTTGTTATAGTGCGATTAATTTTCGGTAGAATTTTGTAGGGACGATTGAGCCCTAAATAACTCGTACATATAGAGGTAAATCATAGTGTGGTGTAATGGTTCATGCGTTTGTGTTTATTTGCACATTGTGAACGGTAAAAATATGTTCGATTCGCAAAACATTTTGCGATCATAGTACGTTGTTGTAGTGCAAGAAAATTTAAGAAAACATTTATGTGCACGACTAGGATAGGAACGACTGGTCAGTAGGAAGGAAAGTGATATGGAGCACGCGAAGAATTGAATGCAAAAAGGCGACGACATTTTATGTTGGTAGTTAAAATAGATTTCATAATAAACTTGGGAATAACACGACACGCATAATTTGGTTACAACAAACTGAAGTAGCCGTACGATACATATGCGCCTTGTTGGCATGGAAATAAATTAGACATTAAAGCGAGTAATGCGGAATGGCCAAACCTACTGCGTAGACCGGGGCCATTTTTCTTTCTTCGTTCCCTCGACGGTGAAATCCTCAGGTGCCTCTTTGGCCTTGGCCGCCATTTCTCTTTTCTCTGGCGCTCCTTGTTGCGAGCCTCGCGCTGCCTGCACGTGCACGCCTCGAGATGAGCTTGTCTCCCGACGTATACGCTCGGTTTGCTCATCTTGGCAACGCTCCTCCTCTCGGATCTCGCATGCCCTTTTGTCGTTCCACTCCTCAAAGTCCAGAGTTCACTGGTCATGTTTAGTCTTGGGTTTGAAACAGAGAGAGTTGATGTATTTTGATGATTACTTATATTTAATTATAACAGACTATTGTTTTTCAAATAGGAAGATAACAAAAGTGTTTGAGTTGGTGTGGGTTGCGGACGTGGAACCTGGAGAAGCAAGACCACTTTTCAAATCTTCTGAGATATACTTAAATGCTATCTTTGACATGTGAAAATGAATTTCTATAATTCTATGCCTGTTATCTACAGTTGTTCACTTTTTGTTCTTTTGCAGGTGGTTTGTTAGTAAAACCAGTGTGGATCTTTTGCATGGAGTTAATTTTGTTTTCTACTGTTGTGTCATTTCCATGTTACGGCATTGTAATTTAACTAAATTTCCCCTTTTAGATGGAGGTTCCATAATTGAGAATTTCCATCTATGATTAAGACTTTTCATCCATGATTGATTCAGCATGCTAAACCAATGATTTTCTTTCCAAATCGATGCCTTTTCGAATTAATGAATGTTAACGGGTTTGCCTGTATATTACACTTGCATGCATCTAAAAGTAATCCAAAGGCAGAGAGACTTGGTACTCAGACACCATGGTGCCCCTTATATATATATATATATATGCATATGTGTGTGTGTCTGCATATGTATATATTTGCCCCGAAAAGTTACTGTTGTGCGTGAGTAAAGTTACTATCAAATATATGTAGAGTTATTATACAGTTGTGTATTGACAGTAACTATACATGTGTTTGACAATAACTTTACTCACAAACGATAGTAACTTTCTGACGCGCATTTTACAACTGCACGCAAAATAGTGATTATACATATATACATATACATACATATGTGTATATATATATATATATATATATATATATATATATATATATATATATATGTATATATATATATGTATACATATATATATGAATACAACAACACCTTTGATTGATTCGGTCACTAATAACGACAGCCTCTCCATGCACGAAGACATCTAGCTTGCAAACCATCCAAGAAATATTAAGTATTGTCATATTTCATGCTTTGTTGTTGTTGCAGATATATGCACCAGCTATATATATGAACATTCGCTTTGATACTAATTTACTGCTGCAACGGGAACGGGACCTAGAGATATGCCTAACCCTCCCAAATAAGCATATCGATTAAATCCAACCATATGAATTAACTATGTGGATCGATATTTAGACTGCACAATAACTAACTAAGAACAATGCTAAAATCTTCAGATGTGTTGACATAATCGATCTTTACGAAACTAGTAATGAGGTACATATATATGAGGTGACCGTTTATGATGCGTGCTAGCTATATATATATAGTTGCATGCATCATAAATCAGATTCGTGGGTTATATGTGATGCACATTCCATAATTGCAAGGGAGCAGCATTGAACAAATTAACACAGAAGAAGAAATCGTGACATATTTTTGGTCAAATGAGAAAATGTATTTTATTTTTGGGAAAAGAGAAAAGTCAAAAAGTTTGACATCATGTGTGCCACATGAGCAAGTATGAAGGACCAGAGGTAAAAATTACTATTATATTAATCAAGGCTTCTTAGTGTAAACAGCAATGCATTTGTCATTCTAAAAGTTTTGGTGGTGAACTGAAAAGTTTAATTTAGCATTGGAGTTAAACTATACTTAGAAGATGTCCTATTTCTTTTGAGGCTAACATTGACTGCCATGAAATAATAAGATTAAAAGCAAAAAAAATGACACTAAGTAGGTACACAGTTAGGTTGATTATGGAATTTGATCTACAACAATATGTTCATCATAACGTAATTCATTTTCAGAAACAAGATAAATGCAGAGTTTTCCTGTATGATAATTGTAATTCTATGCATCACAAGACGATTCACTCTCAGAAAAAAAATAGTATGTACTGATAAATTAAAGTAAATTCTTTGTGGAATACTACAAATGTACCTAAAAAATAAAATGAGAAGAAATTAATACAGCGAGGCACCATACCTATTTACCTCTTATGCGAGCATGTTATCAAAGATTCTGAAACTATCTTGACCAAGGTTGTTAAAATCGTGATTCTAGTTGTAGAATCGTACGATTATACGATCCCACGAAACTAATCCGACTCAAATCATATCTTGAGTTGTACATGATAGAATCGCAATCCTAGTCATAGAATCGTGTAGAATCGCGATCCTAGTCATAGAATCGTGTAGAATCATGGTATAATTGTGGTAGAATTATGATAGAATCGTGTAGAATTACGCATCATCTAAGATTATGAAAGACTTAGATATTTGGTTGTGTCATATCCCTAAATTCAAGTTGTATGTTAATAGTTTAGATATTAAGATTCAGAGGTTTAGAATAATAAAATTAATTTGACTATCTATTTGTTCTACTTTTTATGTAAACTGATCAGATTATGGCAATATGGACAATATCACTATTTTAGTCGTAACTCCCACTGAATTTAAATCATGATTTTAGTTATAAATAAGATACATTTATTAATCAAATTAGATATCAAATAACCAAATATACACTCATATCACTCTTGGAATACATGGTAAATTGAAAAAAAAAAGTATGTTTTTGGTAGAATCAGGTAGGATCTTAGAATGTGATCCTACCAAAGTGTCTTCGATCTGATTTAGAATCACGATTCTAACAATTTTGATCCTAACTTTCTTTGAATATAACTAGAACCCGTTGAGTAGCAAATTAAAACCCATATTAATTATAGTTACTCTCTGTTTTTACCTTCTTTGCAATTTGATCTCCTCGTAGTTTGCAATTTATATCAGCACGATGTGTATCTAATGGAATCAATCATACTTACTAACAATCTTACTGTGGGGAAATCAAACGTTTGGATTGATTACTGTTCTGAAAAACCCCGCCGTTCACTCATCATATCCTGTGATCTATTCCATGCATTTTACCTAAGCAAACAAACCAAGGATTTTATCTTGATGGGTGGTCCTTCAGAAAGGACAGTCCCTACTATCTGGTCACAAGCGTGATGACAGATATGTGGTGACACATCTACATATTCACATATATATCATCATGTATATACTACGTTGAAAAACAGTGACACTGAAAGTAGCAGCAGAAAGCAGACGTACTCGTGGATGAGTTCCATGCAGTGAGTACACAAAGTAACCCAATGGTCGAGTACTAGGATTGTTACATGCTGTTCAGAGTTCAGGCTGAGTTATTATGTCCAACTGAAGCACATACATCAAGGGCCCTTTTTTACGGTCCTCAAAATAAATATTAGCTGTTCATTCTTTTTAATCCAATACGGTAGATTAATTAGTATTTAGCTATACTACCACCAGTAATACTAGCAGTATAACCCCGGAAGGATAAAATTATAAAGGGCGTGTGTTGCATAAGACTAATTTCTATAAGTACCACGGTAGTGCGCGTACGAGAGACGGTGGAGCGGAATAGGTGAGAGGCGGGACCAGCGGTGATAGAAAGGATTAATAATAGATTCAGAGAAAAAGTATATAATATGTATACATAATACTCTCCGTAGAATTTAAATTTATAAAGAAAAATCTAGTATACCCTCACAAATCAATGGTCAGATTTAATTTTTATCACCACTTTCTTTCAACTAGTAGAATGTATTGGAAAAAATTCTCTATATCAGCTAGTCCAGTATATACGCCCGTGTGATGATGGCGCTTGAACAAACTGAAGAAAGGAAACTAACCAAAATGTTAATGTCTGACCATAGGCATGGATCTGAAGCTCCAATGCCGATTAACTGCTAGAGCTCACCACGGGGCCGGGTGTTTGCATCAAGGAGCTAAGAGAAGAAGAGAGAGGGTACAGCCTTGATCGTATTCGCAGAAGATATGGATCAGATGGAGATTTAAGCTAAGGCTGTACTCTCTCTCTTCTCCCTTTAGCCTTGATGAGTTTGATCAACGTACTCTCTCTTCCATCGATCTTACCGACAACAACTATATACATGTTTCTCTCTCCCTCTTATCTCCATTAGTTGAGGCTTGTGTCGCTCTTCGTTCCCTTGTGCCGCTTTATATAGACGCACGTACAGTTGCTCGATCGCATGCCATTAGCCAACGACAGAGACAATAATTCAGCTGGGGGTGTGCAAGTTGAAGCTTCCTGTGACAGCGATAACGTAGGCCATCCCAATGTTAACTGGTACATCCAATAACAATCTCTGCAAATACATATGCTAGCAAGGATCATCAACCTCTGTATGTATCTCTTGTCATTCAAGCCGTCGGCCTGATGTCCACATCAATACGAAGTTATCTCACAACACCTACCTGTTGTGGAAGACGCAAGTTCTCTCTATCCTTCATGGGAGCCGCTGACGGGCGACGAGCAGCCAGAAAAAGGAAGAAAAACGAAATAGAAATGGTAGTTAATTGTTGGTAACTACGCTGAGGGGACAACGCTTTCTGTTAATTGTTGGTAACTACGCGGACTTTCATGTTTAGGTAATCCTCGCTCGCGCCAATTTTGAGGATCCGCGACGCACTCCAAATGCAGTTGTCGGCGCCGTACGACGAGCAGAGGCCATCAAATCTAGAAAAGATAAATAAACTTACACAGTTGGTTTAAATGAAACGCAGTTGTCGGCGTCGTACGACGAGCAGAGGCGGTTGTCGGCGTCGTACGAAGAGACAGGGGCCATCAAACGTTCGACGATCCCCCGGCGAGCAAGGCTCGTGCGTTGTTTCTCCGGTGACGACAGCGGCGTGACCTTTCAAGGTTCAGATCATGCGAACCTGGCGGTGACGACTGCTGGTGCCGACTGAAACGAGAATTAGAAAGATGGGTTAACTTCAGCATGCGGCACCGACAACCATTTTTACTGCAGCGACTAACTTTCAAACCATATATCTTTTGTGAAAATAAACCGGAAACTGAAGTTATTTAGAGCTCCCAACAAATGGATATTGAGATTGTTGTAGTTTTTGTGGAATTTAATGACAACCATTTTTACTAAGAAAAATTCAGGTCTGTACAAGCTATAGCTAGCTGCTGTGTGTAATAATAAGTAAAGCGATGGCATGTACACGCTATAGCTAGCTGCTGCTAGTGGCAACAGTAATAAAACCCGCTGTGCACGATTAGGGCTGTAAAAAAAGCTCAAAACTCGCGAGCTACTCAAGTTTGGCTCGTTCTAGGCTTGATTCGAGCTCGATTCGAACTTTAAACGAGCCGAACTCGAGCTTGATCTCGAGCTTCACCGAGCCGAGCTCGAATAGTTCGCGAGCTCCGATTCGAGCTTAAATAGTAATATATATTAATTTTTACCGAGCTTACTCGAGCCGAGCTCGAGCTCGAGCTTTTCTTATTGTTGAAAATTAGTGCATATTTAAATTATTTTGACTGTTATCGAGTTTAATAGAGCCGAGCTCGAATTTAAAATTTTCTTATTATTGAAAAATAGTGCATAATAAATTATTTTAATTGTTATCGAGCTTCACCGAGCCGAGCTCGAGCCTACTCGAGCTTAGGACGAGCCGAGCTTTAGCCCAAATTCAAGCTCGGACCCCAACTCGAGCTCGACTCGAGCTCGGCTCGAGCTTCTACCGAGCTCGAGCCTGAAAGGCCAAGCTCACTCGAGCTCGGCCCGTTTACAGCCCTATGCACGGTGGGGCGGGCGCTTCAATGCAGGAGGCAGTCACCGCAAATGCTCTTAGAAAATGTATAATACAAAATATTTATATATAAATATTTAAAAAGAGAATATAGCCACATCATCAAGCACTCTATGTAAAAATTACTTTTTCCAATACAAGCATATCTTTTATGGGTGCTTAGCCTGCTAAGCATCGATGCTTATTTAAGCGTCGATACTTCAAAAAAAGAGACTTGCCTATCCTATATGGTAAAAAAAATTAGTTTTTAAATCTCTCTGAATGTTTGTATTGTACATGTTGTTGTAAGCCCAGTGTCACGCTCGGGAAAATGACTACCGGTGGCTCTATCACCGACCGGCTTCACCTCTCGCAAGGATAAAATTTTGCGCCTGCCTCGAACGGTACAGACTAGGGCTCCGAAACTCGTTACCTGCGATCGGCAGATCACTTGTACCCATTGGCGATATCCAAGACAAACCACCTCGTCAATGTTGAGCCATGCCATTAGCGCAAGTCAAGAGTTTGCATGAGGTTCTGGAACCTGGCTGGATGCAAACGTTTGCAAACCTGCTCAGACGCGGTTACTCACTTGTGAGAATTTCAGCGCATGTTTTTGGGAAAAAAAAAAAAGAAGCATTTGATAGCAAAGATCCACTCTACCTTGGACGGTTTCAACAAAAAAAAAAATGAACGGATCCACCTCATCAATCGGTGATTGCAGCTCCTCATCATCACTGAAATCATCATCCGAGTCAGCTGGCAATTCAACATAGAAGTCCACCGATGACGATATAAGCCTCCTAAATGCTTTCAGAGAGCGGTACACATCGCCAGGATCTACATCATATGCACAGCAAAACTCATCGTTCACACCATGTTGTACGGTCAAGGTTTCGCTGCCATGTTGTACGGTCAAGGTGAGAGTTTATCAGCACCTCAAGGAAGATTCGTAGAGTCATTTGTTTATGACATTATTGCTACTGGTCCGTAGCTCAGTATATCTCCCATGATGATACACCATGGCAATTCAACATAGAAGTCCACCGATGACGATATAAGCCTCCTAGATGCTTTTAGAGAGCGGTACACATCGCCAGGGTCTACATCATATGCACAGCAAAACTCATCATTCACACCATATCCAGGGTTTAGAGACTTTGATGGGCACGGCTTCGCTGCCATGTCATACGGTCAAAGTGAGAGTTTCTCAGCACCTCAAGGAAGATTCATAGTCATTTGTTTATGATATTATTGCTACTGGTCCGTAGCTCAGTATATCTCCGATGATGATACACCATCGATGATGATAGTCCGCTAACGGTAAGAAAAGCACCTCAACCACTGATGTTACCAACAGCTCAAAATTGATGTCCGATTAGGAGAGTAACAAATTATAACGACACCAAATGAAAAAAATATATCAAATTTTTTGTAATTTCGAAGGCATCTATGATGATCCACTCCAAGATATCCACTTGGGAAATGGAAGTTCACCTCGGCAATCCATAATATCCCCCTAGGAACTTAAAGGAACGAGCAATGCAAATTCCAAAGTGTCAAAACGAAGAATATTTCATTGCGCTAATAGTGTGTTACCCGCCTACATTAGCGCGTAGCAGTTTCTAAGATAATGGCAATGTATAGAAGAATAACAAAAAGACAGAAACCTGATCCTACAACAAATGCAGACAAATCCGGAAGCTTGATTTAACTTAATAGTTCAAACCTTTCTACCTGCCGAAATCTACCATTCAAGTCATAACCATACTTAGTTAAGTGGAGCGTTCTGTTTATCATTTTCCTTCGGGTTCTCCCTCCTCCGCAGTTCAAAGCGGCCGTCATCAGCAGAAGGATCAGGCTGTCCAGGAGAATCAGTTGTTGTTTCCATGCTCGGCTCAGGAGATGTCTCAGTGTTGAACTCTTCAACAGTTTTTCCTCCTGAATCACCGCTTTCGTGTCTACTGCTGTACCCTCGATTGGACAGCAGCATATCTCCTTCGCTGATCTTGGAGTCCACTTCATCAATAGTTACTTCTGTCCATGGAAGTCTCTGCTGGATAGGCACAGCATTGCTGATAGGCTCGCCTGTTCTCAGTTCTTTATAAGCAGCCAACTGAGTCTGATATCTCTCCTTGTCCTGTACACCTCTTTCTTGGTATACCTATTAAGAGTCACAAAAGGCATATATCGCATGACAGATAGCTGATGATTTGGAGTAGTGAAATTCAAAAACATTGTTTCTACTCTTACAGCTTTCTCTTCAGGGCCTAGACTGCTCCATCGTTCACCAATCATTTTGCTGATCAGCCTGTCCTGTCCAGGATGATACTGTGGCTTAAGCTTTCTGTGCTGGTCTTGGAAGAAGAAATTATAGCCGCTCCTATTTGGTTTGGGATGTCTGGGATCTGTTGTACTTAGCTTCTTCCTGCGTCGACGGCGACGACGCCCACCCCTCAAATCAGTGTTGTTAATTGCAATAGGAGGTGCCGGAGTTGGCAGAGCAGGTTCTTCAGTGCAATTATAGAGGACTGCTTTCGTTGATTTTGAGCCCATAATAGCAGTTACTATGTAACCATGTTCAAATTTGCTATCAATTATTACATCTACATCAACATTATCTGAAGACGAAGCTGGGCCTAAAACAATTGAAGGAACAAGGTATTAGTCATATACATGTTAGCCTCTTTCCTCAAGGGTATTAAATATGCAGAAAGTTGTTTCCATTTGTTGACTATGTTTTTCATAATAATGCTTTTCTTAAGCAGATTTAACACCATATAGACGTGTTTGTTTGTACCAAAGTTATATAGATTGATCACTGATAAAATTAGTGACAGACGAACTTGCAAGCTTCAACTAGAAGAAAGATTAACAGATCTTGTAAGTATAAGATGGTAAATATCACAATAATTCAATATTACCTAACCTGAAGAGTAACATTCCTATTCCTTTCTAATGCATGAGTTGCTACAGAAGATTAGTAAACTGAAACTGACCTGAAGGAGCATTGCTGCCCCTTTTTCTTTTCTGGGTAGCTTGGGCCTCAGCTTTCACTTCTGGGCAGGACATTGTTCTGGGATCTGCAGAGAACATGGTATGAGTTACGGCAAGAACGCAACAGCCAAAACTAGAAGATGAATTTTTGTAGATTGCACGGACCAGTTTCTTGTTGATAACAGCCTTGCGCTCCAAAGAAGTAGAGCTGCTCAAAATGGTATAATAGTGACATATAGTATTTCTTCAACATAAAAGAAGCGTTTGTCGCAGTAGCAGGAAAAATAAATGATGCGGTTACTTCTCTCCATCTATTATCTGCCTTCACCTGTGAGAACAAAAAACAAGATTCAGTTATCTACCTGCCAGTCTGCATGTCAGAAAATCAAGTAACGATTAACAATGAGATCATGAAAACACCACAAATTTTGAAGTGCCATGCCTTCAACTTGATTTTCTTTGACAAACATCTAGACTTGCCGAAAATGTAGTAAAGCATCAGTAAGACCATGTGCGAGTTCCACTTGATATGGTAATAACCCCACCCCAGCAACATTCTATAATCAGGGGAAGTTTACATGTAACATTTTAGTCTGTTTTATTAAAAGGTCTAAACATTCATAGAACACAACAATTGATCAATGCGGACCTCCTGCTTGTGCGAGTAGCTGCTTGCACTGTTTCGGTTAGGACATGAGGAATGTGCCAAAAAAATCCTAAATTTTTTTGCTTTTGGGTCTTGACTCCCTCAAGTCCAATTTAGAGAACCGCTCTAAGCAAGGCCAGTTTCTGATTGTCTGACTCCCAGATCTGGCCCCCAAGTCTTCCCAGTTCAGATTCTCAGTTACTCACACCTAGAACATGTTATGCCCCTCCAAAATTTCACAATTGTATGTTTGGCAAAAAATTTAAAAAAAAGTACTTAGAACATATGCCTTTATGTATATTTGCTGGTGCACATGTTTAAACGCGTTCTATATCCATGATTTTTTGAAGGATTTTCCCAATAATTGACATCTTATGTAACTTTCAAGCATCTAAATGAGTAAGGTAATAATTATATCTGGATTGTTGCAAGTGACATGTGGGAATGTGAAGCGATAGGTGAGAATTCCCATCACCCATATTTGGCATGGAGGAATTGAGTGGAAATACAATAAAGACCCACCAATGCAATTACAGGGGGAGGGGAGAATGAAATTGGTAGGAAGTGAATTCCTATCCCAATTCCCAAATTGACCAATGCAATAACAGGGGGAGAGGAGAATGGAATTGGTAGAAAGTGAATTCCCATGCCCATTCCCAAATTGACCAATGCAATAACAGGGGGAGGGGAGAATGGAATTGGTTGGAAGTGAATTCCCATGCCCATTCCCAAATTGAACCAAAAGCTTAGTTAAGTGAATGCTCTGTGGACACAAACTTTGAGTTAACCACATGTGTAGTAACAATTCATGTAGGCCAACTGTTTGGCCAATGACATAGGATGGCAAAAATAATTGGCTCACAGAGTTCAACTCCTGAACCCAAGCTTAATGACGTAGTTTGCAGCTGACAGTAATGATTAATTTTATCGGGATTTAATCTATCACCATGATCAGCAATATAGACTACAAGATTGCCACTACAAATAACTTTATTACATTCATTAATACAACAACTTTCAGATTCATCAGAAGTGAATTTAGGCACACCTGACCATATTAGCATTTACTGTATCTAGTACAAAGTAGTAATTCTGCAGAAATATGACAAATTAGCACAACTGCAGCACATTAACTTTTCCATTTAAGTTAATAAATATCACAGGACTTACTACTTTCTTAAGTTACTTTAGACAACTGAATCTAAAGAATCCTATTGATTTCTTGCCTTATCGATGCCACCTCGCAAAGTGACCTCCTTAAATAGCCGATGAAGATCCAGGTCTTTTCCACCGATAATTGGCACCCTTACAGAAAAAGGATGTTAGAAATACACCAAAGGAAGCATGAGCAATGATAAGAGTAGAACAAATAATTAACAAAACAACAAACAAGTTGCAAATGGAATCATTCATCAGCTGATATAATATTACTAGTAATGTGAACAGAGATTGTTGAAATATTCAAGTAACTTAGACGAAAATACCTGTCAGTTTTTTTTTATATAATCCAGCTAAAGTATCTTCTTTCTGTCAAAAGTATGTTTGTTTGCATACTAAGCCAACTGTCAATTTTAAATGAAGAGTGACAATAAATGTTGATTAATCTAATACCATCAACTAGGCAAGCTCTTCAACAGGCAAAGATCCTTGCAAGAACCTCGCAAAGCAAGCCAACAGGCAGCATCAAATCCTTGCAAGAACCTCGCAGAGCAAGCCAACAGGCAGCATCAAATTGGAAGATTCAGTTATTTTGCTGAGAAAAGGCATGAGGAAAAAATGGATATGGACCCCTTTCCCCCATTTGCCCAATTGCTCAGATTGCATCTTCATTACAAAAGGGCGCTTCTACTCAATGGAAAAAAAATGAACTTCCAAACCAGAACCAGAGAATGGAGATGCATAAGTGTTGTACATGTACACGATCTTTGCTTAAAAAGTGAACAAATAAAGGGAGATTCATGTTTAATGACATACGGTAAATGAATACAAACTGGTGTGTTTCAAAGACAGCCGACTGGTCAATGGATTATGTGTCACTATACTATAATTTTCTAGAAGGGCAAGAATCCAATCTGACCGTCGAACAAAACAAGAATCCTGTACCAGGCTTGCCAACTAATCAGAGGCACCAAAAGAAAACAAGCTAGCTACGCAATCGGGGTCAATAGATCTATGCCCCAAGCCATGCTGGAAGATTTAGGCCACATGATTTGAAGGGAAGCATGGGTTGATTAGTCAAACCAAACGTATCTGGGTGCAAATGCAAGCATTTGCATCATCCGTTATCAAGATTGCCACCTTTCCCCACACTTCTCTTTCTCTCACCCAATCTTTATCTCCCAACTTGCAATTTTCGCGCGTTGAAGAAATAAACCAAAAATAAAGGTAACAGCAACAGTAACAATAATTATAACCGCGTACAACAACAGTAACAATAATTACAGCCGCACGGCATCAAATACAAAACAACGAGAAATTAAAATGCAGACGCATGGTGGGTGGATCGGTGATGGTGGATGCAGATTGGGAGATATATGGATGGAGAGAGAGAGAGAGAGAGAGGGGCGGTTACCGCCGATCCCTTACTTGAGCTTGGTGCCCATGTGCGCGTGCAGCCTCTCGAGCGCCGCCCTGAAGATCGCGGCGTCCGCCACCACGTCCTTGTGCTCCGCCATCCGCGGCGGGTACGCGACGAACCTCCCACTCCCGGCCCCAGCCGGCGCCGGCGCCTCCACCTTCTCCTTCCCCTTCCCCGCTGCCGCCGCATCCGCGTCCGCACCGGCCGGTGCGCTCATCTCCCCTGCGCACACGCGACCAAGCCATCGTCATCGCCTCGGCCTCGCCGGCGCCGCCACGCGCAGACACGCGGCGGCGTACGTGCGTTAACGAAAAAGAGAGCGAAGGAAGCGGCCCCTTAATCTATTATAGTATTTTTTTTTCTCTTAAAGAAAAGCAGACGCCACACCACCACCACGTACCTCAGCTACGCCGCGTGCGAAGATTACCTCTCCTCCTCCTCCTCTCCTTTGCCTACGCTGTCGCTACGCCTGCGAATATTTTGCTTCTCCTACTTTGGTTTTGGTTTAGGCCTTGGAATCGGATGGGTTACTGTGAGCGAGGTTAACGATAGTAATAACAAAAATATCCATATAACACCCTATACTTTGCTCGAAAGTTCACTGCATCCTTATCTATGAAACAAGATATTTAATCCCTGAACTTTACAGTCTAGTTCAAATAATATCCTCGCAAGGTTTCACGTGATGAGTAGACGATTTCACTATGTACAATGACACACTGATCAAATTTAGGTGAATAACAGGTGGGACCACATGGCCATCTCTCTCAAATAGAAACATAGAGGGAGGGAAGCACAGAAGGCGCTGGCTATGGAAACACGATTAGGAGTTCGGTTAGGGAGAAGCCTTTGTGAACACTACATTATATTAACCTAACTTGACCAACGTGTTATTCTACATGTTAAAATCATTCACTTATTGTCCACGTAGTCAATACTACCATACGAAACTAGATCAATATGTTATTTAAATCAGATTACAAAGTTTATAAGGTCAAATGTCTGATTTTATAACTCAAAATGCTAGATGGATTTTCAAACAAACTTAAGATGTTATATAAACTTAATAATAATAAAGTCTGTCTGTGCTGGGAACAGAACGGTAGAGAGAGAGAGAGACAAGAGGGAAGAGAGAGCACGTCATAACCCTAGGTTGCGCTGGTTGTTCTCCGCCATATGTGTAACCGTCAAATAAAAAAAAGATATATTACTGATGGATCATGGATGGATATGGAGAGTCCAGTAGTAGCGATAATAACTATAGATATAGCGACATGCAGAGACCAATTCTCTCGAAAAAGAAATAAAGATATGCGAGAGATAAGTGCGTATAATATGTATCTAAGCATAGAATGATCCAAGACGATAACGCTAAATGCTGTGTGGAAGGGAATTCAGGACGATATACTTACGAAAGAGTGTTAGGAGCCTTTTTTTCGGTTTCTAAAATCTGTATTTAATTTTTCTACAATAACTAATTTTTAAACGAAAATCTTTTTACGGTGAACTTTACAAATTAATTATAGTACACACTAGAGTGGCTTCATATATATCGATCAAAACCACACTTAAGTTTCTGTTACTCCGTACTCTCCCTCGCAAACAATCCAAAAACCATATATCACAGCCAAAAGCCATAAATCGGAACAAAAAAGAACATGCCTAGATTTGAGATAAGATGGAATTTGTATCAACAGTGTAGTCTGAAGGCATTCCCAATGAATAGTTTCCATAGCAATGTCTACGAGAAGAGTGTATAATAAATAAGTGTTTAGATACTACTATCCTAATGGATAGTGTCTATATGTTTTATTTCAATATTATTATTGTTATATATATTGTGATCTACTCTATCTTTTAATTTTGTGATCTACGAAACGTGTTTCTTAAAAGACCAGGTTGAAGATTCGGACGGTTGCATAAAATCTAGTTGGATCCATAAAACATGTGCTATAGACATCTAATTCATCTCAGTTAGGTTTCTTTTGGTATTCATCTATTTGGTTCTCTAAAAAAAGATGATGTCTTGCATAAACATTATTCTCATTTATTTTCTCTTTAAATATGCTTTTACATCAAATTTCTGTTTATATGACTGGCTAATTAAAATTATAGACATCGGCTAACGTGGAGTACTGGGAGTGCACTGACAGTGAGACATGTAGAACTATTCACATGCAATGTAAATAATATTTTTTCTTTTTGAAACCAGATGTACCATAAGGAATAGGATCGTAAGGGCCTTCTCACCCTAAAAACTAGCCCAAGAGGTGAGAGACTTCCTTATTTTTAAATTAGATCTCTTGCCCTTACCCTTCCACAACCAATGTGGGATTATTCTAACAATCTTTCTCTTTACACATTGGTGTCCCTCAGCCCTTCACCCCTAGGTTTAGCTAACGTAACACGTACATGTCGAAAATTTGTTGAGATCACATCCACATGGACAAACATCGCAGAGTTAGCCAAGCTAATTTGGCAATATTTGTTGACTGAGATGCCACATCAGCGTAAACCCACTTACATGGCAAAAACCACCTAAAAGATTTGCTTCTCTCTCCGCTAGACATCGCCCATATTCTTATTATCTGCAGCTCTCACCTTCCTTAGTCCATTCCCCTCTCCTCTTGGACTCCTCTTGGGCCTTTTCTTTTCAGCTTTTAAAAACTATTTTTTGGCTTTTTTTTACAGTAACTAGTTTTTAAAGTGGGTGTCTTTTCAATGTGAGATCTACGAGTTAGTTGTAGTACGTACTGTAGCAACTTCATTTATATCGGTCAAAACAGCACATGGGTTTCTATTACCCCGTAATGTGTTGCAACTCGAGCTCAGAAAGATATATAGAGAGAGGAGAGAAGGGAGAAGGAAGAAGATGAAGTGGAGAGGGGCACGGGCATAAACGGGTAGGGGAAGGGAATGGCATTGCTGGGGTGGTGGTAGGTTGAGAGGACATGAGATAGGAGGAGGAAGATGGGAAAGGAGAGGAAGATAAGGATCCGAAGAGATTGACAGGTGGGCTCCTCTATTCTTATTTTATTTACTGATTCGTTAGATGATGTGTTAGGTGACATGGTAACACCTAGCATCCATGTTAGTTAAAAACTGATTTGGATTGGCCCTGATGAGGCAATGAGATCCTGATCTTCCAATAGGATGATAACTTCGATGTGAAGGAGAATGACTTTGACGATGCAGGCTTCTAACCGCCCACGACACAGAACACCAAGCAATCGCTAAACAATGAATTAGCAAGAGAAATTCTAGTCAAAACTTCTTTATATCTGTCAGACCCGGATTTTACAATCAAGAATCCGCTGTGATTCCACTGCACTATTCTCTGGATCAGTAGATAGTGCTCACAGATATCCCCAGCATGCCGTGAATCATGGCGTGCATGGCGGCGAGGAGGAGCTCCAGGGAGAAGTAGATGTGCAGGGTGTACAGGACAAGGAGCTGGTACCAGCTCATCATGTTCTTGAACTGGTATGCGTAGATGATGAGAGGATGACGACGCCGGATACGAGGATCATTACAAGGCGGCGGAGTGGAGAGAAAGGAGGAGCAGACGGGGTGGGAAGGGAGGGGGCGAGACCAACATATCGACGTGGTGTTTTATGTGAGGGGGAGGGAGATGAACCACTGATGGTAAAGTACCATCACCAACTCATTATTATAACCAATTTATTTTTTAAGTAGTAAAATAACACGTATAGTCACTACTTTTTTTAGACTTAACATCCCTGAAGGTGAGGGGTATGCTGACCTAGGATTTGCACGACTGATCATGTCTCTCCATCCTTTTCCTTTTATTTTTTTATCATATCTCCTTTTCTTTTCTTGGGGGCATGCATACTACTTGTTTGTCTATCCAACTTTTCTCTAATGTCCTTATAATAATGAGAGGCCCACATATATTTTTTTTCTTCTTTTTTTTTTGTTTTGCTCATAGATAGGTGTATGCTTATCATGAACCAAGGTGATTTGTGTGGTGTTGAATTAAATTAGGAGGTAGGAACTCAAAAACGAATGGCAGGGAAGATCATACATGCGTACATAACCCTCAAATATAATACTTATATATAGATAGTAAGATGTATGATATGTGATATTGTATGGTGGATAAAGCGCCACTTATATGCCAAAAACATTGAAGAGGTGAAAACGAAAGGTGTATGTTTATCTGTCGTCTTTATTGCAATTCAACGGTGCACTTTATCACTTGGTCCCCCGTCGTGTTTGTGGTCTCGGTGATTTGAAAAGTAGAGGCGAAATTTTGCAAAACTACATATTTATTAGTAAAACTATATATTTAAAGGACAAATGTTTCGTAGGACTACAGGTTTATTGTGTTTGGTTAATTGACACTTGTGGCTCTTGGTGGGAGAGGAAAATATCGAGTAAATTTAGTAAAACTATATATTTATTGTCAAAACTACCGCAAAACTACATGTTTGAGCAATAATTTCGCAAGACTATATATTCATTTACAAAACTATCACAAAACTATATATTTACTGCGTTCTTCTAGTTCTCTCATTTTTTTTGTGTGCCGAAAATGCCATCTTCTTCGTCTAGAAATTTTTCCTCAAATCTTTTCGTTTCTCTCTTGGGTTGTTTCTGGTTCGGCCCACAATCTTTTTCTCCTTTCTTTTTCTTTCTTCGGCCGGCCCAGTTTTCTACCGGCCCAACGTTGCACTAGCCCATCACCCGACCTTCTCCCACGGCCTATTTTCCCCCAGCCCAGCTCCTGCATCGCCCACACCTTAGGCTTCTGCTTCATATCATGATTCATGATATTTTAACTTCTGAGGTTTCTCACTATGTGTGTTTGGAGTTAATAGCATCACTTCATGACTCGTTGTTTTGCCTTGTGGGTCTTGACGTTTGTCATCATGCGTGTATGAAACCAATAGTATCAGTTAGTAGAATAGTAGATACCAATAGTATGAAATCAAATCGAGGAAGATACAAGTCACAACAAACAGAAACATCATTTCGATGGAAACACACCATATTTATGTACACAAATTATTCAAAAGTTCAGTAGAGTAAAACCACAGCAGGTGACAATAATTTAGCTACCTCCAAATAGCGTGCAGCATGCATGGCTGAGCAAAGTAAATATAAGTTACACAGCAAGCATTCTGTTGCAGCTTCACGTCATCGCTGCTTACACCAGTGTCATAAGCCTAACAAATACGTATTGAAGTTCTAGCATATATAGAAATCACGAGTGATGTCAGGAGGACTACTGATCAGAGTCTACTCCTTAGGTATGGATGGCGGTCACCGTGGTGACCATGGAATCAACACCGCATTTGTTGTGGACGTTCGAGCCCCTACAGATCTTGTAGTACCCCTTCTCTCCCCAGTTTTCACCCCAGGAGTTCTTGATGATCCAGTAGGGTTTCTCCTTCAGGCGGATGGGGGCAAAACCAGCCGACCCGTAGCCAACAAGAAGAACACCGTGATCAAGGTGCCTGCCGCAGATGTATGGGCATGACACACCACCGATGTATGTCTGCATGTACGCGGCATTGATACCAACTGCATCAACGAGAAAACTTGCATCAGGGATTTCATTATCCATTATTGGTTGCTCCATGTATTTGGAAACACTAGTCAGACCTATCAACGCGGGATACAGTTTTACTTACTTGCCAATGGCCCATGCTTCACAAGGTTAGCAGCAATTTGATCTTCATCAACAGAGACAACACTGAAGTTTTGGACTGAAGCAACAATCTTGGACTTATCAAATTTGCAGGTACCATCATTCCCAGTGTAAGGGTAATCCTTCTCACTCTCAAGGCCACCAGATTTCAAAAGATAGCTAAAGGCTGTAGTCATCAACCCACCATTGCATCCAGAATCGCATGAATCAGGCTCTGATGCATCACACTGCAAAATGTATAACAAGAATGTAGCACAATAAGTTGAGGCACCCATTGAGGTAAAGCAACATGAAGCCAGCAACAATACAGATCCTACTGACAGCTGCGCAATAGTACTAGGAACAGTAAACTAAGTCTATAAACAAATGGGTGAATTACATGTGTACAATGGTGAGAAGAACTATTAAAACTACTTGTCAATTGTGATAGAAATTGTTCCTGGTGCCATTGTTTTTGCTGGATGAATTACATTTGCTAATGAACAAATTATTTAATGAAAAGGCGAAACAACACGTCTAACTTGGTACTTTTCATTGCAATGATTTCATTGCATACAATGATTTCATTGCAACATAGCAGTCGAAGCACTGAGATAGTGGTTGCTCCAGATGACACCATTGCAGCAACATAGTCTCCCCAAAAGATCATACCAGAATTTGCCCATTCAGCATCTATGATGCTGCGGATTATCAGTTTATCGGACCTTGATTTCCAGGTGAGTATGACGCATATGCACTCAACCTAACATTTCTTATCTTCCTCTTTGTTTTGCCGACCTACTCCCCCACCACCAACTGGTTCTCTAAGCTATCCTTGATTACTAACCAACAACTAGTTCTCTAAGTTACCCTTGCTTACTAGTTACTAGGTAGATCACTTTGGTTTGAGTCAAGTAGTGATATCTCAAAATTGCCACTCATTTTCCACCCAATTTCCCTTTCAAGGTTTCTCATAGAATCTTGCAACTTCCCCCTCCCAATTTCGCTCTCAAAATTTCCCTTTTCCCCTTTATTTGGTGCGCTACCCAATAGGAAAAGGACACTACCACCAGCTGACAAAACATGGGCAAAAAGTCAGGAAGTTCCAACCTTTCTTGCAGCAACCATAAACCAATCACAAAAAAGAAAGACAATAAAGAGATAATAAGGCTGGTATTGCAAGGGGAAAAAAAGAAAGGAAGAAGAACCTCACCTCATGGTCGCAGTCGACGAACTGCTGCTCGGAGAGCACCTCCATCTTGCCCGTCGACAGGTAGTGCGCCCCCTCCAGCGCCCCCGATGCGCTGAACGACCAGCACGACCCGCACGAACCCTACACATCAACAAACCAAAACGAACCAACAAAAAAAAATCAAGGATCGATACTAGATTGCCAAATCCATGGGAGCCGGACGGACCTGGTTCTTGACGGGCCCGACGGCGCCGTGGTCCCTCCAGTCGAAGTCGTCGGGGAGGCCGTCGGTGGGTAGCACCGGGGCCTCGTGGGCCGACCCGGCGATCTCCCTCAGGAACGCACGCCGCGACGTGCGGAGGCCGAGGAAGGTCCGGCGGAACTCGGCTGGGGTGAGGTCGGAGAACTTGGTGACGCCGTGCTTGGCGGAGGGGTCCAGCAGCTGGTGCCGGCGCGCGCGGCGCAGGTTCGCCTTGAACACGGACAGCCGGTACGCCTGCTCGTCGGCATCCTTGTACGCCTTCCCGAACCTCTGCACGAAGCTGGCGAAGTGGAACTCCGCGTTCAGCTCCAGGTCGCCGTCGCCGGCATCGGCGCCGCCGACGACCTGTCGGATCAGGGGCTCCTCGTCGGCCGCGTTCGCCGTCGCGGCAGCCGGAGAGAGGAGGAGGCCGAGGAGGAGGAGGAGGGGAAGGAGGCGATGATCCATCGGGAATTTCTTGCTTTTCCCTTTGCTTGTTTGGATGGGTTGCGTCGGCCACTTGGCTTTCTCCACTGGTAGCTGCTTTATAGGGAGATGCCATTTTCTGTTTAGACTTCTGGCTGCTGTCGTATTTGCAAACAGGTCCTCCACAAATTTGGTGATGTGAAAGGATTATCCAAATATATTTTCTCTGCAATTGCTAGATGGCACCTTAAACAAGAACCACGGAGGCTGCTTGTATATTTTCTCTGCAATTTGGTTATGATTTTGTATATTTTTGCACAGTTATGGTAAATGGGTTAATGTTTTGTAACAAGTATATAAGATGACTATTGTTGGGAGAGTAGTCCCCACCTTAGCCTAGATGGCCTACTAGAGAAAAAACCTATTATATATGTAATTACGTGGCAAATCCATCAAAGCTATGTCAAAAAAAGAACATATTTGTCCCTGCTATTAGATATCCTAAGAGGGCATTTGTATAAACAATTCTTGCAGTGTAGGTGGTACTAATCCTAGTTGAAAGTTAACAGTGAAGTCAACAGCAACCACATGCACCGAGGCTCCGACAATACTGAGGCCGATAGCCTCTACACTGCTCCTACATCTGTAGAGTACAGAAAGGAGCATCACCCTTGCTAGCACTTGATTCTGTCGTGGTACATACCATACATATACACATCATACAACAGGATTGAGACGACATAGATCATGGTGCTACAGCTACCAACTGTTCCAGCCCTAACCATCTGGGAATAACTTATGCTAAGTTGTACCAGAGAAATTTATGATGACAGCCGCACTACCACGGCGATGTTATTTCCTTTGTTCCATTTAACTCTTGCTGCAGTTCCTAGCAGCATTCAGCTGCTCCAACAGGTCCTGTATGGTGGAAGAAGCCTCCTGCAACAGGGGAGAGGCCAAAGTGACATATTCAGGGGGAAGTAGATCATGCTGTGCTGCCATTCGCAACCAGGAGCATTAGTAATAAAAGGCACCTATGCTTACAGAGTTCCTGCTAACCTTTAGCTTCTTTCTTAAATTCTCCTCTTGGTCTCGACGTATTCTTTCTTCTGAAAAGATTTCTATCAGTGCTTCTTTCTCCTTATTTGCAGTTTCAAGATGCCTCTGTACGTTCTCCGTCTGGAAAACAAATGAAACACCTTAGGTTACAAGGAATGAAAGCTGACCCTCCAGCCTTCAAGCCTGTAAAGTAGTAGCCTCATACCCATAGCGACATAATTACTAGGATAAACAAAATATAACTCCAAAAACTTCCTAGGACATGTGGTAGGTAAAGTCAGTAATTGTGTGAAAAGATCATAAGGGAAAATTGAAATGAAACTAAACCATGTTGGAAATTCACTACTGTGGTCCAATCTATGTTTTTAAGTTTTAGCTTGTTATTGGCTGCAACAAATCGCAATACAATATTTAGTCCATCTATTTTGTGGCACCTTCAAGGCTTCTATAAATTATTATACCAATCTGTTGAGAAGAAATATTACTTTCAACTCAAGGTAACCAGTGATGAACATAAAAAATGCCCAATTAGCAAATCTTAATACTACTTACTCTCTCAAGCAGAGCCTTGTTCTTGTCCCGCTCGATTTGCAATTCCCTTGATAATGATTCCTCCACCTTCAAGATACTATCACATAACAGAAAACAAGAATTAAGAAGATAAATCGTGTTATATGCTCCGATTCTGATTTCATGTAAACTGTGAAGCACCAATACCCATGCTTCCATGAAATCCTGGAACCAGCGAATCATGGCCAAACCGAGTGCCCTTTAATACATTAAACCAGAAAAAAACTAAAGAACTAGGTCATGTTTGGACAATCTTGGTTTGATTTTGACGATGTTTGGCAGATTGTAAGTCCTGGAATAAAACACCCATATGTTTACTGAATTCAACCAACTTTAGGCCGCTCAACTCAGTGAAGGATTGAGCAGATTTCGATTGATTACAGCTGATTATTGTCCAGTCAGCTGTCAGTAAAATGTCAACAAAAAAAGTGGATGACGCAATGATAATCTCTACCTTTCCTTCAATGATGAATTTTCACCCCTCAAGTGCTTGATAACAGTCTCAGTGTCATCAATCGTCTGTCCATCTCTGCTCCTTGTTACATTTCCTTCCTGGAAAGCAGACAGCGGATGAATGGACAAATAAATATCTTCTTAAGAACAAACCAAAGCAGTTTGCAAATTGCAAACAGGCAGACAACAGTATATTCTGGTACAACCATAATCACCTCAACAAATTTCGAATCAAGAGGCACTAATACATTATTCAAGTAAACAAAGCAAACATTCTTATCTCAGGATGTGCATGCCCTTAATATAATTTCCTGTATACAACTAATCTATTTTGTGTTTTCTTAGTACTACTTTCTTTGTACTTCACTCTTCTGTTTTGTGTTTTCCTGGGAGTTCATAATTTATTGACATCCCATGGGAGGAATCAACGTTGTCAGAATCTCAATCAGAGTCTTAAAGTCTTAAGACTTTATGATCCTAGATTGAGTGGAATGATCCGATCATAGGTAGAATCCTAATATCGATAGGATTCTAGTGAAAAATTTTGTAGGGTCTTAATCATAATTTACATACGATCCTATCCAATTCTAGTATTTAATAATTAAAAATTACTTAGCATATGTTGTTTTAATTGTAAGCTTCACCTTTTGTTCATTCATATATAACTATTTTATCTGTATAAAGAGCAAATGTTATTTCATTTGCACTATATTTTGTAAATAAAAGATTTAAAAGTACAATTTTAAGCACAACACTATAATATTTATACAAAAAATATGCATTATGGCCAACCTAGTTTAATTGGTTATATATCTGTTGCTGCCGAAATCCGGCCAAATTTGGGTGTCAGCAATGGACAGATCTAATTAGGTGCCAAATGACTAATTAAAAGCTAACATCACTATTTAAAGATGTGAAGATTGAGAAAATGTACTATTTTGTAGAATTAGGTAGGATATTTGATCGTACGATTTGATCCTATAATGCGATCCTATTGGAGCACCTCCTATTCGATTCAAGATCTCGATCCTGACAACTTTGGGAGGAATGCTACGGTGCTACCCTTTTCCAAAGGTGTTTTCTACCATTGGTCCTCGGATAAACCAGTCCAGTGTGAAGCTAGTAGGAGGCAAAAGAGAAAATTCTTTATATGCCACCGAATAACTCTCTATTCTGCGATATGCAATTAAATAAGTCAATATTCCTTCTACGCAATCAGTTCGCGAAAGTGGTGCCCTTTAAGCCATCGTCGTCAGCAGTGGCGGATCTAAAATTGCACCACATCCCGGGCTGAATTTGCTGGAAGAAGACGGGATACTAGAGGCCTGTTCTTTTTGGCCGAGGCTTACGACTTTTGGTTGTAGCTTGTGATTTTTGTGCTGTTTGTGTGAGAGATTACAGAGTAACAGAAACCTACGTGCGGTTTTTGCTGATATAAATGAAGTCGGTACAGTATGTACTACAATTAACTAGTAGACCCTATCTTGAAAAGACACTCCGTTTAAAAGCTAATTACTGTAGAAAAGCCAAAAGCAGAAGTCAAAAGCTGAAAAAGAACAGGGCCTAGGAATAACATGGGCTGAATTATATGATTTATATCCCGGGCTGAGCTGGAATTACTTGGCCCATACACTAGTAATTTTTTCACGCCCCGGGCTGAATCCCATGTTGCCATGGGCTCAGATCTGCCCCTAGTCGTCAGGACCCCATGAGTTAGCTGTCGTTAGCTCCAAGTTACCTGTTAGTTTTTCATGATATTGCCCGTAATACCACTATCCTCACGCACTTTATGGCAACTATGGCCCGCGTGTAAGACCCACCCCTTCTGCCAGTCATCGCCCATGTCCCCAAATCCTTTGCAGACCCAATTCAAGGTGGCGGCTGTTCGAGCTCAAGCAGCTTACAACAAGCTCACTGGATGGGCTAGTTGTTGGACGTTGTGGTCAACTGCCTCCAGGCAGCGCTCGACACGAAGGACTCCATGGCTGTTGCACTACTCTGGGAGCACGCGATGCTCGCAGATGGCAACATGAGGCTCGTTGTGTGCCTAGACCGTGCTCTTGCCCCACTACAGACTACAGACTGCATTGCCTCCTATTGCACTGAATCCAAACAGCAATAACACACCTAGATACAAAGAAGGCCCAGAACAATCAAAGCATAAGTCTAGGCTTTGTGATATGTTGCATGTGTTAAGCAGGTAGATTGTTGTGTAGGTGCAGGAAATCGTTTATATATTGATCACTTGTAAATGAACATATAAGTATACGACCAAGTATAATTGAACAAAAATAAATAAATTTATTACAAAATGGGGGAGCAGAATTACCTTTGACTCGGATCTGGTTGTCATCCTTTCACTTCTTGTTACTCCACTGGATGGAGGTGAAGGCAAACTAGTATTCTTATTGTGAAAAGTTCTTTCAGCTGTCTTTAGGATATGAGAGGTTGATCTTGATGGGGTGCCTGCAATCTCAGTATCACTATCATCACTTGTACATGACAGACCATGCAGTACTGGTTTCGCAAATCTTGCAGTCCTTGTGGACTTCTCAGCTGTCTGCTGAGCTACTCTTCTTGAAGAGAATTGCCTGCTCATCTCCAGGGATGGCGTTCTTGTTTTCCAATTCTTATTTAATCCAGAACATGATCGTTCAGCACCTTGGGATCTTTGCAAATAATTTGACTTTGCACAACCTTCCACAGATTGATCTGATGATAGCCCTGTGTGCGATGTATTATCAGGTGAACTCTCTATCCCGACCAAAAACACTACATGCTTAACCAAACAAAAGTCACTGTGCCAACTGCCAACCATATAATTTACATATTTAGTCCTGTGTGTCAACATATTTCCTCAATGGAAGGGCAAGCGTTCAATACACCAAACTAAACTAAATTATGCAGTTAATTCCACTCTGGTAATTCTGTGATGTTCTTGATACAGTATAACTCAACACTCAATGTGGTTCCTGTTTCAGGACAAAGGAAGTGAACGTCATTGTGACTTGATCTTGGGATGCATATTAATGCAGTTACATGACGCTAAGTTGTTGATAGTATGCGTTTGAGGGATGATAGTGATTTTCTACGTATTATGTATTTTATATTATTTTTCGAGAACATTTTGTGTTTTATATTAGGCTATAACAGTTAGTATGTATTGCTAAGTAGTCAATATGACATGCATGATAACTACAGATCAAAACATAATATCAAGTCATTAGTATGTAACACAGAATGTTTGGTCGTTAGCACATGCTGATCATGTGATGTTCCTTTGATATCAACTGAATAGAAAGAAAGCCAAATCAGTTTCTAGTGTTATAAGGTATGCACGTCTTCAAGGCTTTCCAAATGGTTCTTTGGTTCTGTATTATCTGATGATAAAAAAGTTGCATTTACCAAACTGAATCGTCCAAATAAACCAAATGGAGACCCCTACATACCTCTATCTCCTGTCCCAGAATTTCTGTTAGCATGGTGGCCACCATAACCTATTCTATGGCAATTATCTGACCTGAACAAAAAAAAATGTATTTCAGGATGATACAATTTCTTCTTCCAATAAATTGGTATGCCAATTGACCACCAAATGACATTGCCAAATGATAAAAAAAAACAAACCAGTATTTTTTCTGCATTACAATTAATCGTGCTTCAAGTCTTGAGAGACTATTTGTGCGTTCAAAGTCCTGCTTATCATGAGCTGGCTCTACAAAGTTGACTTCAAGCACACCTGCATACAAGAACAATCACCATTCCCAATGGTGAAAAAACATACCCCTAAAAAGAGACATACCACATGATTCCTTACCTATAATACCACGGCCTTGACTTCCAGGAAGAGTCCACACTCTCCAGAAAGGCTAAAAGAAATAAATATATTTCTCATATGACAAAAAAATAAAATCCATATATAGCACTTTCAGTTTGACAGAAATATTTGCCTAATACAGTCATATGAGCATGCTTAGAACAAGAAGCATTCAGTTGAATGGTATATTTATATTATCGCATGAGATAGTAGAGCAAGTGCCAGTTTGCTACACACTAAGAAGAAAGATGATAAACAAAAAAAGCAACTTATAATATAGTCATTTAAGCGAGGGAACACAATGCTGCCTAAACATACATAAATGAATAATGTATGAACTTTGTATTAAATATAACATTTGTAATTAAATGTGCAAATCAGAAGAGTCATGTGGGAAGCTAGAAACGAAAAAGAAATTATCTTCATTACCAAAACACAGTATATATGGCATAAGTTAATTATACCTTTACTAGGCGGTTCTTGTGGTAAAGATTAAATCCTTGAATGTTAATATGATGTTTTGCATCTTTAACAAAACCAATTATAACATTGGCCACCATCTGGCATGCAAAAGATGAGGAAAAAAATATTATGAGATCAATGCTGACACATCATTATACAGGATATGGTGGGTACAAAAGCTCATGGTTTTTACATCTGTATCCTTTGGACATTCATTACTCCTCACTGGCTTATAAGTAACCTGCTTCTTTAGCATCATATCATCGATAATGTTATGGTGTTCAATCTCTTTTCCCCGTAAGATCATTCGAAAGATGTATGGGACTCGGAGATATAAAATTGATGCATAACTCTGCACAAAAGGAGCAAATTGAGATTAAAATATATCAGACAAGTCATCTTTTTTGAAATATCATCCGGCCACTTTAGTGTTTATAGAATTGTGACAACCATTCCAGTGCATGTTTTGTTCCTTCATATGAAGTTTTTCTATTGTCTTTTCTACTGCAGTAAATTCTCCATTGCATTTGTGGATTAGCAACTAGCAGTATGATGGACCAAATAATCAGTCATCCTATGTGGAACAGCAGCTCTTATATTAATTATGATATAGAGCTATAAAAATTGTTCTGTTCCCATTGAATACAAAAGCAACAGTTACTTTGGCACAAACAGACTAAATAAATCTCGAACCTACCCTTAGAGAATGTCTATACGTAAAAAAATGTTTCGAGGTTGGAAACTGCTTTGCCATCTGGATGTTTTTCTGATCTCGATTAGCACCTCTAATTTGAATATCCTGTCATCACAAACATCACTAAAAGTCATATTTAGCCACATTTTCTGTTGATGGCAATAAGATATTACTAGTTACTAGTTGGCACCTACATTTACATCAGCATCAAAATCAAGCTCCAACTCTCCCTGTTCATCCTCCCACAGATTGTATATAACGATTCGAGTTCCTTGTTCTTTAATTGAGCTAAACTGCAATACCATATAGCCATTAAGAACATGAATTAAAAGAAATATGATGCACACAATGTAATTGAGGTGTAGAGAAATTTTCATTGCTAAAATGAGGCAGAGAACAGAAAGTAAACACACACAAACAATAACAACTAGTACTTTTTTTAGAATACACCCTAAGTTACAGGATGTACGGTAAAATTTCCAGATCCTTTTTCTTGTAATCTAATAGTAACTTGGCCTTGCCACATGAAGCACGGTATCACTTTAGTTCTGAAATGTGAGTGATCTATAGCTAAGTGCCTAAGTTTGCAAAGTTGTGTGGTCTTTCCCTTATTCTGCAAAGTAGATATCATGACAATATGAAGCTTCAAATAGCTGCAAAATACAGCTATACCTACAGTCGTAAAAAATGGTATAAAATAATAAAAGCTATACCTCTTGAAGAAGTTCTGCTTCAGTGGAATAAGGAGACCATTGTATTATCGTCTCTAAACTTGTATACCAGTCAACCAATGTTGTCCGCACAGTCCTTTTCCAAACTTGTCCTTTTTCATAATGAATCTGCAAGTTTTATACAAGCATCACTGCATCAGGGCAAACTCGTGTTCAACTCTCCATTTTGGTTATTCAAACCAATAAAGAAAGACACTAACTAAGATGGTGGATAGATAGATAATAAGGCCTTGATAAAGCCAAAAACTATAATTTTAGCTCAACAAAAAAAATTTTAAAAAAGAGGAGACATATGACATACTACATTTTCCAGTGGATTATTCTTACAAGAGAAACCAAATCACCTAACTCAAGTATTGTCTAAAAATCAGTTCATCAAATGGTAACAGTTGTCACAAAGAAAGCAAAAATGAAATCGAGCTTACCATTGGAACAATTGTTTCATCTTTACTGGTGCTCCTCAGAAAGGTATAAGACAGCATGCCAATGCTTTGTGTAAGCCTTTTATGCAAGACAAGGGATGGGGAAAAAATGATTAGCATCTTGTGCAAGAAAAAATTAAAGCAATCACATACAAAAACATAACTCAGTCAAAATTTAATTGTAGTCGCGTAATGGGAAAGAACCTACTATTCACTAACCATTGTTGAAATTGTTTATTAGAATTGCAGTTAGCACAGGAATAACTCACTATGGTTTGTATGTTCTGTTACAGCTACGGTTACACAATTGTGTATCCCTTGTTCCTACATGATGAAGAAATATTTTGTGCACCATTATTTCCAAAAAGACGTGCTAATTTGTTACAACGAGCATTAAGTGTTAACTGAACACCGAAGTGCCACTATGTCAGACAATAAGGTGGATCCAAGTATCTAACAAATAATGCAGAAAAAGGAGGACTCCAGAATTATAATCTCTAGTTATGAATCTAGCACCAAAACTTCAAAAATACTTGTCACATCACAGTTATGAATCTAGTTATGAATCTATAGCACCAAAACTTCAAAAATATCACAGTTATGAATCTAGTTGCCTTGTTTCTTCTCTTGAATAAATAAATCCAATTATAATCTCTACTTAAATAAATAGTTTTACTTCAAATCTTAATTTAAATAGGGCAAAATTGGCTCTTGGACATTCCACTTTGATGGCATTTGCTGAAACACACGTTATAATTGTAATTTGGCTCAGAGACACTACAAAATTATAGTCATTTGCCCGAACACACTCTGGCCATTAAAATAGTACTATTTCGAATTTCACGAGAAGGGTAGTAAAAAGTCACTTTTGCCCTTGGGAATAAACTAAGCACACATGTCAATGGGAATAAACTAAGCACACATGTCAATGCCCACACACATGCCACACACACACATAGATGGGCAAAATTTATTTCCAAGGAAAAAGAGACTTTTTACCAATGATACAAATCTCGGAACCAAAGAAGTTTCCGCCCGGCGGCCGGTGACTAGGAAAAACCGGTTGAAATTTAAATATTAAAATTTTAATTTGGGATGTTTTTTTTCTCGAACACGCAGGAGGGCTGCGTATCATTATATTATAGAAGAAAAAAGAAACCGGTAACCGCCGGTTACCGCGCAAAAACTGAAAAAACTGCTACCAAAACCGGAAAAAGGCATAGAAAACAGGTTATGGGTAATTAGCAATTGGAATAATGTAAATATTAATTAAAAAGTGTTTAATAAAGTAACAAGCCTGATACATAAGGAGCTTTATGTCTAGTTAGAAATTTGTAAGGAGCCTGATGTTATACATAAAAAGTTCTCCTTGCTAGCTTGACTATCTAGTGAAGCCCTCTCCTCCAAGTGATACATAAGGAGCTTGATGTCTATTAAGCATATTTAGCTCATACAATAGATAATCTAACACAAAAAAACTCTAAACCAATATAGAAAGTGTATTATGCAGTCATAAATTTAAAATTAAATTTGAAAAAAATTTGATGGTTTTTTCTCGTGGTTCCCACCGGTTTTCCTAGTAACCGCCGGTTTTTTTCTTGCCTTTTACCCCCTTCTCTCTCCCCTAAAATTTGAAATAGTATTATTTTAATGGCAGTGTGTTTTGGTAAATGACCACAATTTCGTATTGTCCTTGAGCCAAATCATGATTATGCGGTGTGTTTCAGAAAATGCCATCCAAGTGTAGTGTCCAGAAGCCAATTTTGCCCTTAAATAAATAGTATTACTTCAAGTCTTAATCTCCACTTAAATAAACAATTTTGTTTCAACTCTTCGATCTCAATCTCCATTTAAATAATTACTTGCACTTCAACAAAGAAAGATGAGTTCCTAGATTCAGGGATTATGGATGCATCACATATAAAGTAGCACCACATATCGTTCCAACTTAACACTGGTTAAAAATAATTGGATGGAACTAAAATATTACAGTAGCAAAACACCAATGATGATTTATCAATTACTTGCAGTGGAAAGTGCTCATGAACTAATACATGGTTTTGATCACCAATTTGGAGTTACCACAGAGCTCGCTAGGGTACTAGTGTATTTTGGATAAACTTAGCTTGAGCATATATACCATGTTAAAAATATTGTGTATGTATTCAAGAAGCCCAATGAGCAATATATATAGGGTACAAAGGGGACACAAGGTTAAACCCTAGTACAATAGAAAATACCACTAATATCCTTAACATATGCATACACCCTTTGTTAAAGAAAGTATATGGCGTTTTGGACATTAACACGGTCTATAATTTGTAAGTTTGACAATCAATTATCATAGTGATGTGTTAGCAAAAAACATTAATAAAAATATTATATTATCAAAGTACTTCACATGAATCATGACAAATCTAATAGTGATTTTCAAACGATCAATCTAAATATTTTTGTGCATACTAGTTGTCAAATTTAAGAAAGTTTGACAGCACATATTCTAAAACGTCATATGTTGTTGAACAGAGTGAGTAGTTATGAGGAAAATGGTAGTGCAAATTTCATTGGTTACATACAGATTGCAGTACTCAAGATAATAAAAGACAACCTTCTTTCTTCATTACCACGACTACGTGAGAAGACCAAGACATCAGCACCAAGTCTCATCGTACTTGTCTTGAAACCATTTCCATCTGCAAAAGAGCAAATTAAGCAAATTGAATCTCTTGTGTCCTGACGAACAGATAAAAAAAATGTGGATTCAGAGCAACAATATTTTACTTGGCTAAATAGCACTCGTTCCAAACTTACACTGTCCAATGGTATTTTTGACTTTGCTCTTTGCTGAATAACCCAAGGACATGCAATGCCGCATTTTATCTGGGTCCATCCCGCCACCATCATCTATGCAAAGATTTAACATGAAAGTAACCTCACGTATGAGATACACATTTTATAAGCAATATTGACACTACATTTCTAATCTTCAATAGGGCCCTTCCCTACTGTTTCTCTCAAAAAGAAATGGCCATGATCCTATGGTTTACTGCGGAATTACATATAGCAAAACATGCTACAAAATCAAGTCTAGCATATAACATGTGCTGAACTTTAGCATGAGCAGAATAGAAAGGCATTCATTTTTCAACATTGTCACAGGCCAATAATGCTCTCCTAATCCAAAGCGTTTGAGATCAGATTATGTGGCATGTCAAATCACTCCACATAACCATGCAAAGTGAGACAGTTTTTCACACCTTCAACAAGCAGCATTCGAGTTCCATCTTTCTTATTTTCCAACATGTCGATGTTCACATAGGTAGCTCCATTTCCAACCTTGCAGAGAAACACCGGCGAGTAAGCGCAAAAGGAATTGACATGGTAAACTAGAACAATGCGCTATTTCACTCCAGTATACTTCATCAAGAGAGTTGTCCAGCAGCTCGGCGAAAGCTGACACGTTAATAAGAACATACATAAGCAGACATACCAAGGTTAAAAAATGAATGCGACACTTGGGCATGCATTTGGAAGATAAGTGAAATGGGGAGTCAGACCGTACCACCCAGGGCCCACTTGTGGCTCGTCGCATTCGAGTGTAGAAATCTAGGATGAACGCGAACATGTTCCATTCCTGAATCTGACAATAGGAATCGCAGAACAACTTCAGAGAGAGAAACCAAACAAAGCAAATGAAATAAGAGCAGAAAAGCCATACATGCGGCCGTGAAATAGCGTAATAAAAAAAAAAGAAGTTACCACACTGCGCATTCAAGAAACAGTGGCATTCAGGAAACAGAACGCCAAGGTTCCAATCAAAACTTATCAGACCCATATTGGCAGAATATCCAAGAAAAGCGGATGCCGCCAAGTTTCCAATCAAAACAGTGGCATTTCTAATCTTACTTTGCACTACCTAACTAGCACATGGATTCTGTAACTTGATTCGCAAATCTACATACACATATGAACAAAAACGTAGTCTAGCTAGCACATTTCTCTCCCCTTTTTTCTTAAATAAAGGACCAATCTGCAGTCCAGACATCCGGTACTCCTGCATTTTATACACCGGCCTGCCATTGTAAGGTTGCAACCATTCTATTTCTACCAACCCGAAGCAATGGCGATGAAGGTAGCACTAGAAGCTTCGTTGATGAACAGTACCAGAATGCTGCGCCGGGTCGCTCCCGAGCAGCTGCCGCTTGCCGTCGTAGTCCCCAGACTTCCAGAACTGCTTCGTCACGCTCCTCGCCGCCGGCGGGGGCAACCGCGTCGGCGGAAGAGGATCGAGGAAGCCGGATGGCACGGCGGCGGCGGCAACCGACACCATAGCCCTCTTCTCCGCCCGGCCGCCCCTTCCCGCCGCCCACCGAGGCCTCTTCCCGCCGCCGGAGTCCGACTCGGTTTCGCTGCTGCTGACGTCGATCACCGCCTCAGAGGCCCCATTGCGTCCGCCGCCGCCGTCTCTTCCGGCTCCGGCAGCCCACGGCGGCGGGGGGAGGTCAGCGGCCTCGTCCTCCACCGCGGTGGGGGGCATGCTGCAAATGGGAAGTGGGAACGGTAGAGATCACCGCAACTTCCACCCCCCCTTTTTTATACGCGGTGTTGTATGTGGGCCCGCAGTGTCACCGAAAGGTGTAACTGAGGTCTTGGTGTAATTGACGAGACTGGGCGTGTTGTGCCACGTGTGCGCAGAAACGGGCGGACCCACTAACTGAAATGATGACATCGCCGCGACCTTTTGTCCCACCTGGCAAGTGGCGGGGTCCACGTGCCGGCCCTTATCTTCAAGGGGAAAACTGCTCCCTCTGTTCCAATACTTTTAGGCACTAGTATCCGTACGTTTTTACGAATTTTAAAATTTAATTATACTATATGTTCTGATAACAGATGATAAAATTTTTTAGAACATACAGTCGGAGGGAGGGGAGGAGGCGAGGAAGAAATCAGGGGAGGAGCGCACGGGTACGTGGGGGTGGGGATGCAGGGCGCATGAGCGTGGGAGGGGTGTGTGGTCTACACGTCAGACAAAGTATCTTTTTTATCAAGAGAGTTGGGAAGGGTGGGAGAGGCCGCACCAACCACCAACTCCTTCTTTTATAATAGTAAAGATAAAGATATTGTCAAAAAAAAACTTGTAGACATGTTTTTTCTTCCATTTATTATTTTGACATATATAAATAAAATCGCTATAGTATATATTTTAATCTACTTGCATACTTTATTTTAAAAAGTTATTTCGTTTACAAACTAGTTATTACAGAAAAAACAAAAAATAGTTTTTAAAATCTAAAAAGAACAAGCCTGTTTAACGCAACTTTGTTTTATGTAATGCCACCAAAATATCTTTGACAACTAATTTGATTGATCATGGCCCACCACGTGTGTGATGGAGGAGTGGAGAAGAAACTAATGATCGTAAATTAGAGATTACGCATTGGGAAGGTGTGGTTATAAGTATTTGTGAACAAAACAAAGTGATCAAAAGTGATAAAGAATTTGTGAAGTATTTGCTATTCGGTGTGTGTGTTTGCCCACGGTTATCCGATCTTTCCTTATCTTTATGCGGTTATTTTATGACAAAAGACATCTCTATGTTTCAGACCGCAAGTTATTGTTAGAGATATGGTATTTCTTCATCGCTAGGTGGTTATCATTAAAGGCAAAAAGAAGTTACGAGCGGTTATTCGGGAGAATAACTACGTATACTAACAGTCTTGTCAGACAAACCCGCAGTATAACAGATTGTTGTAGATAAGTTAGTCAAAGTTAGACTAGTCATATAAGAGCTCACGACCACAAGGTGGTCGTAGAACAGCATACAACTATGTCATATTCGTATAAAGGTTTGTGGAAAGGTTTTCGACCACGAACGTGATTGTAAAAATGCTTACGATCATGAACAAAGACTTATGACCACCTAGTTAGGTCTCTCCTTTACGATTATAAGGGGTATACTTAAGGAGTATAATGATGCAATAATGCTATTTATAGATAAATAATAAATTAAAAAATATTGTGTCTCGTCAGAAGTATATACACAAATTATACTATAGAAGTAAGTTTTGATGAATTTTTTTTCATAAACCTATTTTAGATTATCTTATAATTATTATTTAAATATACTTTGAAGGGTAAAGATATTATTTAAGCAATATATAACCAGGAACTATACTATTTAGAGTATAAAATTATTTTTTTATATCTTTACTATTATAAAAGAACGAGTTGGTGGTTGTACGTCCATTCTCCTTCAACCACTCTATTCCCTCAACTTCTCATCATTCTCTACTTTCCAACCGATCAGAGCAACTCTTTTCTATAGCACAATTCTCTATACATTTAATAAGTTTCGTTGCAACGCACGGGTACGTAACTAGTATATATATATCTTTACTATTATAAAAGAAGGAGTTGGTGGTTGGTCCGTCCTCACTCCTCTTTTCTCAGCCATCTGATTTGATCTGGACCATTCGTCTCTTTCTTCCTCTCTCTCAGGATACAACCGTCCACCCCTTCACTTTTCCCATCTCCTCGCGCATTCTGGCCACCCTTCTCTCTCTGTCGCATACTCTCCAATGTTTGATGTGTGAAGTTGGCCAGACAATAAATTCCGCCTCATTATTTTTTTGACTCCGTTGTAACGTACGGATCTTTAACTAGTATATCTTTACTATTCTAAAAGAAGGAGTTGGTGGTTGGTGCGGCCTCTCCCACCCTTCTCATCTCTCTTGATAAAAAAGATACGAATTTCTTAAGCAACGGACAAAAAAAGATACTTATAATTCACATGCCCTAACTTAAATTTTCCCTTGTGCATTCTTAAGCAACGGTGTAATAATACGTACAAACAACATAATTTTGATTTTTTTTTGCGCAAATGTTTGGTGGTCATGGTGACACATATGCATGGCCAAGATAGATGTGTTTGTGTGCTGTTCTATATAAAATTGATATTTTTGTTGTAACGCACGGACACTGTACTAGTATATAAAGAAAAGGGCCAAAAGTAACCCAAAAGTTGTAGAAGTTCACCGGTCACCACTCACCACTCGCCACGCCAAAATCCCCACCAGTCTCCTCGCTCCTCGTCGCAGGGACGGTGACGAAAGGATTGGCGGCGGCGGCCTGGACGTGGCGCTGTCGGAATCCCGGTACAGCGAAGAAAGGAAGCAGGTCGTCGTTGCGGTTGCAGTTGATCCGTCACGTCACCGCGCTGTAGGATCTCTGCTACCCTATCCCGATTTCCGTGCGTTTTGGTGTCCGCCTCTCCTCTTCGTGGGAAGACCCGACGCCGCTGCCGCCGGCCACTGAGCAAATTCAGGTTGCGGGGCATCTCTTCGTGCAACATATAAACCCTAAAGGATAAAAAGTAAGCACCTTTTTTTTTTGCTCGTCTTGGTCCAGTGTTCTTGCTCGGGGTCAATCACCAGAAAGGAGTTTTTGGGGTAACCGGAATTGGTGCCGCACTCCAACTCCTGACAGTTTCTTAGCTCGCTCTAGGTGCGCTGCTTCTCCTCTCCGATTCCAAATACATGCCGGCCCCGTTGCTCTAGGGTTTGCACAGTGTGCGGCACCCTCTGCTCACCATCGGTAGAGGCAACCATGTTCAGTTCTTGTATCGGTTCAAGTGCAAAGAGAAAAGAACAATGAATAGCGTACAATGATCACTTCGTTGAAATGAGCTGGAAAGGGTTAATCATATCTTGGTTTTCAAAAATCTTGTTAGCCTCTTTACTTGTATGCATGATAGCATTGCTTGCCTGGATTGTGATGAATTTGACAATATCAATTCCTCGCAATTTTTTTGACTGTATTAATGCGTGCTCATTTTGAATTCAAAACTTGGGTGCTTGGTTGATGTGGCAACAGGCGCTTGGATTATATTAGCCGAATAGGAAATTTGGAAATGAGTAAGCTTGCGAACATGTTTTCGATTCTTCATCTAGATGGCGAAGATGATGGAGAAGAAGTAACCCAAGCATCTTCTACCAGCATAGAAGAAACTGCTGCTGGCAAACCTGGTTGGTACTCCTTTTCCTCTAGAATGGAGCTCCAAGTAGTGGATTACACAAGATGAATTTTCATTCCTTTGTTCTACATGGAATATGGCTTGTGTAACTCATGATTATCCCTGTATTGCCAGTTTCAGCAGCTAAATTGTTTGTAGTTTGCCTGGGTTCACTGGGCCTCAATTTTAACTCGGAGGAAAAAATAATACCAAACAGCAATTTGCCAAGAACATAACTTATTTATTTATTATCTCGGATTAAAATATAACTCATGTTGCAGATATTGAGTATTGTGTTACATATTGGTTAATGTCATGTGAACATTGTGGATGACGACATGTTTTAGAATTTGTTTATGTTGTCGACAAGCTAGGCCCCTACCCAGTATTTGTATGGCCTATTTGCTCAAACATGTTTACCAGCATCATGATCAAAATTTAAATCTGGCTGATAAGCCCCCACCCCTAAATTTAGTCTTTACGATACATATGGGAGACCCTTTTGAATGATTGCGACAGGGATTCTTTTGTACATGATTATATTTATCTACTTCTTAATCCTGTCTAGTCACTAATGGGGTTAGAAATTGCATTCATTATGCAATATGCAGATAAAGGTGCACAGAATGACACGACAGTAGTAAACTACAATGAAGGAACTCTTGCGTCATCATCTGGTGATTACAGGTTGCCTTTGGTGTGGATAGACTTGGAAATGACAGGTGTGTTTTATGTCGCTGCAACTTGTTTCATGTTAGTAAATCATGGTAGAATTCAGTTTCAGTGTTGCATCTTCATGTACTTGTTTGTTCTTAACAATTTATGTTGTTTTATTATGCTTCAGAATGTTAATGTTTCTGTAAACAGAGTATGCCATTGATTCATTATTAATGGACCTTTAAGTAAAGCGCTTTCTGCACAGTTGATATGTAAGTAATATTACTCAAGAATGCAGGCACAGAAAAATATTTCAGAGTGCTAAGGATAATGTAAATTTTGTGACATGGGTTACTTACAAACCACAGTATCTTGTGTTCCAATTATTTAGACACTGCTAGCGAGGGGGTGGCTCTGGTAGGAACTACTTCTAAAACGGGACAATGAAAGCTCCAGTCTAATCTGTTCGACATACTTAGATAGTGTAGTTCAAGTTGTATCACTAGAAACTTGAAGGGTATGAGGGCATAGAATAATTCAGGAGGCCTTCGGAAATATATCAGTCGCTCTTAGCAGATTATCTGAACCACTCAGATCCAATCCAGTGGCTAACATAGATTGTCACACCCCATGCCGGAACGTAACCTGTAACTGTGGTAGACCGTGGCTTTGGCCCAGGGCCTCGGCGAGGAGCTGTGGTGAGTAAGAGATGGGTTTAGGGAAAGAAGAGAATGTGCTTGGGGAAGAGGGCCCAGGAGATAGGGAGAATAGGAGAAGGTAGAGGGAGAAGATACATTGATAACTCTTTCCTTAATTCATTAGGAGATAGCGAGTCTCCTTATAAAGAGATAGCCTAACAATATTTAGCTAATAATCCGGATGGAAAATCATACCATATCTCTAAGAGCTAACTTGATAACCAAGTAAAATAGCAACTAATCCTTCTACGGTATAGATGAACCTGGTGCAGCCGCCAGAGTCTGCGGCTTGTGTGGACGCCTGGTGTAGTAGCATCCTCATTCTTCGATTTTAGGAATGGTGCTCATTTGGTACATTCTCCTTGTAGTGATTGAGATTGGAGATTGTGAGTGCAATGTGATCATTATCCAATTTTGTAGTATTCATTGTTTCACACAGTATCAATGGTCCAACATAGCATCCGCGTCATTGGTCAATGGCTCGTGGTGAACCAAACATACATCAAAGTACTGTTGCGTGGGTTTAGTTAACCAAACTATAATCTAGGGATTCTATTGAACAACTGAAGATATTACATACCACTGATACAATTTTGTCTCCTATATCCTGAATAAACTTGTTTAGTTGGTCTGAAACATGGAAGCATATTTCCTTTCCTGGATTTTAACGATGATACCTAAATATTTCGTCTCTGATCAGGTGGCAGTTGCTGCCTATGGGAATTTAATCATTTTGTTGTCTCTTTCTCAATAAATTGTTTGGTGGATAGATCGATCAAATATAAATTTGAATTCTACTTTTTTTAGTCCATTTTACATTATGCTTAATATGATGACTAACGAGCACACGTACTGGATTGTGCAGGTTTGGATATTTCAAAAGATCGGATATTGGAGATAGCTTGCATTATAACGGATGGTAGACTTACGAAACAAATAGAGGTGGCTGTCGAAATTACATACCTTAGTTCGTTCTACATAGGTTTTCACTTCTTAAAAAAATATCTAGAACACCTCTGTGTACTTGTGTGGTAATCAGGGTTTCTTTAGATTGATAACTTATTATTATCTCTGTTCCTAAATACCTGTGTTACATAAAACTACAGTTATGAAAGTACTTTTGACAACAAATCTAATATGGGTGAATGGTGCAAAATTTTGACATAATTGTTCTTGACTTCTTGTTATTTTGCAGGGTCCTGACTTGGTTATAAGTCAGAGCAAGGATTGCTTAGATAATATGGGTGAATGGTGCAAAACACATCATGCATCTAGTGGTAAATACTTTCTCATCATGCATCTAGTGGTAAATACTTTCTTTTTCCAAAACAACGTTTTCTTGTTGTGTGTTCTTCTCTGAATATGAATCTGATGAACACTGAAACTTATTTAGGATTGACAGAGAGAGTACTGCAGAGTGAGATTTCTGAGCGTGATGCAGAGAAACAAGTATGTTTGTCTATTTTTATTGATACCATCACATTATTTGAAAATTTGATTGTAAACATGGTTATGAAGTTACAGCACTCAAAATTAATACATACTATAATCTTGTTTATTTTCTATATCTAGCAATTTAAACCTTTGGGTTGGTTTAGGATTTCTCTTTGAATGCCTACTTGCTTGGAAAGTTCTACAGTTTATATAATTTCATGTGCTCTTTGACTCTAGCATGCTTCCCTTCTGTTATCATGAAATCTGACTGCAGTTCTGAAAGCATTTGAGTTCGCATTATAGGTTGACTTCCTTGTCTTCATTTACAAAAGCACAATCTAATATCTTTCTGATTATATTTAAAATGTAACTGATTTTTGTCAGGTTACATTTGATCAATATTATGCTTTTTTCCTTCTTTTAAATGCTAGATTGGCAATCACCTTTCTTTTCATTTAACAGGCAATTACAGTTTGTGCCCCCAAATTGTGATACATGCACCTTTAAATTTTGTAACATTGTAGTTGTGATCATGTACATATCTTTTAAACTACAAATCTTGCGATCCCAACACCCCTTCTTTCCCAAATATACCCTATATACATGGTGTTACTTGGTTTACATTTCCCCTGCCATTGTCTTGCATTTTCAGCCAAATTTTGTTGCGTGCACGCTGATCTGTCAACATGGACATACTACTGTCAATACTGCAGCTAATTGCTGTGCTCTGAAGGCGAAATTTGTGTCAGAGGAGGAGATAATGTTTCTTAGGCATTTTAAGATTCTCTAGCCACAGAAGTTCATAACAAACTAAAATAAAGTTTGGACCTTTGGCAACTCAATTCTGACAATGTTATAACAGTATGGTGATTATTTGATTCATCACCCTGGTGACATGTCTAATTACGACGCATCCTTCAGAATTGTTAAGGGCATTTAGGTCATTTTCTATCGTTTAGGGTTTAGGTCTTTGTGTCTCTCTTGTACTATATATATATGCCCTATGGGCTATTGCAATATAACAAGCTTAATTCATATTAACATGGTATTAGAGTTTAGGTTTTGAACCTAGCCTTCGCTCGCCGCCACGGTCATCACACCACCCCTGTGAGTGTGCTCCACTCCCGGGGATGTCCACCACCACACCATCGCGGTCGCCTATGCGCGGATCTGGCAAGGCCCGCCTCTTCTTGCGCCGCCGCGTCCACGCCCGTCGCACCCGCGCCAGATCCTCGTCGCCTCCCCGCCTCCACGCCCAGATCGCCTCCCGTGCCGCGTCCGGTGGCCGCGCGCTCGTGTGCTTCAGTGCCTGCGCCGGGCCACCTCCTGGTCGTCCGCGTGCTCCTTACCGTGGCCGCCACTGCGCAGGCGTCCGGCTTGGCCGGATCTGGCTGGGAGGCTATCTGCCGACACCGGATCCGCATGGATCTGGGCCTGCCGACCTCTGTGGCCTTCGCTGAACGCCGTCTCCGCTCCGGATCCGCGTCGTCCAGCCCAGATCTGGCCATCCCCAGCTTGGCACCGCACGGATCCGGGTTCGACGGCGGCGGCGGCTCTCTCTCGTCGCCGCCACCTCGCGATGGCCGCCGTCGTCTTTCCTCGGATCGGGCCTCCTCGTGCTCTCTTGACCAGATCGGCCTGCTCACCACCGCCGGATCTAGCGACTCTTCGTTAGGTTGTCGTCGTCGCGTCGGATCCGCCGCCGCCTCGGCCGCCTCCTCGCCATGGATCTGCGGCTCTGTGCCCTCCGTCGCCGCCTTGGCCCCACCGCCCCGGCCGACTCCACCGCCACCTCGGTCCTCCTGGCCGTCGCCAACTCGGAGACACCTGCGCTGTCGCCGGTGCCTCCTCCCGGTCGTTGCCGCCGCCGGCTCCCGCGCCTCCATGCGTCGCCAGGAGAGAGAGGGAGGAGGCGGACTGTCAAATGAGTGAGGGGGTGAAGAGAGAGAGGGAAGAAGAGGGGATGGTACTTGTGCTGCTGCTAGTATTTGTTCTTGAGTCTTTCATTTTGTATCTTCCGTTGCGTCGATCCAAGTCCGTTGCCATCTCTTTATCAGTTCGTCAAAGCCATGCAAGTCCACAAATCATGTCAGTCAGCCGACTGCTTTGCTAGCCATGGTTCATCCTCTCGGATTAGTGTGGTTCTCTCCTTCCTTTCGCATGGCCGCAACCGTCGCTCTTCTCTTTGAGCCGCTGCAGATTGTAGAAGTCTTTATGATGCCGCCACTTTTCTTTGAGCCGTCGTCCCGAGTTTCTAAGGCCGCCGCGCTTCTTCTGTACCACGCCTCCGTTGCGCTTCTTGTGCACTGCGCCGCCGCCATCTCGGGCTTCGATCTGTGCCGCTATACTTCTATCTCTCTTTGGCTTGATTTGACAGCTCTCTCTACTTGTGTCACCTTTCACATCCTTTTTGTCGTATTACTGCGATCGACTTTGCTCCCGCTTAACTGTACCTTCCCTGCTCCTGCACTTTGTGCTTTATAGGCTGTCGCACGATTTCGGATGGGAGGCAATCTTTCCGACACAATTTTCCAAAAGCTGCACGCTTTGACGACATCTTCAAGACTCGGACTTTAGATTTTCCCTATTTTAGTGTTAATCCTTTTTAAATGTAATGCTATTGCATATATATGCCCTATAGGCTATTGCAATATAACAAGCTTCATTCATATTAACAAGAATTACCTCAACTTAATTTTTAAATCATTCTACCTCATAAGACACTAGACCTTTCAAGGGAAATTTGATCCTTGCTAACTTTTTGAGACAACCTGATATTTTTGAGCTTGGGTGACCTGGAAATCATGGTTGGTTGTAGTCTCAGGCTCTACTTTTTAAGTCTGAAACTCTGGGTCAGGCTTGAGCTTCACCAATACAGCCAGTCCTTACACAACTTGAAAGCTATATGTCATACAGTTTTAATAATTTATGTACTCTAAAATAGTACAAATTAATACCTTGCTAGAAAATAACATAGCCAAGGTAATGTTTTTCTAATAGAAGTTTCTATTGGCCCATTTGCAGGTGTTAGACTTCGTCATGAGGCATGTAGGTTCAGCCACTCCATTAATAGCTGGGAATTCTGTTTACGTGGATTTACTATTCTTGAAGGTTAGTAGAGAATGCCCTTTGGGAGTGTCATACTACTAATAGCTGGGAGTTTTTCTTAAAAAAATTTCTCACTGATATGTTCCTTTTGAACTTCATGCAACACAGTAACGCACATGTTTTTTCTGTTCTTTTTTTCTCTCTTTTGAGGTCGACACATGTTTTTCTGTGAGCACTGTTTCTTCATGGACCCAAGATTGGTGCTTGTTGTTATAAATTCTTTACCCTCCAGCAGGGTTAACAATCAAATAATTTTTATTAACTAACCCTTTTGTTAACAATATCTTAAAAATAACCCCACCCTAACTTATTTCCTAAAATGACACCTGCTTGCTACACCACCCTTTGTGGCATGGCAAATGAACTTTTAATAAAAAAAATTGTTCTTAACAATCTTGGTAAAAAGAAAAATCGGAAAATTCCATCCGAAAGTTTTTGTTGTCAAATTTATTTTTTTTAAGAAAAGATAAAAGATCTAGCAAGCAATACACTGACTGCCCATGTCACCAAATCTGCTGCTGACAACCAGGGCAAATTACTCAATAGTTACGGTCTATGTTTTCCTCACCCTCCAGCACATATTGTTGAACAAAATAATTACAATATTCCTCATTGCGCATATCATGGATTTTTCCTCTTTCTTTTTGTTTGGACGATATTTTTTCCATTTTAAATATGAAGTGCTTTTCAGCCCTTGGTGGATGATAGTTCTGTTTGCTATTTTTCTTGCCAGAAGTATATGCCACAGCTTGCAGCCATCTTCTCTCACGTAATTGTTGATGTGAGCAGTGTAATGGCTTTGTGCATCCGTTGGTTCCCCAAAGGTAAACTAAATTTCTAAAATGGTGATTGTTGAATATTGATATTTTTGATATCCTTGTGTTGCTGTCAATATAGTCCGGTCTGTTCCTTTGATCCATTTGGTCTTTTGCACTTATTTCAAATGTAGGAATATAGTGCTCTTACCTCTACAGATCATATATGCTCAAAATGATATGAATAACTGCTGATTTTGTTACAGAAGACAATAAAAATAATTAAACAATGGTCGTGGATAAGTAATATTCAGTTTCAGTAGTTAAACAAAGCCAAGTGATGGGAATTTTTTTTGGCCTGATAATTATTCGTGATATTCCTGAATCCTGACATATTTTAGCATCGGTATAGTTGTCGGTTTATGGCTATTTTAAGAGTTTGCACCAAACCAAAATTTGCAGCTTTGGTGCTACTGATGTTCGAGCAAATGTAATGGCTCATTGTCGAACATTATTACGGTTTGCCTTCTGCTAGCATCTTTCAGACATCCTTGAGTCTAATATCCAATTTAATTTTAAGATCTTTTGTGATGTAAAATATTCGTGCGAACTTTTAAGTTCTGAGACTTGACCTTGTTTCTTTGCCATTTTACTATTCACAGAAAGGAAACAAGCTCCTAGAAAAGAAAAAACCCATAGGGCAATGGATGATATTAAAGAAAGCATCGCGGAACTGAAATACTACAAGGACAACATTTTCAGACCGCAGAAATCTAAGAGGTAGCTGCATGGATGGAGCATAATGGGCATCTTTGTGTTGAACATCGCATCGACTGACGGCTATAGGGCTGAAAAAGGAATTTTGACCAGTACATTGATCAGTGCCTGGATGTGATGTATCACCCCCACGTTACTTAAATCACCTATACAGATATTGAAAATTACCACCTTGTCATGAACCATGAAACATTACTTGTGACCTACTCACTACGGTATATGCCCACGAGATGCTCCGATTGTAAACTGGTCCTTTTGCCGAGAAGGCCGAGAAAAGATGTGAGTTTTTTTATTTTTCTTTCAAAACAAATGCATGGGAAATTCAGCAGAACAATACAGTGTACAGAGTAGAGTGCACAAGCGTAAATCACAATATACTTCGAGATTCAGCAGAACAATCACAGATTAGGTACGAAGCTTGAAGTACATGCCTGCATAAACCGAAGTGTTCTACTTAGGAACAAATACATTGATAAGAATTCAATAACATCGTTTAATGGAATATTTTTGAAATTTGTGTTCTGAACTTTAGTGATTCTGCCTCCAACAAGTGCATTGATCTTAACTTAGCCAAAAGTCAATCCAGGTTGGTGAACATTTCCCCAAGCAACCATTCAACTTCATTAACCAAAACCACCGAGGTAACAGCTGTATACATTCGAGAATGATTACCAAGTACAAATTGTTTTGGGGCTAGGGTTTAAAATAAGAAAAGTTGGAGCAATGGCCATGCCTACTTAATGAAATTTCAGCTCGTTTTAAGCAATGATTCAACTTCATTAACCAAAACCACCAAGATAACAGATATAGTACATAAGAGATTACCAAGTACAAACCCTCCAATGGCCATGCCTACTTAATGAAATTTCAGTTCATGAACAAATACAGTGCAGCAGTATTATTCAAGCACTACAGAATACCACCGGTACCTTTCATTGTCATGCTGCCTTATCGATTTCTAGCGAAAAACTAGTCCAAACACCCCTTAGAAGGCGGACTACGCTCCTGCCCTCAACTCCTCTCCTAGTTGGAAACTAAGAAGTAAAACAACAAATGGACCAGTGCTGGATACAGCACATTCGATGCCATTATGCCAATCTGCCCTAGACCTAATACTGCATACATCAAGCTAATGGCATCGATATTAAACAAGCAGTAGCAGATCAGTGTGAAAACTGGAGAGAATCACGTCATCGGCTGAGTTGTTGTCTCAGGAGTTGTTTTCCTTATGGCCCAATACCTTCAGTAAATACCAGGAACAATCCTGTACGGTACTCTGTTGCAGTACATCTTCCAGTACTTGCCATACCTGTCAGAGGGCAGACGACTCCGATCAGATATATCCATCGGTCACAAAACAAAGAACTGAATATTGCTTAAAGCCAAACTAAGTATCCCCAGGAGTTAATATTCCAATATAGGGTTTATCAGTGTTAAAAACAAGGGGTTTTTTTTGTCAATGTTAGCTAAAAAGAAAGCTGAAATATTGTTTTTATGATTACTTACTTTGATGAGCATCTATCATCGTCCCTCTTAGCTCGGTCAAACAATAATATGGTCAGAAATATCACGTAGAAGTACGGCAGGAACTGCAAGTGAACAAGAAATATAATTAACACAATCCTGACTAAACTCATGATATAACGCAATCAGGGCATGCTTACATGATTGAAAAGAGCTGGAACGGTCCAGAAAAATGCAGCTAGTATCTCTGGGACATAGTGAAAGTGACGAGACAAGCCCCACCTGTCCAAATGGAAAACGAAGGTGCATGCTCAAAAGACCATTATCTCTGTTAAAATATACATGGTAACGAATTTTTCTTTTGATGAACTATGCAAAGAAAGAAAACTGAATCTTACTCACCATCCAGAAGTCAAGAGGAGACTGCTTTTTGTTTCTCCATTTGTAGTCTGGTAGGAAGCAACAATCTGTGTTCCACCAAAATAAAGACATAAGCAACCTTACAAGTATGAAAGTCTATCGGTTAATTTGGAAGCAGCACGCTCTTAAATGCTTCAACCTTAGACGGAGCTTTGCCCCAGATTGAGCATTTTCCATTTGTTCGACGAAATTCTTGCCGCTGACGATCACAATCATAGTTTATATATATGCACAATATTCCAGCAAGGAGAATTGAGAGTGCTAGCTGCAACAAGATTAACAGATATTCAATTCAACTGTTGGAACTAAAATTGTGAATAAGCAACTGATACAAAGTAAACAGATAATCAAAATACTACAGACCAAAATATAGAAAACGGAAAGTTATGTAAAAGAGGAACCTGGGGACCCAAATTCACAGGATGATTGACAAGGTACATTCCAGGAGAGGTATATATCGATGGAACCCACACCAAGCATCCCCAGCAAATATAGAAACCAGCTGGTAGGAAATCATATCAGCCAAAACAATAATAATAATCTGGACAGAACAAAATAAAGTCCACTTTTGCAAACTAAAAAGTAGACTATGTTACAATGTAATTTAAGAGGGGTCCCTTTGAACCTACAATCTTCTCTAAGAACATTTAATATGCAGGTTCTTTTGGGCTGTGGCTTACGGCTTTTGGCTTATAGCTTTTAAATTCTGGCTGTTCGCGAGAGAGATTACAAAGAAGTAGACAGTCGCATGCGATTTTGGCTAGTACAACTAAAGTCGGTGCAGTGTCTACTACAATCGACTTGTAGACCCCGCCTTGAAAAGACGCACAGTTTGAAAGCGAGTTACTGCAAGTTTTAAGCCAAAACAAACCCAGCCATTAGAATGGTGGCCTTTTGCAGTAAAAGGAACTTTCATCATTGTGTTCGATTCATACTGCTAATGAAATAAACCTACGAGGATTGATAACTAATCTAGAACTTCTTTTGTGATTTTTTTTTTAATGCATAGATTCCTCCAGATACTTGATGCATGAGAAGGTTAACAGAGTAGGTTATCTTCATTTTTGCACACAGAACTTCTTTCAAAATTAATAGCTCATGGTATAGGTTATGCCCAGACATTTATGGCAGTGACATGGTATTATGGTAATATAACCTAGTAAATTTTAAAAATATGCTATGCATTATGAACAAAAAACCTTTAAATTTAAATATATATCAATTAATTAAGGTCATTTATGTATTATTTTATATTCTTTGCTATAATTTTATTAATTTTGTTTTTATGTTTGATTTTTGGGTTTCTTTAATCATCTTTAAGGTCATTTTTTGAACATCTAATTTCAGTGGCAGGCCAACTTGCAGTTTCGTGACTATGAGTTTGTTGATTATATTATATAACCAACTCCATGTATCAAGATAACATTATTTAAATGGAAGGGACTATTTTGCGTAATTTGGAAGAAAAGGACTAAATTTCTCAAAATGGGACAGGCAAAATCTGCATGCAGCATTTTGAGTAAAAAGATAGCAAGTGGAGAAAATTATTCTTTCAAATTTCATATCCTGTAGTGAGAAGATACTTGCAATTAAACACGGGGATATATTAAGTGCAATCATCCTTTGGGGTTCAATCGTGCAATCACTTTGGGTTTGGGCACCAAATTAACATGAAACATTTTGAATAAAATTCTATATGCACTTCTCAATTTACATATGTATAAATTTTCAAGTTCAGATTCATTCTATGTTAACAAAAATGAAAAAAAAATATGATAAATGATAAATCAAAAGGAACAGAAAAAAAAAAGAAAAAAGGCATATGCTACTATTCACATTAAACTTATCTTTTTGTTCCTTCAACACATTTTGAATTTTATATTGAAATTTTAAAGGGAGCTAGAAGCCTAGCACACTCCATAGACTACATAATCCTTTTTTTAATCTTTCATGTTAATTTGGTGCCCAAACCAAAAATTGATTTCACAATTGCACCTCAAAAGGTGATTGAACTTGATATGTTGCCATTAAACACATAAAAGAGCTGCCTACCTCTATCATGAGCAATGTCCATGGTACACCAATATCCTGATTCCCACCAGAAGAACTTAGTGACATAGATCAACATCAATGCAGTATTTACAAGCATAGAATCTGCGATTTGACCATTCATTTCATACTGCATATCAAAGTTCAAAGAAATCAACTGAAGGTTTAACAGATAACTGCATCATATAATGTTAACACAGACTTTCTATGTTTTGCATTGGCTTGGTAGTATGAAAGTAGCACGTCAATGAGTACATGCACAAAAATACCAGAAATTGGATAGCAAACAATACAAACACATGCCTCTTAATCGTGAGAGTGAGTGTGTGAGACTAGCACATCAAAAGAATATTATAATATTCTGACCTGCTTTATGCAGTAGGTTACAGCAAGAACAGCCCAGGACATCATCCCAAAACGGCAGTTTGTGAAGACTTTGATATCAAAGTGCTTACCAATCCGGGGGTATAATTCCATTCCCTGGAAATGTGCAATTACATACATGAATCAACAAACAACCATGTAATTTGGAATAACAAAAACAATCACTAAGTTATGCAGATGTTAAGAACCACAATGATATTACCATGCAAGTGATCCAGAGTCCAATTAAGAGTAGATAGTTCCTAATTTAAGGCAATGTGAAAAAATCAATTGCATGGATTGAACAACACTTACCCAGTAGAAATCAATTATCACATTTCCTGAGGATCCAGAGTCAGATGAAGATGGTGCTACATGACCCTAAAAAGGAAAAGAAATTATCCATCGACAAAGGAAGCTTGGTACACAACTATATGAGGGAACAAAAATACATTAAATAAGCTCACCTTGGTGTACAGGAAAATACAGAACACAAAGCTTCCAAAAACAAGAGCAGAGTATATCTCCCCCAAGTGATCATATACTATTGCAGGGTTAAAGATTCCGAACCTGACACATTTTTGTTAGTGACTGGTGATATAAAATAAAGTACAAACTACACACAGAAGACAAAATTAAAGAGAGGTCCAACACCTATATTAAAAAATGCCTACAAAAAAAAGTGGAGGAGAAAGCAAACTCAATTAATTCAGATATTTATGATGAACTTCACAGTATAGTGAGGTGGCAGGACAAAGCTCAAAAAGTACAAGGCTACAAGCACAAATGTGTAGTTGGAAATGTACGAATATTCCACTGATTTAAAAAAAAACAGTGAGAATAATAAAAATATTACGTTTAAGAGTCAGCAAGATCAAAAGCTACAGAAATTGATTTTACTCTATTTGCAAGATGGAAGAAATGCCAACACATGAACGTGAATTACAGGAAACACATAAATGATAAATCTGTAGGAATGTAAACATTTTTGTATTTCAGGTATGATCTTCAATATCTTTGAAAGAGAAGAAACTGGGAGTGGAAAATGATTTAGGTGAATGGTGGATATACTAAATGCATTTCATAACTTGCTTGCACATGATCGGACACCATTGCATAGCTTAGAACGGATGATGAAACACAGGGCATACCAAGGTATATGCAAGACAAGTAAAAAAACATGCAGAATAGGTGTATCCCTAGTTTTGCACAAAAACACAAAAATTAACTCGACTTATATTCCAAACTCCTGGTGGCAATGGCATAGTGCTCCAATATGTGGTAATCACACACTAAGTAGCCTTTTCTCAAACCATTAACACACTTCAGGCTTCTGCCTCAATATTTTGGCCTTGTGCAAGGTGTGCATCAATCCAGGCCAGCTATGTAAGGGCTCAAAATTTGAAGACAAAAAAGGCAAAAACTAATGTAACACCGCCGGCCCAAGTTTAAGTGGCAGAAACATCAAACGAGAATGCAAGTAGCACTGGCAGAAACATCAAATGAGAATGTAAGTAGGGGCAAATAGACAAGTCATTCAATGGTTTAATGATGAAGCCACCTCAACGTTGAGTGATGTAATTTGAAGTTAAACTATATGATTAATCAGCAGGTCCACCCAAGAAAAGATGATAGTCTTACCACCACAGGCTCAGGTAAGTTACCAAGGTCACTGCATATGCTTGTAAGCCATTTGCCTGACAAAAAAGAAAAGGATATGTACCAAAATAAGCCAAAAGGAAAGCCTTTCCAGGGGAAAAAATGTGGTTTATTTCGACCTAGTCTGCTCACAGTGAAAACTGAGAGCAATGAAGTTAGAGCTAGAATTTACCACGATGCAGTCAGTAATTTAACATGTCAATGATGCTGCCATAGCAGTAAGCAGGTAATGAAGCTACCGTGTTACATATTTGCACAGTGATGTGGCAGCAGCCACGTATCAAGTTAGTAAAGTAAGACCGCAAAGAACAATTAGCTTATTTGCTACAGCATTAAGATTCAAGACTAGCAATCGAAAATCGAGATCTCCATTTTGGCCAGACTTGAACAATGCAGCTTCAAAAAAGACGGACCTTGTAGACGGGCACGTTCCCCGCGAGGGAGACGGGCCCTTCGAAGCGCTTCCCGGGGAGGAGCAGCTGCAGGGCGGCCTCGAACAGACCGAAGCCGAAGATGATCTTCCAGGCGACCACAGTGGGCATGGGCCAGATAGCCTTGAGCCCCTCCAGCAGCCCGAGCTCGCGGAGGTACTCGTAGGTCCGCAGCACCGATCCGTCCGCGTGCACCATGGTGTACCACCTGCAGCACAGAACAAGAACGCGTCACGCACGGGCGGCTACAATCCCAGCACAGCGTGAGTGAGGCTGCTGCTCCAGCTAGAAATATTGGGTAAGCCAAGATACGGATGGAGCTACTAAGCGGCGAATCAGGAAAGCGATCGAACAAGGCGGGATGGAGCGGGGGATTGCGCCCGATCTGGAACCCCGGGAAGAGCAAAGGGCACTTACAGGAGGATGACGAAGGGCGGGCAGAGGGAGAGGAGGGAGAGCATGGAGGCGTAGGTGACCAGCGCCGAGTGCACCGTCTTCGGCGCGGAAGCCGAAGCCGCCGGCGCGGCGGAGGAGGAGAGGGGCCGGGGATTGCCCATGGTCTCGAACGCCTCCCTCCCTTCGCGCTTCGATCTGGCGCAGTGGGAAGCTCAGATGAGGCGGCTCGGCTGGATGTTACGACGGCCGCTTTCTCACGTGTGCCAGCGGGGTCGGTCGGGCTGTGCCTCGGGATTCACGCACCTCAACACCAATCTTGCCCTCGCGTGCGTTTCTAGCTCAACCGTGGTTTCCATGTGCACCATCACCACGTGCTCTCGAGTGAGTTCGATCATTTCATATGATATTCTGATCACCTAGATCTTAGATTACCAACTAGTCACCGATTATAACCGTCTCTACGCCTCCATACAGCATCCACCTTTGACCTCCACGTGCTGCAGCATGAGCTCGATCAGCGCACGTGACATCCCGACCGCCTAGACCTCAGATTACCCTCTCCTAGTTCTGATCCTCCTCGTCACCGACCGTAACCGTCTCCACGCCTCCATGCCCACCTGCACATGCAAAGACCAAAGAAACCCTCTCCTGGTATAAGTTCTCCCTAACTTGACCATAATCAACACACATTAGCAAAACACACCATTGTCTATCCCTAGATAACAACTAAACCATCTACGATCATCTCTCATAACGTTTACGATCGCATAGTCTATCGCTAACTGAAACAGACCCTCAGACCACTCAACACGACCGCTACCTCAGAGTACTCGTAACCCATAAGTACTCGAAAACCACCCGCACTGCTACAGACCAACTATCGAGTACCGACTACCGAGTATCGATCAGAAATCACAGTCGCAACACGTACTCGAAGCCTACGAGTACAAACAACACTCCAACACACGACCACTTACCACGATTGTGAAACCACTTCTATCGAGTACCGAGTCCTCCGACTACGAGTACCTCAATCCTCGAGTACCCACCTGGTACTGCAGCAACGATCATTCATCAACGACCACCACACACTGACCAGTCAACCACTGGACCAACACGAGTACTCGATGTACTCGAAGATCACAAGAGTGAAGTACTCGTACCGACCATGAAGTCTACGAGTACCGATCGTGAAGCCTACGGCAACCGATCGCTAAGCCTCCGACTACCGAAGACAGAACAGCAGACTGTGAAGTCTACGAGTATCGACAAGACTGTCAAATCTACGATCATGAAATCAGTCCGCAAAACCTACGACCAATGACCGCAAAGCCTTTGACTATCGACTAATAAAACCTTCAACTATCGAGTACGACCAATAAGGTCTACGACTATCAAGCAATGTAGCTACGACCATAAAAGAGTATCGTAGCTATAATTATCTGCCGTGATCGTAAGATCGAAGTCGTAAAATACATGTCTCTCTTTATCTCTATGTCTCAACAAGCATGAGAACATATGAGATTCGGTTGGGAAAAAAAATCGTCGGATCGGTTCTACCCGTTTATGATGAGTTGCGATCCGTCGAGTTCTCGGCGACTGCGCGTCTTTGACAAACATTCTGCTGAAGTGCTGGAAAATACAACCATGCAGTCAAAGCACATCGGAAGGTAGGAAACAAAACATAGACCGCTGGTCAGGACTCGATTTTGCTATCTAACGTAACAACCGCATTCATCTGTTCTCGAAAAAAAGAAGAAAGAAAACAACCACATCCATCTACATTTAGAGCAAGCATTGCAAAAGTGACATTACAGTGGGCATAGAGTTCTTGTTATCATCCTCGCAGAGAGAGAGAGAGAGAGAGAGAGAGAGAGAGAGAGAGAGAGAGAGAGAGAGAGATCATGTTGTCATGGAACATGATTATTTATGATCGTGAGAGAAACATGTATGATTTGATTGCATAGCTTCCCACAAGTAATTCACTTAATTAGTAACTCATGCTACTCAGCGGACTTCCTATGACATCAAGTTGGGCGATTGCAATCTCAATCATTTCCTTCATTTCACTCTGATGCATTTCATCTGTCTGGAAAAAGAATATACTTCAGTTAGCACAAAAACATTACAAGGACCATCTACATAATAGTAAAACACAATCGAGAAACATACATATCAAGAAATGTTTCGATATCATCACATTTGTGGGCATATGCTAATAATTTTTCTGCTTAATTAACATGTTGATTCACTAAGTTGAACATGTTACAGCTGCAAACCAAAATTTCAAAGTTGCTGCTTTGTTGCAAATCTGTTTTTCTATTACAAGAAAATATGTTAATTGACATCATTTTCTTTTATTTTTTTGCACATAACCATGTTGACAGTTGTTGACTTTTTAGAATATCACTTTTGTAACCCAGACGAATTTTCTGAACTTTAACCATTGATATTTTCAAGGAAAATTGATTATTTGCCACGGTAAAAATTGTCACTTTATGAAATACCATCATAAAGATTGCCCTTCATGATATACTATTCAATTCATGAAAATAGACAGAATTTGCTACTCTTTTTGTATTCTCGAATTCTTCACTTTCTCCACGTTGCTTTCTTCCTCCACGTTGCTTTCTTCCCCAACTCCCATCCTCTTCTCCACCCACCATGGCTGATCCCATCTTCCTCGAGCTCACCCACCTCACTTCCTCATACACCGCAGGGGGGAAGGCTGAGGAGCGCCTCCTCGTCTGCTCCTGTCCACGAGCTCCTTCACCGTGTCCTTATCGTCGCTCGCCCTCGCAACGGCATGTGCGGACCCAACTCTCTGGAGGACGTCGTCGTCAATCTGGCCACCTCCCTGTTGGAAATAATCTTGTTGTTGATTGTGTGGTCATAGCTGTATACAGTAGTCGTTACTACTGTTGAGTGTGGTCGTAGTCCTGTACTCGGTGTGTTCAAGTATAGTGGTCGTAGCCAGTAGTCATAGTTGTAGTCCTATACTCAGTGTGTTTGAGTATAGTGGTCGTAGCAAAATGTACTCATATGTTAAGTACTGTGCATTGGTCGGTAGTCAGAGCTGCCGTGGTCGATGGTCGGTAGTTGGAGTTGCCGTGGTCGATGATCGGTAATCGGAGCTGCTGTGCTCGATGGACGGTAGTCGGAGCTGCCGTGATCGATGGTCAATAGTAGTATCTATTGTAGTCAATAGTCGATGGTTGGTTATTGTGTGTGGTCGAAAGCGACTAGTGTGTGTGGTCGTAACGACCAGTGTGGCAGTCATAAGCGATGGGGTCATGGCGCCTATGTCTGTAGTGGTCGTAGCTGCAGTGTCGCAGTCGAAGCCAAGCTCAGATCGGAGAAGCGGTCAAGGAACAGTTGAGGTTGAAGCCAGTGGTTGTGGTTGTGCGGGCATCAGAATAGGTCATCGTGGATGATGTAGGCCATACCGTGGTCGATGAACTGCTCGGTATGGACATGCGACTGGTCACTGTAGCAGCTGTGGAGGCGGCTGAGCGAAGCGGCATGGGTAGACGACGGGTTGTCGTAGCAATCGTAAGCAGCATAGGTAAATGGCTGGTCCCTGTAGTAGACATAAGCGACAGACCTGGGGAGCGGCAGAGGTAGGAGTAATAGTTGTAGTGGCCTGTGTGACTCAGTAGTATATATACCCCTGTAATCTGTTGTAAAGAAGAGGCGTGAGTTTTGGAGAAGAAGAATAGTGAATACAGAGGAAGTCGTAGGCGTGTGTTGTCGGACGAAAAACAGTTCCACTATGTCTCGTTCGTTCTTTCTCTGCTCTCCCCCTGTGCTTCTCCCCACATCGGGCCTGGGCCAACACCCCCGCATCATTTTCTCCGACATCACTGGTGTGCATGCGCTCCTCTCCGACCTCTCCACTCAAGGCCCGTCCGCCGCCATCTCCTGCCTGGCCAACCGTGACGGCGGTGTCCAGGACTCGTGGCATGTCGATTACTGTGCCGTGGTGCACACTCTCCAGGCCACGCATATCCTCGACAATCGGCACCGTGCACTTCATGCTCATCTCTGGCATTTACGTCCATAAGCCGCTCAAGTTTCTGCGCCCCATGCTCAGGTTCAAGGACGAGCTCGCCTTTCTTGATGAGTAGGTGAGGGCGGCTCCTTGTTGACGTTGTGCTCTCCCGTGTGCACCGGTGAGGTGCAGCCCCAGCCCTCACCGGCGCCAGAGAAGATGGAGGAGGGGGAACGGAAATGCAAGCCAGACTCAAGATGAGGATAGGGAAGGTCATTTTGGACTTTGCATGTGCGAATTTTAGTCTAAAAGAAATAGGAAAATGTTAGAATACGAAAAAAGTTACAAATTCTGACTATTTTCATGAACTGAATGGCACATCGAGAAGAACAATCTTTACGGTGGCAAATAATTGATTTTACCATATTATAATTGTAAGTGTTAAAATTGGACAAATGACATACGCATATTCACAACAGAAATATTCGTGAAATATATTACTCTATATATTTTAAACAAATAAAACTTTAAAGCCAAAATTATACTTTAGCGACTATACCATTTTGAAGAAGAAAACGATGTCTTTTTTGAAATTGGATATAGTAATACAAAAGGCCTAGAAGCTTTCCATGCCAATAGTAAGAGTGACGCCCTGACAAAAGATATTGTTTCAAACATATTATTTAGATATATGAAACTGATATGAGTCAATTTATCATAAAAATAATTTAAAAATGCTACTCTTTTACAGTTTTTTTGAATACATGATAAAGAGAATTTACTGATGAAAGAAACGTCCTCCTGACTTTGAAGAATCAAAAACACCACTCTTTTAGGACCGGTGGGTCATGTTCCCATGGAAGCAGCTTCTTCCAGCTAGAAATTTCTCCAACATGTCTTTCTTGCACAAGTTTTTCGTGTGACAACTAAGATAGATACAGTCCATTGGTCTGCGTTGATTTCAAGACAACAATTGGTAGTAGGTACAAGGGTCGACGAGGAACGTCACAACGACGGAAAAGCTAGACTTCCGTCAACAAAAAAAAGAGCGTCGCATCAATATGGAACCTGTAGTGTTTATATATATATATATATATATATATAGAGAGAAAGAGAAAATACCTTCACTCCAGGTGAACTTCATATATATATATATATATATATATATATATATATATATATATATATATATATATATACACAGACATGTATGTATATACATACGTACGTACATATGTATATAGTTAACTGGGGCATGGTGCATATCTGTTCATTGGTTTTTGCTAATTGCTTTTGATTTTAGTTTATGAATAGTAACAGCTTGTCGAGAGCCGTACGAAGAGAGACTCACGTGCGATTTTGGCCAATATAAACGAGGCACTCAAGTATGTACTACAATCGACTAGTAGACTCTGACTTAAAAAGATACTCCGTTTAAAAGCTAGATACTATACAAAAACAGTTTTTAGAAACCAATATAAACATGACCTAATTGTAATTCCTTTTCCTTTTGAGTTACTAAAGCCAAACCTAAGAGAGAGAAAATAATCTCGAATTTCCAACATCTCAATCACTACACCGTGCGTACGTCATCAAGGTGACGTCACGGACCAAGCAGTCAAAACCAGCCAGTACACCAGAACAAAAAAGGGTCTGTCTATACGACATTTGACTGTTTTTAGGGCCAAAATTAGTTAAAATTTTAGATGTCGGATGTAGATCCAACGTCCCAAATTAACACATCTAAATCCTATTTAAATCTAACCCTAACTCTATCCTCGCCGCCTCCCACCCCGACCCCACCGCCCCTCTGCGCCACCTCTCCTCATCGCCTGCGTCGCCACCTCCACATTACCGGAGCAGCTCCGCGCGTCTCCCCTACCACCCCTGCCCCCTCCTTTACCATCGGCGGCCAGTGGCCCCTCCACCTCGCCGCGCCGCCCCTAACCCTCCTATCGTGCCACCCTCGCGCCAATCTAATAGCTAATACCTTCCGCCGTCCTCCGGCACTGCCCACCATCCTCCTACGCCGCCCATCGCCTCCACCGTCGCCCACCATCGGGCCACTGCCCCCCGGCCTCCCTCTATGCGCGGGGCAACGGTGAACCCTAGGCGTGGGGGCGGGATTCTCCCCTCGGGCTTGCCGGCGAGGAGGAAGAAGAGCTCCCGAGAGAGAAGGAAGAAGGCTCGTAGGAGATGAAGGTGGATGTGGTGGCGCACGAAACTTCACGCTCATCCAATGGTGAGAAATACAATTAATTTCTCCAAAAATATCATGCGAATGTTGCACGGCACTTCCAAAAAAAAGTGCAGGCGATCGATCGCTACGTATGCCATATGCAACCATACAAACAGCTTTTAATTGTCACAGTTACCTGGACTAGCGCGGTGTGCGTCACCGTCCCCGACGCCGACGTGACGTTGGCCGCGATGACGGCAAGGCGGAGGCCCTCGAGAGCGCGGCACACGTTGGCGATGGCGTCCCTCCGGTGGCGGCACGCGATGCTCACCACCAGCACCTTATGCCCCGCGGTCGAGACCCTCACCTGTCCATTCAAAGGAGCAAGTAAGATCCAAGCCGAGCCGTCGCCGTCAACGCGCCGCGCCGGTGGTGACCATGCAGAAGCCGCTAGCGCTCAAGATCGGAGGAGCATAACGTCAACGTCGGGTCCCCCGCCGGCCGGTCGCTTGTCGCCATTATTGTATAGTTATCCATGAAAGTGCGTACGTGGGTGCGTACCTCGAGAGCCTCGACCGGCGGCGAGGCGGCGCAGCAGCCAGGCGGTGCCGCGGACGAGAACGACAGGGCCCGCCTAACCTTCTTCGTCGGCGAGACGGCGTGGCCGGCGCAGCCGCCTGGGACGGCGTCGGGAGCGGCGCAGGACGGTGTAGTAAGTAGCAGTTGGTCGTGTGTCTTGGGTGCTGATTCGAGGAGGGATATCTCGGCGAGCATCTGGCGCTCCTGCTGCTGCAGCTGCTGGATGTACTCGATGGCGTCCTTGATGACGGACGCCTTGTCCATCTGCCAATCACTCATTAATCAACAGTTTTGTGGATCGGAGTCTATGCGCGCATCGAACACGCGCGTACCTTTGTGATGGTGGGGACGACGCTGCGGAGGGCGTAGAGCTTGTCGTTGAGCCTCCGGCGCCGGTGCCTCTCCATGACGATGGCCGTGTTGCTCGCCGCCGCCGCCGCGTGGGAGCTGTGTCCGGCGTCCAGGGAGCTCGAGCCGCCGGACACCGTGCTGCCGTCGTGCCCCCCGCCGTACAAGCTGCAGTTTGAGTGCGGTAATTGATTCCCTCCTCACTCTAATTCGAGATCGAATCCAGCTTAAATTAACAAGCACGAGTTCTTACCTATCGAGCACTTCCGGGTCCAAGTAATCCCAGTAGTAATCGTCGATACCATCACCCATCCCTGCATCCATCGCTGCCTCCTCCTCCGTTGCTGGCGAGCTGCTGTGTATCATGGCCTGCCGTGATTGATTGGTCAAAGAAAGCCATTTTCATTCGCGCGTATTTCTGTTCGGTCGGCGGTTGGTGCATGCATGCCATGGAGGTCAAGTCAGGGTCAATGTTCAGATGCGAACCGCAGGTAAAAGTCTCTCGTGGTTGATAGCGAGGTTCACAATTTCGGTGCAATTTCATCGAATTTTTTGGAAAATCCGCCCCCTTCACAAAACTGCGCTAAATCACTCGAAATATATAGATTTGACGGGAACTAAAATCTCGGTTATGCCATTGTCGAACCGCAGCTCTTTGAAGGCGAAGAATGTAGGCACTCAAATTGCCACGTAAATGGGCCTCCATTTAGCAACATGGGCCGCAAACATTGAGCCTCCAAACGGGCTTATTTGCCACCGTAGACTTTCACGATTTCCCCCCTTGTGCCACTGTATATTTTGGAATCTGTGTAATCTGCAGTGGCATACAAAAGAAAATATGCCTATAAAAAATCTTGCAAGAGGGCAGCACAGTTCAGATTTCACAGGCTTTACATCTCGATTATCCATGGCTGTCATTTCATGCCGCCGTGTGCAGCGAGGAGGGCCGACGGCGGCAGCTTAGTCCAGCCAGCATCCAATCCTGCTGCGCTGCGGCCGGCCTGCGGTGGTGCGGCACCAGCGGATTCAGTACTTTTATAATAGGTATTGGAACTTTAGAGCTAGATTATTCGGATACATTGATACCAACATACAAATACCGTGACACACTATTTTGTCTAAAACATCGATACAACGATACGTGTATATAGATATAATAAAAACACAAAAAAAATATAAAAATTGATTATTTCTTACGAGAAAATGGGCATACATAAGGCGAGCATAATGGCATGAATTAAACAGTAAATTATAGAGATTAATGATAATTACATACCTTGCCGATCCTGCCTTTTTTTTCTCTTTTCCCTTATCAGCATGAACATTCCATCGAAGAGGAAGTTGTATCCTTCCATGGAGCAAAAGGTAAAAAAAAATAGCATGTACATTGAAAATCAAAATATATCAATCCAAGCAAAACATGATGCATTAAGTAAACCAAGTATAGTTCAATGATTAAACTCCACCTATCCACTCTATCGAAGTACTAGCCAATATTTTAATCATATGTGTACCAACATAACCATCTTATAACTGTCTGCAATAGTCTATTATCACGAACGATTTTAGTTAAAAACCATTTGTGCTTGCATTCTAGCATTATCATAAATAGGCATCCTTCAGTTCATCAATATTATTTAATTGCGCTACAAAACAATGTTATCAGATAATGCAAATGAACCAAAGTAGGCATATTTATGAGAATAACATCATCTGCAATAAACTTTGTCGTCATGTCTTCATCCTGCAATAAAACATGAATTTCAACAAGGGTTGAAACCCTAGCCGTCCATCAATCATCACAAGAATTAAGGCATCAACAATTAATTTTCACACGTACGAGCATCAAGATTTATATAGCCAAAACCCTAGCCATCCAAACATTTCGGATGGGGGATATATCACTGCCAATGAAAGAGAGGCGGCGGCAACGTCACTTTTGTGTCACGATAGTGATACTTCATAAGACACTCTTACGATGCTTAGGACAAGAGTGTCTTGTGCAGTGAACTGTGACGTCACAACCGGAGGTGGAGGTGCTCACGGTGGAAGTCACGTCGTCGAGGGGACGGGGCGCTTCAGTTTGGGGAGGAAGCAGGAATAAGGAGTAGATGAACTAGGAGCAGTATGAAATGTCCTCATCATTGTTGGTTCTTAGAGTAAAATTGGGAGAAAGGGAGAGGGGGAGTAATAAGGGGCGAGAGGTGGGAGGAGACCGGTGCCTGCCGTTCGATACGGAGAGAATAGATGGGTGGGATCGAAATCTTAGAAGAGATGCCACAGATCGGTGATGTGGCATTATCATAGACGATTCGGATTAAAAATCGCCTATGGTGTATGCTGACATCACAGATGATTTCTAATCCTAACCGTATATGATAATATCACAGACAGTTCAAAACAAAAACCGTTTGTGATAAGTACAGACATCGGAATAAAAACCGTATGTGGTAACTTTATTACTGACGATTTGTGTTGAAATGTCTGTGATGATGCGTCCAAGATAATCCTTTTTGTAGTAGTGTAGTTAGAACTGGTACAGTTGTATAAGAAATACAGTTCTACTTTCAACAAGAAGCATTAAAGTTGCATAATAAATATATGTCTATAGATCACATACCTATAGATCACATAATAAATTCAAAGTGTTGAATGAATATAGATCATATACTTTGCTGGTTTATATATATAATCATCTTATACCTACAATCAAACTATCATAAAAAAAGGCAACTACAATTCGAAATTTAGTTCAAACTTATTTGAACTATTTAGTGGACTAGTTAAACTTGACATCTAAGAAATTTTAAAAAATTTCACATATAATACATACCTAATTTAGACTTGTGGTGCCGGGCACCAAGGAGCACTCGTTATTTTGCTTATATATATATATATATATATATATATATATATATATATATATATATATATATATATATATATATATATATATATATATATATATATATATATAATATGTGTGTATGTATTTGGCTAGTTTCTCTAGTACAACACATCACCACTGCCCTTCCCCGACCCCAGCCTTCCATTACCGGCCCGTCCCTTAGGTACAGATATATGTATTGAACTACTTAGGTAGAAATACAAAATACAATACGTATTAATTTTTCACGTGTACATGCATAAAACTTAATTACGTTTTGGATCGACGTACGTATAAATATGGGTGTTGAGCGAGTGGTTTTCGAAACGTAGATGGACTATTCATCTACGAGGGGAATACGAGGGATGGGACGTAGAAACAGCTCGTCCTTCCTCCTAACAGTGAGTCCCATCACCTCCGTCATGTCTACTTCCTCCGGCTTAACTCCGGCGGGCAGCCCCCAGTCAAAATGGTAGAGAAGGCTAGCCAGAGCAATCTCGACATTGGCATGCGCGAAGCTGATCCCGGGGCAAATCCTTCTCCCGACGCCGAAAGGAGTGAACTCGAAATCCGCCCCTCTGAAGCCAACAGCACGGTCGCCGTCGAACCTTTCCGGCATGAACGTCTCCGGCTCTTCCCAGTACTTGGGGTCCCTGGAAATCGCCCATACGTTGGTGAGGACTACTGTCCCCCGCGGCACGTCGTACCCTTGGATCCTGCAGCCTTCCTCCAGGCACAGTCTAGGGAAGAAGGGAGCAGGAGGGTGCAATCGCAAGGTCTCCTTGATGACTGCTTTGAGGTAGCGCAGGTCGCTCAGAGCCTCCTCGTGTACTCCGGCGGCGGCGAGGACGCGGCGCGTCTCTGATTGCGCCTTATGCATCACCCTTGGATTTGCCATCAGCTCGGCCATGGCCCATTGGAGAGTGGTCGTCGAGGTGTCGAGTGCTGCACCGAACACATCCTGCGCAGCAACACACACACACACACAAGTAGCAGAAGGTTTAAGTTATAGTCAGCTTAATAGATGAACAACAGACTAATAGATGAACAACAGACTAATGACCAGCTTAATTATCTCACGTACGTATGACAGGAGGTTAAAGATTCTCTCACTTCACGGATACCTGACGAACCATATAATTGGTAGGGCAGCAGGAAAAGAAGCATGGCATTCCAATTCAGCCCTACAGAGATAACGACGCTAGATAGTTTTTCGGTTTTGCTATTGCCAAGCCGACTAATTTTTTTTTGTCTCTCAGTCACTTGAAAGATATCAAGCAGATATCACAGCATTTTCAGAGGGCTATCCATTCAGATCATCCATAAGCTCTATAATGTATTCGTCTCCAAGCAACAATCTGACCAGCAAAGCAGTGACATCACGTAAATCCCCAGACTTACAACTCAGTTGAAAACAACTCTATAAGCAGAACCATTTCACTGCAACTGGCATGATATGAGGTGGCTGTATATTATATCAGTTTGCAAATTTTTACAAAAGATTAGTTAGATGTTGTCACCATTAGATCTTAATCCAATCGATATCTGTCTCGTTTGCTATTTGCGCCCACTTTTTTGAGTTAGTTTTTCTTTAGCCTTTGGATTATCATTGAAATGTGTATGTGTCTGACTCTAATTGATTAAATGGTTAAAAATGTGACCTACACTTAAACAAGATAAGTCACCGTAGAAATACACATCCACGAATTCCTCTCGCTTATCGACCGACTCGACGGCATCAAGTCTAAATCACCTTGCCTCCTGATCCCTATCAAGCGCCTGTCGTCCTCCTCTGATCCCGCGACTAGCAGCGAGCAGTACTGAACCCCAAAACCCTAGCCGTGGCCATCAGAACAATTAGCGAGCAGTGAACCCCAAAACCCTAGTCTCGGATTATTAATGCTTGTCTGGTTGTTATCATATTACTAATGTTTATTTGGTTATTATCATATTACTATGCTTCCTGGTTATAGACTACTAATATTGTATTCATACCGTGATATTCCAGGTTACCTTGATTCACATATTTTTAGGTTTATTACAATACTTAGTTAATAATGTTTTAGAATTTATGCTTTTAATTAGTGTTTTAGAATTCATATTTAAATCATTAATGGGGGTAGCATATGAACATGTTTCAAATTTAGGGTTAAACCACTAGCAATCTTTTAACATTAGGACTGCTATGTTTATTTTTCCTTATATCATGATCCAGTACTCGTATGATTTCATATGTGAGTCATGACTGATGTATCTAATACCTGTTAATCTAACTAATAATCACTCATCACGTAATAAAACTTGGATGGTTTCCAGCCCTTTTTGTGAGCTATGTTATGATACTTCTTTTAGAATAATTCTTATATCACTATCACCATATTACCATTCCACACCGAATATCGCCTTAGGGGGGTAAAATAAATGGTATTGATACTTGAGATGGGTAAAACATCCGGTTTTACGGTTGGAGATTGAAACTTAGACTATCGCAAAAGTTTAGAGCGTAAGGTAGACTTATTCTTAATTGATAAGGTGCTAACGTGTAAACCTCTTTTTTTCTTTGGATATAACATGTTGTTGGCCCGAACAAGGGAAGAAGCGCAAGGGAGTGGAGAAAGAACGAGCGAAATATAGAGGGGAACTTCCTTTTTTTCGGCTACACACACCTTCTATTCCTTCCTCTTCTATTCACTATTTTCTCAAACTCTTATGAGCTCTACAGATGTACAAGTCTGACAACACTCCCTCTGATCTGGTTTTTTCGGCCTCAACTACCGTGCCAACTGCCCACATCGCTCTGCTGCCTGCCCACGCTACTCAGCCGCCTGATGACTACTACAGTTACCAGCCACTTGCCCACGCCGCTCAGCCACCTGCCCACACCGCGCAGTATGCTGACGACTACGACAAAGACCAACAACAGCTACAGAGACCAGCAACACAAAGATGCTACAGTACTCCTCGCAGCTACGACCGCGACACGACCACAGGCTTTGAGTCTTCCAATTGCAGCTTCGACCACAGCTTCGACCACACCTTCGACCACGGTGTCTTCGACCACACCTCACGACCATGGCTGCTCGACCACGGCTTCCCTTCGGCCGCTTCAGCCACCACACAGGTCTTCGAGCACCAACCGTCTTACTGTAGCCGCGACCGTGGCTTCGACCACAACTGGTGCACACGACTGCTACAGCAACACCTCAACTGCATCTCGGACCTCGCAGGTCTTCTAGCATCGACTGTCGACTGTAGCTACGACCACCGACTATCGACCACAGTACCTACGACCATCGACCACAGTAGCTACGACTAGCGACCATCGGCTACTGTAGCTACGACTACCGACCATCGGTACTGTAGCTACGATTACCGACCACTGTAGCTACGACTATCGACCATCGACCACTGTAGCTACGACTATTGACCATCGACCACGGTAGCTACGACTATCGACTATCGACCACCGTAGCTACGACTATCGACCATCGACCACTGTAGCTACGACTATCGACCATGACGGTACTCCTCTGCGTATCGACTAAGTTACCGTGGGTTCGACCATGGCATCGACCACGGTTCGACCATGGCATCGACCACGCCTTCAACCGCGGCATCGACCACGGTTGCTCTTCGACCACTGGCTACGACCTTTGGCTAGGACCACTGGTTTCAACCACTATACAGTACACGACACACGAGTACAAAACAACACAACAAAATTAGTTCCAACACATGTCATTCTATCACAGCTGCACTGCGTGCATGTGGTGAACACTAAAACTGAAGGAAAAACGTCCAAGTTGCTGAGAGCGCTTACTGTCAGCACAGCCCTTATGACTCCGGGGGTGAGGGAAACTCGCATGCCGCCTTCCTTTTGGATCCTGAGCAGCACGTCGATCATGTCCTGTTCGTCCTCTCCGTCTCCGGCCGCCCTCCTCTCCTCATGAGTCTTGAGGATGTCGTCCATGAGCCGGAACATCTTTCGGCGGTGCCGCTCGGCCTTGCCGCCGCTCCTTGGCAGCAGCCGCACGAGCCGCGACGACGGGAAGAGGTCGCGGAGGTCGAACAGCGACGAGAGGTCCACACCTTGCTCGATCATCTTCAAGAACGCGGCGCGGTCGGGAAGCCTGTCGCCGAAGATGGCGCGCACCGCTGAATCGGCCATGAACTCCGCGAGCCGCTCGTTGATGTTGACGAGCCGGCCACCGGGGGACGAGGACGACGCCTGCAGAGACGAGACGAGGCGGGCCGCCTCGTCCTCGCGGATGCGCCGGAACGCCTCTATGCGCCGCGCGCTGAGCAGCTCCGTCATGAGGATCCGACGGAGCAGGCGCCAGTGGTCGCCGTAGGGGGCGAAGATGATCCCCTGGCCGTGCCTCGAAAGCTCGTCGATGCCGGGGCTGCTCGGCCGCTCCGAGAAGGCGGCGTCGTGGCCCCTGTAGATCTCCCGCGCGGCCTCGGCGGAGGAAACGACGATGACCACGCGCTCGCAGACCCGGAGCAGCATGAGCGGGCCGTGGCGGACGGAGAGGTCGCGCATGGTGCGGTATGGGATCCCGCGCAGCAGGTGGTGGAGGCTACCGATGACCGGCAGCTGCCACGGGCCGGGAGGCAGCCTCGGGCGGGGCTGCTTCTTGCCGGAGAAGAGGACGACACGGACGAGGAGAGCCAAGAAAAGGCAGAAGCCGTAGTAGTAGTGGTATCGAACCTCAAACGCATCCATGGTGCAAAACTGCCTGTGCAGAGGAACATCGGGTACCTCCCATATTATATACTGAGAAAATTCCTCACACGACGGTTGCCCCGATGCCTTGTATACCACTAAAAAATTTGATCTCGTACCTACCATTGAGTTTCTTCTTTGATCTCCTCCATATAACTTCCGTCAGCTTCATTAACATGTGTCACCGCTAAGAAACTGGGACTTGTCAGATTTTTCACAATATGCTCAAAGTACCCCTGGTCTCACATATCAGCACATTACACTCATTCTTCCTCCTCGAGAAAATTCCTTCCACCTCTAGCCACCTCCACCGAGCTCGCTATTGCCACATCACCACCCAATGGGCCGCCGTGTGGCCCTCCATCGAGCTCACTTATCGGATCTAAGTTTCTTCGTTGCCATCAGCTCTAATTCTCACCAAATTCCGTTGCAACGGGCTGGATCTAGACAATAATCTCTGAAATTGCCACTCTCATTTGCTAGAGCTGCCACCGACGTCGTCCTCGAGCTGCCGCCGCTTGGGTCATCACCACTTGAGCCCCGTCGTCGCCGGATTTGTTTCGACTACGTCGATGCCGGATCCAACTGCCCCCATTAGTGCTGAAGCCAACCCTAGCCGTGTCATTGCTTGCGCTCGCTCCGGCCGCCTACATCATCTGTTCATTTCGTCTCTTGGATTGAGGTACTTACTCTCTCTCTCTAGTTTGGAGCAAAGGTCGGCGGCGCAGTGGCGGCATAGGTGGGGAAGGAGAAGAAAAAGGGCAAAACTGTCTTTTCACATGCCACTTAGCTGGAAAGTAACGGAACGATGACGAGAAATTGACACTCGGTGGCATATAAGAATTTTCCATATATATATATAAGCATCTTGGGGTGATAGGGAGCATTCTACGAGGCTTGCGCAGGAGTTCTCCAGATCCATTCGGCGCAGTGAATTATTTGATTGATTACTTTGGAAATGGTGAAATAAGGTAGAGACGAGAAGAGTATATTGGTATGAATTTGGCTGTTATGTGTGGCATATGTATAGATTATGGAGTGTTAATTAGTACTTAGATGCCGGCCCGGCCGGTCAGTATATATGTGTATTAATTCCAGAAGAAAAGGGCAGCAACTCATGGGATTATACATAGGGATTGAAACAAATTTACTCAATATGCAAAACAAACATGGTCCAATATCGAAAGAGAAATCGAAAAAAAATGCCAATATCTCAACGAAATTCACTAATAACTACAGATCTTGTTCTTATACGAAAATTTACTTGAAAAAACCAGCACACAAGTTCAAACGAAACAAGTCTACGATACCACTGCGACATCGTGGAAACATGTATGCAACAGTCAGAAACAACATTAGCAACAGATTAAAACGTACGGCACAAAAAAAACCATAAGCTTTTTGCTTAATATCCAAAGCTAACAAATGCAGCAGCAACATCTCGAGGACCAAATTCAATATTTTGGCAGAATTGCTGTTGCAACAATCAAAATAAATTGGTGCGACGTTTCAAACCACCTATTGGAACGAAAGCTCCATATTGTTTCAGAAAAACAACGGACTCACTCACTAGGATACCATTGAAGAGGTAGTTTTTTATTTGCTACTACTACATGGCAAAGTCACCTCCTTGCTAGCGAAACACCCTCTGAAATAGACTCTGGTATAAATTCACCTGGTTTTGAAAGTTTAAAGGTTATGTTGCATTTTGTGCTCCGAATCTGATCGGATCCGACCACTTGAATAATCCGATCAGATTTTGCTCAAAGATATATTCCAACCAATATGAATGATCGGTAATGCAAACTGGTCGGATGTTATGATTGAAATCATTTTATATTTGTAATGGACTCTACACCGACTTACTCCATTATGATGTCCAAAGGTGTTTGCACCGACGGGAGTCAATAGTGACTACTCGAGACGCTTCCAACTTCAACACGTCACCATTATCTTCCGAAACTATATTTCATCTCCGAGTGGGTGTTGTTCCATCTCTAAGCAAGCTACTATTTTAATTTTTGAGTAGGTCTCTGTTTTTATTATCGACTAGGACTATTCCTTTCTCGTCTAGGATTATTATTCCCAATGATATTTATACCTCATGTAAATCTCATGATAGAGAGAGCACACATATCATAAGTTATCTATTCGTTTGTGGAGAGAGATACTTGTTTGTGATTTTGGTTGATACAGATGTTAAATTTTTAACGTGTGTTTTTATCTCACAGTAAAAATACGGGTGGTGACATACATGGTGTGGATCACCATGTTACTTTGATCTGTTTTAGTCCAGTCACCGGGAGTACTAGCTACATTAGTGCGGCGTCACGCCGCACTAGCCACCGTGTGGACCGAAATAAAAGAGACGAAAATTCGTGAGCCGGGGTTTTTTAAAAAATCGAGGACGGATACGTAATTTCGGAGGAACCGATGGGTTTTTTCGCAAAAAAAAACAGGGACCCGCAGGGGTTTGTACGTAAATAAAAAAGGACCTAGACACAAAAAATTGGACCCGTGCGCGATTTCAAAAACTGCGGGGGGCCATCACGCAAAATAGAGGGGCTGAAAAAAATCCAGCAGGGACCTTCTCGCGAGAACCAAGGACCTGTACGTAATTTTAAAAAAATACGAGATTTTTTTCGCAAAACATCGCCCCCGACCATACGAAGATTCCGTCGCCACGCGCGGGCAACATGGCCGGCCTCCGCG